>WNWU01013585.1:1272985-1307173 GCA_012654045.1 Ptyas mucosa
TGGTTTAAGCCATCACTTTCCATTCTTCCAAAGAAGGAAGCTCAAAGCTCCAAGATTTTCCCAGCCTTCCTGAAAACCCAAACCATGTAGGAGCAGAGGTTCCAAACTCAATCGTGTTGCGGGTCGGATCATGACGTATCGCGATGTTTTTTTTTGCCTTTGTGGAGCTGGGTTGGGTATGGCTTGCACGGGCTGTATCCGGCTCGCGGGCCGCCAATTTGACAGGCCTGATGTAGCATTTTCAGATTGAGAGAGGCTACTGCAAGGCAGTTTTAAACATTGTTCATTCTTAAGCTTCCCAGAATTAAGGTTCAGCCATGCAGGAGCTAATCATAAAGAGACCGGCATCTGATGAAAAGGGATCACTTGTTTCCTGACAAGTCAATCATGAATCCCACAACTGGCAGCCAATCAGAAAGTGATGCACCTGATGGAGGATGCTGCAACCTCAACAAATTGTCTGCCCTTTTCATACAACTAATGCTAGTGTTAGTGGGAAAAGGTTGCTACCAAATCCTTCCTGACATTTTTGAAACCAGAGACTAACACGGCCCTGCGTATTGCAGCTGTCAATCTTGCCCGTTTCCTTACTGGCAGAAGTTGTTCTATGTCTTCAGTCATCAATAAGCACAAAGAGATAAACCACATTTACACACCATTCAAAAAAGGCAATAAAAACCCAGGAAAGAAACAAAAAAGACTAGAACACATTGTTTCCAGCAGCCAATGCCCAGGTAAACGGGGATTAACACCAGACAAATAAGTGGGGGAGATTGCAGCTGGGAATTCAGAGCTCTGGTTCTTTATGGATAGGAAAAACACGGAAGCATCAGCGATCTGAAGCAATGCATCTGAGACCCACCTGTGGATTTGCCCATTTTTATGCAGGTACTCCAGTCCTTCCAAAACTTCCTTGAGGATTGTGGCTATTACGGGCTCATCCAGGACTCCATTCTTATGTTCTCCTTTGGCTACAATGTGCTTGATCACATCCAGAACAGAACCTGTATCGATAAGGAGAAAAGGTTTTATTAAATGAAAGAAAGAAGGATTTTTCTGATAATTTTTCTTCGCTGACACCAAATTTGATACTGCTGCTGCTAGACTGACAGGTTTGTGCATTGTCTTGATTTTAATCACTTTTGTCGAAGCAGGTGCTTGGCTTGCACACAACCCTAAACTCAAACTGAAAGGCTGAGTAAACCTTGAGCCTGGTGAGAATTGAACTTGCAGTAATTGCAGGCAGCTGGATGTTAAATGCTGCCTTAGTAGGAGGCATTAGCCTCCTACGCCACTCAGGCTCCTGTACTACAGGACTATCCGTACAACAGCTGGATTCATGGTTTTCCCTAAACCAGAATCAAAGAAGTCATGTGATAGCTTAGTAAAGATATGGGTAACATGGATCTCAGGTTGCAAGCACCACTAATCTACATTTGCTCCCTATATAAAAATGGTATTGTTAAGGCTTCACACAGCATTTACTGTCAAACAGCTGTACAGCACAAGAGGAGGGAACCTTTAGAGAAGGGGTGTCAAACTCGATTTCATTGAGGGCCGCATCAGGGTTGTGTTTGACCTCGGGAGAGTGGACATGGCCAGAGTGGGCATGGCCAGCTTGACCTCACTCGTGTTGGGGGGGCGCCTGTGGCGGCCCGAGCACTCTGCCAGCGAAAACGGGCTCCCGAGCTCCGCTTTGGGCTGAAACGGCTTCCTGCAACTCTCTGTCAGTGAAAATGGAGCTCGAGAGAACTGTCCGCGACACTCCCAAGCTCCGTGTTTGCTGGCAGGGGCACCGCTGCCTGTTCCTTTGCTGTTTCCAGGGTGGCCCTGCACCCCATGTGCTGGATCCGGCCCCTGGGCCTTGAGTTTGACACGCCTGCTTTAGAGGAATGCCAGGTTGAAAAAAGAAAAATATCCTTCTCATTCTTTCCAAACTTTTCAATGTGAAATTTAAATATTTCTCGTGCAGAGAGATTAGGCAACATTCACTAAGTTACTAAACCTTTCACCTTTTTCTAACATTTAAGGTAACGCAGCTTGCACTGTTTAGACATCCCGCTGCTCTAATCTGTGTATTTTGACATAATAAGTCTACCGTTACTGCTCCTAAATCGAATGTTGGTAACAGTAAAAAGGTTTGCTGAAAGATTTTGGAAGCTGAATCATCACCTTCAAAATTGGTTTTATTTTATTTTTTTTAAAAAATTTATATTAAAGCCCTAAACAAAAAACCAGAAAACTTGCAACCACGGCTGAATTGAGGTAGTCAATTAAAGCCACAGGGTGCAGGAAGAAGCATGTTCAGGCTTGTTATAGGTGACCTGACAGCTAAAATCCATTCAACTATGCCTTATTGAAAATTAAGATTTAAAAGTATTTATCTTGATGACTGCTTAAGCCCAAGTGACAGCCTAAGAATAGCCAACTTAAAATAGACCTATTACAAGGGATATTTTTGCACGGTTTTAAAATTGCTTTCTGCCTTACATTCCAGAAATACGACTTTCAAGACCTTTTCCACTACAGATTAATTTGCTCCTAAAAACACTGACCAGGTTAATTAACCCACTTCTCCCTCAAAACAAACAGATGTATATTAGCTCTAAAAACTGCACATGTACAGGTAGTTCTCGACTTAACAACAATCCATTTAGTGACCGTTCAAAGTTACAAAGGAACTGAAAAAATGTGACTTCTGACCATTTTTCACACTTACGACCATGGTCACATGATCAAAATTCAGATACTCAGTATCCGGTTCATATTTATGACGGTTGCCGTGCCTAAGGGTCATAATATTCCCCTTTTGCGACCTTCTGACAAGCAAAGCCAATGGGGAAGCCAGATTCACCTAACAACGATGTTTATTTAATTTATTTATTTATTGAATTTCTATACCGCCCTTCTCCCGAAGGATTCAGGGCGGTGAACAGATTAAGATTTCATATACATATGAAATATATGTACATAGTATATATATATATATTATAAATATATTATAAATATAAAATATATATACATAATATATGTTATTAACTTAATAACCGCAGCAATTCACTTAACAACAGTGGCAAGAAAAGTCATAAAATGGGATAAGTTAACTTAACAAATGTTTCACTTAACAACATAAATTTTGGGCACAACTGTGGTTGCAACATGCGGACTACCTATATTAATGGAACGAACGTGGGTATGAAAGTGACCTGAGAACACAGGTAGTCCTTGACTTACAACCAGTCACTTAATGAATGAAGTTATGCCAGATTGCCCCAAAATTCCAATAACTGCCCCCTTCTGTGGTGACCTGACTGTATTTTGGGTATTCTGCAACTGGCTCACATTTACAGCTGAGTTCCATGACTGAAATTTACAATGTTTTTTTTATCAGAAACCGGGATTTATTTCCAGTTTTCAGCAAAAACTGGACTATAGGGATCAATGGGTTTATGTAATGACCACAGGGTTTGCTTAAAAATAGCAGCAAAAAAAGGTTGCTAAAAAATCAGTTCAGTCATGGGATGGTCTGCTTTAGGACCATCATGACTGTAATTGCTCCATTTTGGTCGTTAAGACGAGGACTTTGTGTATAGTACTTTGTGGTTGCTATAAAAAGTAGCTGATTTCCTCCTTAGGGTTATTTGGGAGATGAAAATAACAATGCCAGCAAAGTCAGTTCCCTTATATAATATATAGTATCAGTTAGGCCAAACTTAGAATCTGATGCATGCTTCTGGTTGTTAGAAGTTATTGAATAAGTTCAAAATAATTTAGTAGAGCTGGAAAAAAACAGTTAAACAAAAATGGCATTATGGCATTAAGATGCATGGCATTCATCTTCCGGAATTCCTCAACACGTTTCTGGCTGAGAAATTCTAGGAGTTAGAAGTCCATACACGTTAAAATTGCCATGGCTGAGATACTGGTTTGCATCAGCACTAAAAGAGTCACATCACTTCTATTGTGCAAGGAGATGATTATCCATCCAGTGTTTCCCAATTTGGCCACTTCTAGATGTGTACACTTTAACTCCCAGAATCCCCCTGCCAGAATCTTTGCTGCTGGGAATTCTGAGTGTTGAAATCATTGAATGAAGACATTTTTTTTAACCCAGCCATTATCTCTGTGTGGATATTTATTGTGCCTGGTTTTCTTTAGAGTTTTCCTTACTGCTGATGGGTGCTCTTTGTAATTCAGTTTTGCTATTTTAAGTTTCTTAAGGAGGGAATGCAAGCTGACCCGAGTTTCTCTGGATGAGAGTGGCGTACAAACCCTAGTAAAGAAACAAGTTTACCTGAAAGAGAAGAGGTTTTAATCTGGCAAGAACCATTTAGAGCGGTTATTTATGTACTGCATTAAAAAGACAATAAATGAAGTGTCTTCACAGAAATTGCCAACAGGATCAATAATGTGTTAATACTAAATCTAGATTTCCACCCCTCCACCCCCAAGATATTTTCAATCATCCAGTTTAGGATGCTGGAGGAATAACAGAAGCAAATGTGCAAATGTGCTATTTAGAAGGGGTTTTAGTAGACATACAAAGACCTATATATATTTTGCTGTCTGTTTTAAGATTTAAGGGAGACAGCAAAATGCTGCTTTGATGTCGGACAAAGCCAAAAAATCTAGTGAATGAGATTTCACTGAACCATGGCTGTATAAAGATCTTGATTTACGTAGGAAAAACCTGGATGAAACAAAAATACACAAAGACCTATGAAAAGTGAATAAAATAAAATTATATAGATATATAGATATAGATATACACATATATACACATGGTGTTATTGGTTCCAAAGCATCGAAGATATTCTGAAGCTGCCACAAAGAGAGCAGTTAAAATTCCTTCCTCCCTCCCTCCCTTTTTCTGCCTGCCTGCCTATCAATCTGTCTTTCTCTCACACACATGCTGTGGGAATAACCAGCATTGTCAAAGAGAGAAATGTTTACACCGCTGACTCCTGTAAAAATCCCTTAAAAGGCCCATTTGCTCAACTTATGCATTAATAAAATTGCTAGCTAGGCTTCAGTTCTGAAAGGGAGGAAAGGAGAGCTAATTGTGCATCACTTTAGAACCGAGGTCTTCAAACTTGGCAGCTTTAAGACTTGTGGACTTGAACTCCACAAAAGTCTTAAAGCTGCCAAGTTTGGGGACCCCTGCTTTAGAAAGAAAGCAACTGCTTGCCAATTGTAAAGGTTGCCCTGAAGGACAATTTCCTCCTAGCCAGCCTTTCCAGCTTTGTGATGGGCTTCAAGAGCCAAAATCCCATCATGATCCAACTTCTAAATCCCAAGTTGCAATTTTACTTTACCTTCCATTGATCGGGTTTATTAGCTTAATGTGTTATGCGAAAATAAAATTCCGTAGCTGCAAAACGCTGCATACACTGTTTGTCTTTCATCAGACCTTTTCTCTCCAAAACTCCCTGATCCAACTTCATACTGCCCACTATCCAGAGTTTATTTTTAACTGAAATTATAATTTATTCATTAGCTTCCATGAAGATCTGGTCTTGATGGCTCAAGGATTTAAAAATCGGTAAAGATAAAAGGTTTCTCCGGTCCAGTCTCTAGGGAAGCAGAGCTCATCTCCGTCGCTTAGTCGAAGGAGCTAAGCAGCATTTTTTTAAAAAAAAATTGATTTATATGCTGCCCTTTTCCGGAGACTCAGGGAGGCTTACAATGTGTTAAGCAATAGCCTTCATACTTTTTGTATATTTATACAAAGTCAGCTTATTGCCCCCACAATCTGGGTCCTCATTTTACCTACCTTAGAAAGGATGGAAGGCTGAGTCAACCTTGAGCCTTGGTGAGATTTGAACTTGCAGTAATTGCAGGCAGCTGAATGTTAAATAACAGTGCTTTAGTCTGCTGCGCCACCAGGACTCTTTGACTAAAGATGGTTCCGTGGTCATTTGGCCAGCATGGCTATACACCAAGATGCTGTTACCCTCCCAACAAAGTGGCACCTATTTATCTATTTGCATGCGTTTGCACTTTAAAAACTACGTAATTTCTGATCCGTGCTGATAAAACCCTATCTTATACCTTATTCTAAAATATCTTATTTTAGAAACCAATACGGGCAATCCTCAACTTTCAACCTTTTGTTTACTGACTGCTCAAAGTTACAACGGCGCGGGAAAAAAAAAAGAGAGACTTATGACCGTTTTTCAAACGGAATGGCCATTGCAGCATCCTTGTGGCCACCTGATCAAAATCCAGATGCTTGGCCACTGGCTCATTCTTATGACGGTCTCGTTCCCCTCATGCCAGCAGGAGAGGCAATGCTGTGGGTCCTGTTAGCCTGACTATTCTGGCTGGTGGGGCACAGGAGGAGGGCCTTTTCTGCTGTGGCTCCTGCCCTCTGGGACATTTTGCCCACCCCAATGTGAGGCTGACCCCAACCTTCCTATCCTTCTGGAAGGGCCTCAGGACCTGGCTCTGGCATTTGGCCTGGGGCTTCAATGGGGGAGAAGCACAGTGGAGGTGGCTGATCGAGTAACAACATAGTCCCACCTCTCCCCACTCTGCCCCATCCCTCTCCCCATGTGTCCTTAGATTTTAATCTTTGGTTTTGATTTATTTTTGTTTTAATTATATATGTATAGACATATTTTTATGACTGCAAGCCACCCAGAGTGACCTTATGGTAAGATGGGAGGCCAATAAATTATAAATAAGTAAACAAACAAACGAATATTCCTGACCATGCTGGATTTACTCACTGGAGTAGAACTGTTAACTGAAGATCTCTTTAAAATCCATACGGTCTGTGTGGTAAATTCAGTTTCAGTGGGGTAAGACTCAGCTTTCCGCAAGAGCAGTTTACCCAAGGGGTGAATTTCAATTCCCATAATCCCTCACCGGCTTCTAAAGGTTATGGGAGTTGACATCCAACACAACCAAAAGGTACCAGCTTGAAGATGAGCGGTGTGTAGTTTTGCATGCATGCATGCATGCATTTATTCATTTATTTATTTATTCATTTATTTATTTATTGGTTCGATTTATATGCCGCCCTTCTCCGGAGACTCAGGGCGGCTTACAATGCATTAAGCAACAGCCTTCATACTTTTGTATATATCTGCTTAGTAGGGCTTTCGCCCCCCCCCCAAGCGGCGTTCTTTTTTATACAAAGTCAGCTTATTGCCCCCACAATCCGGGTCCTCATTTTACCTACCTCGGAAGGATGGAAGGCTGAGTCAACCTTGAGCCTGGCGAGATTTGAACTCGCAGTAATTGCAGGCAGCTGGCAGCTAAGTGCTGCTTAACAGCGCTTTAGTCTGCTGCACCACCAAGGCTCACTTGTCTTAGCACTTTTCTTAGTAGTAGAGCCTTTTAGAAACATTGCAGTGTTTTAACAGAAGGGCAGGGAGGTAGAGTTTTAATGGAGGAGACTATGTGGTGTGGTGAACTCATGTATTTGTATCTATAGATCTACAATGAATACATAATATATATAAGACCATGAATTTTAGTGCCTTCTTCAGACACCATGGACACCAACTGGGTGATTTTGGACCACTACCTGTTTCAGCCCAACCCATTTACAGGGTGGTTTTGGGAAAAACAAGAGAAGGGAAGTACAGGCCGTCCTCACTTAGTGACACTTTGAAGTTATGACAGACCTTTCCAGAGCTCGTACAACCTGTTTTGGAAATTCCACAACCATACGCACACATACCTCATGGTCAAGTAATCGCATTTTGGATGCTTGGCAACCTGCTCACGTTTATGGCCATTTGCAGTGCCCTATAGTCACATGGTGGCAAATTCTGGCATGGGGAGAGGTGGGGGTTTATTTATTTACTTACTTACTTACTTACTTACTTACTTACTGGTTCGATTTATATGCCGCCCTTTTCCAGAGACTCAGGGCGGCTTACAATGCATTAAGCAACAGCCTTCCTTCCTTTGTATATATCTGCTTAGTAGGGCTTTTTGGCTTAGTAGGGCTTTTTTTACTATTAACACCCCCCTGAGCGGTGTTTTATTTTATACAAAGTCAGCTTATTGCCCTCACAAACCGGGTCCTCATTTTACCTACCTCAGAAGGATGGAAGGCTGAGTCAACCTTCAGCCTGGTGAGATTTGAACTCGCAGTAATTGCAGGCAGCTGGTGCTACTTAACAGCACTTTAGTCTGCTGCGCCACCAAGGCTCAGTTTACCTCTGGTTTTTGACGAGAAACACCCGAATTAAAATAAAACCGAATTGCTTAACTGCGGCTGAATTCAGAATGACTGCCACAAAAAGACTGTAAAACCAAATGCTGTCACTTGGTTGTCTGCTTAACAACTGCCACAACTTACCACCATAATTCTATGCTCAATCATGGTCATAAGTTGAGGACTACCCATATTATGTATGCTGTTTTTTTAAAAAATTGGCATATAAATCAAATAAATATTGCTGTGAGGGGTGGTATTTCCTTGCGGCAATCATTCTTGTGTCACTTTTCCATCTGTGTCGATTATCCAGGCGTTCTCTTACTGGAACTAAATTTGAAAAGTATTGTAAAACCATTAAGACGGTAAACAAAGAAATGGCATAGGAGAATAGGGTTGTTTTGGAGAGCAAACGTATTAAAGCACATTCTTCAGGCACTTATTTATCTGGAAGAAAGTTATTTCTGTGGTCTCCCAAGTCCTTTTAGACGTCTTCTCTGTAACTGAGCATCTTCAGTGCCACTGAAGCAGGTTTTAAAAATAGAAACACTGAGATTGCCAGCCAGTGAATGAGTTTGGTAACAAGGAGCAGGTTGCTGGATTTCTAAACCAAGCTAATCTCTCAGCCCTGCAGTCTCCAAATTGCATTTTTATCTTATCTGGTTAAACTACTATTAGTTTTTTCCCACAGGGTGTTTAAGGTGTGTCTCTTCCTTGGCTCAATCAAGAATGCTGCTTCAAATAGTCTTTCGTAGGGCAGGAAAGGTGACATCTTTTGGCTCGAAGAAAGGAAAATGTGGCCTAAATGAAATTAAGGATGAATATATCTGGGGTTTTCGGGAAATGTACAAAGCATTGTTAGCCAGGTTGCTTCTGGAGACGGGAAGGAAATCCAGTTTGGGTAGTAGGGGTTGACTTAAGAGCTGGATTTTTGAGACTCAGAAATGAGAGAACAGCCAATGTTTGCTGTTATTTTTTTTTTTTCATTGTAGGAATTTAGGGAGAGTCCTACAGCAAATACCAGCTTTGTTTCTAATGGAGATGGTTTGTAAGCCAGAAGCCAATTTTTGCCCCCCACTCCTCCTTCTCTTTGACAGTAGACATTTATTTTCCTTTTTAAAAAAAACACCATTTCAACGAAGGAAAAAATTCTCGAAACATTAACACTCTCATACAGTTTGGCACCCTTGAGTTAGCTTCGTAGTGCCTCGAACAGTTTTTATGTCTATTCTTTTGTCTGCTTCTTCTGCACAACCATTAATCTATTTTGGCTTTGTTCATGCCTTACCGTGAGTGATCGGTTCTTTAATTGTGACTTACTTCGCAATTTACCAAATCAGCGAAGCCACAAATAATAGATTTTAGTTCACAATGGCCGGTTCTGCTGGCACTCTTAAACCACAAATCAGGGAAAGTGTTTTGTGGCCTAGAGCAGAGTTTCTCAAACTTGCTAAATTTTAAGATGTGTGGATTTCAACTCCCAGAATTCCCTAGCCAGCATTCCTAAAGCAATGTGTGAATGTAGCCATTCACATCTACAATTGCTTTTCTTTAGGTCTGATACTGATTTTTCCACCTGCTTTCTGTAGGTAATCTTCGAGTTAGGATCAATTGGTTAATGATTGTTCAAAATTATGGTGGGTACTTGCAACTTGTTGGCTATTCCGTCGGCTCTTCCCCCCTCAGAGTCACATAATTGTACTTTGGGTGCTTGACGGTTATGGCTGTTTCACATGACCACATTTTAAGATAGTTTTGTGAAAAAAACGGCATTTACTTTCAGTGTCTTTGGCTCGAGGCTCATGAATTAATTAGGGTATCTTTTGGAAACTTCACATTCAGTTTTTGGCCAAATCATCCTATCATGAGCCATGGGTTTGCTTAACGACTGATGCAGAAAAGATCGTAAAATCTGGTCCAACTCACTTTATGACTGTCACAACTTAGGGCCATATTGAGCACCCTCCATTACAGTCGTAACTCGAGGATTACCTATATCCCTCTGTTAGGATTTCTTCCCAAGCTGTCTTCCTTGCACTTATTTTGAACAAAAATTGTCATTTTTAACCTAAAGTCCTTCTGTTACTTTTCCACGTGGCAATTCATGTATGTCAAATGTTTCCTGCTGAACAAGATATGAGCAGATTCTTTCTACAAAGATTTCAGTTTCTGCCAAGAACCGGTTTCTACAAAGCTTCCTTATCAGGAGATGTATCTGTTGCAAGGCTTGTATTTAACCTGGGGATTACACAGTTGTTCAGGGTTTTTTTTTTAAAGAAAAACAATGCAGGGATTAGTGTTGCAGAATTTCCCATGTTAAAAGTGGAGCTTTGATTCCTCTTTTCAACAATGCAAGTAGTCCTTGACTTACAACCAGTTGAGCTCAACATTTCTGTTGCTAAGCAACACCCCCCCCCAAAAAAAACTAGTCCAATTGCCTTTTTAAAAAGCATTTTTTAGCTAAGCGACACATTTGCTTAGCGGGTTTTGCCCACTTTTCTTGCCACAAGTGAATCACAGCAGCTATTAAGTTAGTAACATGGTTGTTAAGTGAATCTGGCTTCCCCCTTGACGTTGCTTGCCAGAAGGTCCCGAAAGGGGATCATGTGATCCCAGGACACTGCAACCGCTATAAATACATGCTGGTTGCCAAGTCGCCAAATTTTGATCACATGATCAAAGGGAGCCTGCAATGGCTGTAAAAAACGGTCATAATTTGCTTTTTTCAGTGCTGTTGTAACTTTGAACAGTCATTAAATGAAAGGCTATAAATTGTGGACTACCTGTAACTCAAAAACTATGTTGCAAAGTCTCCAATATTTTAGAGAGTGATTAAGCAGATAACCTGGAGAATCAACCTATGATTATAAGATAAGTAACAGAGAGAGAGGAAGTTATTCCATTTCAAGATTTGTCTGTGGAGATTCTTAATCATGCAGGTCAAGGTTGTCCCAATGGTGCTTTTTTAAAAGGCAACTGAACTTTCTTTGTTTTTCCTTGAAGACGTTTCGCTTCTCATCCAAGAAGCTTCTTCAGCTCTGACTGACTGAAAAACAAAGTCCAGTTACCTCTTGAAAAAAAAAAACGCACCTCTGGGACGGCGGTTCCAAAACAGCTTCAGGGTGCCTGATAAATCAAAAGGCAAAGACACCTGTATGTAGGGAAAATAGTTTTATCTAAAGACACAGTCAGGACAAAATGAATTACAGGTAGTCCCCAACGTATGATCACAATTGAGCCCAACATTTATGTTGCTAAGTGAGAAATTTATTAAGTCAGTTTTGCCCCGTTTTACTTTTTCTTGCCAGAGTTTCTTCCCGAACGCCATCACTCTGCTAAACAAATAATTCCCTCAAACTGTCAAACTATTCACTAAGTCTGAGTTACTATTATTGTTAATCTTCTCATCGCGCCTATCACCCACCTATGACTGCATGACTGTAACTTTGTTGCTTGTATCCTTACAATTTATATTGATATTGATTGTTTCCTGATTGCTTATTTGTACCCTATGACTATCATTAAGTGTTGTACCTTATGATTCTTGATGATGAACGATTCTTTTATGTACACTGAGAGCATATGCATTAAAGACAAATTCCTTGTGTGTCCAATCACACTTGGCCAATAAAGAATTGTATTGTATTGTATTGTATTGTATTGTATTGTATTGTATTGTATTGTATTGTATTGTATTGTATTCTATTCTATTCTATTCTACATTCCATTCCATTCCCTTCCCTCCCCTTCCTTTCCCTTCCCTTCCATTCTATTCTATTCAGAATACTATTCTATTCTATCCTTGTTAAGTGAATCACTGCAGATGTTAAGTTAGTAAGTTGGTTGTTAAGTGAACCAGGTTTCTCCATTGACTTTGCTTGCCAGAAGGTCACAAAAGGCGATCATGTGACCCCGGGAAACTGCAACCATCATTAATCAGTCAGTTGGCAAGCATCTGAATTTTGATGACGTGACCACGGGGATGCTGCAATGGTTGTAAGTGTGGAAAATGGTCACAAGTCACTTTTTCAGTGCCGTTGTAACTTCAAAGGGTCACTAAAAGAACTGCTGTAAGTCGAGGACTACCTGTATATTTTCCTATTCAATTTGGTATATTAACTGCAAAGTATATTTCTAGTCTAGTGGTCCCTAAGCCTGTGGATAGTTTTAAAGCTGTCTTGTTTTAAAGCATTAATGTTTCAATGTTTTCCCCCGCCATTTTCCTGATAATCTTCAGGAAAAGATTATCTCATCCCACTCTCAAAGCACTGTGCTCCACATAGATTAGAAGCAATTGTAACAACTACACACAGAACCCATTATTTATCCATTTACTTATTATATTTGAATTCTGCCGCACTCTCAAAGGACTTCTGAGGCCTACGCTTAGGATGAACAGCAATTATAAAAGAACAGTGCCTGAACAGCGCATGAATAAATCATAACGTTATTATCAAAAGTCTGAAATTCAGAATCCATTTTAACTCTGTTTTAAAAGCCATCATGAAAATAAAAAATGAGTTCATTTTGCTAGTTCAGAGAGACTTCTGCAAATAAATTGCCACCTATCTCCTAAATTCAGCTTGAGCTCCAGCAATCCAGATTAATTTTACAGGCAGTCCTCCATTTACAATCTGATGGAGTTGGTCATAAATTGGGGCACCCACATGACCCATTTATTTTCATCGCCTTTGCTGCAGCTGCTCCTAAAAGAATGAGACTATTTAAAGCAAGTTGCCACAATTGAATTCCGCAGCCATTAAATGAACCAACTGTTTCCTACAGGTCAGGTTTGCCGAAAAACAGATGTAAACATTGGTTTTTTAGTAAACTCATCATGAAATTCAGTCATATAACTGCCGGACACTACAAGTGGACATAAATCCATTTGTTGCTGGGTATCCAACATGTGATCACATGAGGCAGCTGTCGGATCTTCAGAACTGGGCCCTAAGTATTCCCAGGGAGGTCTGTCATAAGTTTGATCGGTTGTAAATTGAAGACTACGGTAGGCTGTGTCTGTGTTTTCATTTAGCCAATTAATATTCCTATGAATCAAATACCTGCATGAGAGAATGCTTTTTATATTTGCCCTAATAGGCTGGATGTTTTTCTTATCTCTGGTTTGATCTATAAATTGCATGTCATTAAAACCTTTAAAATTAATCAGCCTGAAAACATATTCTACTTGTTTAGTTTATTAGTTTAGTTTATTTCCAATTTATATACCGCCCTTCTCCCTGAGGACTCAGGGCGGTGTACAGTCAGAAATAAAAACATGAAATACAAATATTAAAAACAATTAAAATATATATAGATTTGGCTCCAAAATTTAAAACTAACAAACCAATTAAATATTTAAAAATTCTTCTTAAGCCAGCCTGGCTTGTTGGAAAAAATGTGTTTTGAGGGCACGGCGGAAGGCACTGAGGTCATGAATTCTCCTAATCTCCGGGGGCAGCTGGTTCCAGAGGGTGGGAGCCCCCACAGAGAAGGCCCTCCCCCTGGGGGTCACCAGCCTACATTGTTTGGCTGATGGCACCCTGAGGAGGCCCTCTCTGAGGAGACACTTAGGTGTCTTTCAGAAGAGGTGCTGTTGCTATTGAGTTAAGTAAAAAATAGACCTGCATTTTAAAAATCCTCTTTTTATAGTGACAAAGCAAATCGAACAGCAGCAGAATTCGCAGAAATCTTACCTCCACTTAGGAGCTTCATCACTAACCAAAGTTCATCTTTCACCACGAAAGAAGTATAGTAGGAGACAATATTTGGATGGTGGCACTGACTCATCGCTTGAATTTCTTTCTGAAAGAGAGGAGAAAAAAGAAAGGAAAATCAACTTGCAGTTACTATTCTCTTTTAACACACTTAACCATCCTAAGCCGAAGCAACAGGATACCAACACAAAAAAATCTTCATTTACAGAGCTTTCAATGTGTGGACTTTAATTCCCAGAATCCCATCAGCCAGCATGGGCATTGCTGAGAATTCTGGGAGCTGAAACCTACCCAACTGGATTCGACCCAGGTTGGGAAACGCTAATATATAAGGAACAAAAGCTGAATCGAATCCTGGCTAAAAGGTGGGATTTGGGAATGGATTCCAGGCCCAACCTTTGCGAAGATATCCCGGATAGATTGAACTACAACTCCCATAAACCTGAGGGATGCCGCCTTTGCTAGTGGGTGTTGGAAAATATGGGTCTGCATTCCAATCGCTATATAGGTAGTCTCGACTTATGACCACTCATTTAGTTTGAAGTTATAGAACTGCACTGAAAAAAGGACCTCTCCTTGTACTTACAACTGTCACAACATCCCCAGGATCACATGATCAAATTTCAGGTGCTTGGTGACTGGTATGTATTTATGACAGTTGCAAAATCATGTGATCCCCATCTGTGGCCTTCCCAGGCAGCTTCTGACAAGCAAAGTCAATGGGGGGGAAACCAGATTTGCTTAACGACCATGTGATTCACTGAACAACCGCAGTGAATCGTTTAACAACTGTGGCGAAAAAGGTTGCAATGTTGGGTATAGCTCACTTGACAACCATCTTGCCTAGAAAAAAGAGATTCCGGTATCAATTGTGATCTTAAGTCAAGAATTACCTGTAACTGCAGGAGGACAGCAAATCAATTTGATTGTTTCGAATCATATTCGTAAATTATCTTTACAAATAAATTACAAGCAAATCTGTAAACAAATTACTTGTAAATAATTTACAGGTAAATTATTATTTGGGTTCCCAAGATGGAACCCTGTTCCTTAGGGCCTCCCCAGCTCCCTCTCTGTTCCTAATTTTGTTTCCATCCTCTTAAGAAAGTGACTTGGGCGAAGCAAGGAAGTTCCTGTTGGAAATCTGCAATTGAAAGTTTGGTTGGTGTCCGGCCAACGGGTGTTTTGGGATAGCCGTAAGTAGCTTGCAGCTACTCAAGGTGAAGTCCCCCAAAACGAGCTCTCCGAATTCCAAACTTGCCTGAGGTCCCCCGAGGAGGTTTAGGATGCTCCATTGTGCAATGTGCAAAAAACTCACCCACATCCAGCGTACCAAGCAGTGGCATTTCTTTTAGTTTTTTTTTTTATCCCTGCTTTACTGTTTATACAACTAATTCAAGATAGCGACCGTATCGTATACTCCTTCCTTCTCCTATGTTTCCCCAACAGAAAAACCTTTTGCGTTAGGTTGGCCTGAGAGAGAGGGACTGATTCAAGTCACTCAGCAGGCTTTCATGCCTAAGGTAGGACTGCAACTCACGGTCACCTGGTGATTGGCCCAAAATCATCCAGCCAGGTTTTATGCCTAAAGCAGGATTAGAACTCACTTCTCCTAGGGATTGGGCCCAAGTCACCCATATGCTTTCATGCCTTAAGGCAGGACTAGAACTCACCCTCTCCTGGGAATTGGCCCAAAGACTCCCAGTCGGCTTTTACACCTAAAGCGGGATTAGAACTCACTATCTCCTGGGGACTGACCCAAAGTCACCCACGCCTAAAATGGGACTAGAACTCACCTACTCCCGAGAATTGGCCTAAAGTCTTCCAGTCGGTTTTCACGCCTAAAGCAGAACTAGAACTCACCGTCTCCTGGGGATTGGCCCAAAGCCACCCAGCTGCCTTTCATGCCTAAAGTGGGACTAGAACTTACCATCTCCTGGTTTCTAGCCTGGTACCTTAACTACGAAACCAAACTGGCTCTCCAGTTTATTTTATTATTTATTCTTTACTTTCACTAAATAAGGCTACCTCAGCAAGTGCTAGTAGTGGCTAACCTTTCCTGGGCACGGAAAATAAGCAGGATCTAATCTGGTTTATGGTTAGCTAGGAGACCATGCAAAGATTTCAGGGCTGTAGGCTAGACTGGGCAGTTAAAAAATACCCTGGAAAGAAATAATAATAAACCGCTGATGTGCTGTTCGAAGAGGCTACATGAGTTGGACTTGAAGGAAAGATTCCCTTTTCTCAAGCACCATGCTATCTGGGCTGATCTCCAAAACCTCAATCCTGATGGTTATGTAGAGAGAGAGAGCAATAGGCATGCAGGACTACCGAACTGAAGAATATCCTGGAAAAAGGCAATTGGAAAACTTTGCCATTTTGTTTCCCAGCAAGCTACATGGATATACAAGTAGTCCTTGACTTACAACATTTCATTTAGTGACCGCGTAAAGTTACAACAGCACTGGGAAAAAAAAATGACTTGTAACTGGTTTTCACACTTACCCTGTTTCCCCCCAAAACAAGACATCCCCTGATAATAAGCCCAATAATCGGGCTTTTGAGCGCATTGCAATAAGGCCAAGTGCTTATTTCAGGGTTCAAGAAAATATAAGACAGGGTCTTATTTTCAAGGAAACACGGTATGACCGTTGCAGCATCCCCATGGATACGCGATCAAAATTTGGACGTTTGGCAACTGGCTCATAATTATGGCAGTTTCAGTGGTCCAAGGTCATGTGATCACTTTTGGTGACCTACTGGCAAGCAAAGTGAACGGGGAAGCCAGGTTCACTGAACAACCACATTCTAACTTAGCAACTGCATTGATTCACTTAACAACGGTGGGCAGAAAGGCTGTAAAATGGGGCAGAACTCATTTAAAAATTTCTTGCTTGGCAACAGGGATTTTGGGCTCAATTGTGGTAGTAAGTCAAGGGCCGCCTGTACCTCAGCTCCGTTTGAGAGACACTTTTTAAACTGGACGTGTAATTTTTTTCTAAATGGTGGGAGAGACGAGTTTTTTTTAAAAAAGCCATAGAAAGACACCATGCATCTGCCTATGGATCCTGAAACACAAGCATCAAAGAAAAATATTCATACTGTGGCTGAATATAAAATTGGCTCTGAGGAGGCTCCTTGTTGACCAGACGATCCTGAATACACATAATCCTGGACTTAACCATTTGTTCAGCAACCGTTCCAAGGTATGATTGTGCCGAATGATTTGTACTTACGACAAGTCCTTGGGAGTTGTCCTAGCAGATCCACAGTCACATGACTACAATATGGGCGCTTGGCGTTTATGACTAAACGCCAAGCGCCCATATTGTAGTCATGTGACTGTATTTTTTGGAGTATAAGACACACCTTCCCCCCCTCCCCCACAAAAAAAGAGGGTGAAAGTCTGGGTGCATCTTATACTCCAAATGTAGCCCCGCCCAGCTTCTCAAACAGAGGTTTCAGAGGCTGCAAAAAGCATCAGAAAAAAAAGCTTCAGAAAAAAAGCCTCCAAACAGAGCTTCAGAGGCTTTTTTTTCCTGAAGCTTTGTTTCGGAGGCTTTCAGAGGCAGGAAAAAAAGTTTTTCCTGAGATGGAGTTTCAGAAGTTTCAGAGGCAGAAAAGAAAGCAAGGCACAGAGCTTGCAACCAAGGAACCTTTTGCTAAAATTCATCTTTGGGAACAGCTGATTGGGGGTATTCCAGGGGGCCTATCCACCCGCCAATCAGCTTTTTTCTTATTTTCCTCCCCCAAAACTAAGGGGCGTCTTATACTCCGGTGCATCTTATACTCTGAAAAATATGGTAATTGCAACACTCTGTGATCATGTGAACAGTATTTGCAATCTCCCCTGATGGCTTCCCTAGCAAGTCAATGGGGAAGCCAGCAGGGAAGGTTGAAAGTCACTGAGGTGTCTCCACCACCCATGCACCCTCCCCAAACCTTGCCTCCCTCACCATTCATGCATCTTAAATATCCCCTCTGACCTTCCCCGTGCCCCTTTCAAAACATTCATTCCCCCACATGCCCTCCCTCACCTGCCAACTGCCAATTACTTGCAGTAGATCTCTTTCAAACGACTTGCAACTTCCTGCTGGCTTCCCCACTGACTTGGTTGTAGAAAGCCTTGCCTAATGACCTGGGATTTAGTTAACACCATTGAGCCGTGGTGGCACGGTGGTTAGACTGCAGTATTGCAAGGCTAATTCTGCTGAGTGACAGCAGTTCGATTCTCACCAGCTCAAGATTGACTCAGCCTTCCATCCTTCCAAGACAGGTAAAATGAGGAGCCAGATTGTTGGGCCGAATACGCTACCTCTGTAAACGTTCCAGAGAATTTTGTCAAGCACCATGGAGCGATATATAAATATAAGTGCTTTTGCTATTCCTAATTCGGTCAACTCTAGCACAGCACCTACACAAAATTTTCTCTCTCCTGAACTCAGAGCTTGGAAAATGTGGAAAATATAATCATCATGGTTTATTTAACCACGGTTGGCTAAATGAACAACATTGGACTTGGTTCGTGCAAGATGCCAAGCCAAAGGCCAACTTCTTGATCTGTTTTATTGAAATATACGCCAATCCTGGAAAGTAGACCTCAATGCAAAACACAATAACCTCGGTAGCTACCTCCCGCAAATGAAAAAAACAAATGAAAAGAGGATTTTTAATACAGTAATCTTTAAAGAGGACACAAATCCATTAGGCTTAAAGATTACATAGGGAAAAACAGAAATTGACAAGCTGCCAAACATTCTCTGCCTCAAAAACAGGAACTGGCAAGTGCCTCTACAATAAAAGGAGTTTGCCAAGAAGCTAAAAAAATTGAATTAGGCACTATTTTTGGAACCTGAACTTAACCATACCTCAACTCTGTAATCTACCACACATTTAGGTAATGTAAAATTGATTTTATGCAGCCTAAAAAATATCATCTAAACTGCAAAACTGAATCTTTTTATTCAAAGCTGCAAACAAGCAGATTTATAGATCCAGGGACACACACACATATATATAATCATTACTAAAGAATTTTTTTAAAAGAACGGATACAACAGAAATGTTGAAAGAGAAAAATAAGGGAAGGGGAAGGAGAAAGGGAAGGGAAGGGAAGATCACAAAGAAGCAACTTCTGGCCTTTCCTTTAAAAATCACTAATTCATTTTTTTTCTCATTTCAGGAAAAAGTACATGAGGCGTTTCCAATGACTAAACAAGGAGACCGGTTGAAGCCTAGAGCAAATGAACTATTCAGTAGAAATTCAAGAATTGGCACACTCTGCTTGTCAAGAGTATATGTCAATTTAAAAATTTCAACGTTTTTGTAAAAGGCCTTTCAGATCCGAAGTAGTGCCCTGCAGAAAGTTGCACCTGAAATAAAATTGTTGCACAAGGTTGTGTAGATTATGATTTTAAAAATACTCTTCCTGCACCCCTTTTCTTATACAGGTAGTCCTCGAGTTACGATCACAATTAAGCCCAAAATTTATGTTGCTAAGTGTAACATTTAAGTTAGTTTTGCCCCATTTTATGAATCACAGTTGTTAAGTGAATTAGTGCAGTTAACATGATGATGAAGTGAACCTGGCTTCTCCATTGACTTTGCTTGTCAGAAGGCCACAAAAACTGATCTCAAGACCTCGGGACTTTGCAACTATCATAAATATGAACTAGTTGACAAGCATCTGAATTTTGGTCATGTGACCATGGGGATGGTGCAATGGTCATAAATAAATACTTTTTTCAGTACCAATGTAACTTTGAACAGTTACTAAATGAACTGTTGTAAGTCGAGGATCACCTGTGCTTTCTAGCTTCACACCCAACTATTACTTGATGTCATCCAGTCCCCAAATTTGGGGAGATATGTCTGGAGAGAGAACAGCCTTGATTTTATTAACATTCTCCCGTTATACAAGCATATTTCTATTCGTTCATCCTGGCACACATAAAACACAGCCTTCCAAATTTAAACGTAAAACACTGCCAGTGTGTCTGAACACAGCATTCATCTTGAGATTTCTGCTTGCTAATTATAAACACATCCTCCTTGTGAAGACTCAAGAAGCACCAAGGTTTTGAGTCAGGGGAGGTCACGCTGGTTCTTAAGAAAGTTTCAGCCTGGCAAAGGATTAAGTTTCAAGGCTTTCCAGAGACCTGAAAAAAAATATTCTTGAGGACAATTCCATCTAAGAGAAGAGAAAGAGGATTTTTTTCGATTCCTCTGGAATTTTTGACACCCGACATTGTAAAACTGAGAGATTTTGTTTTTTTCTTGAGCCTGTCTATCCCCCACTTATTCTAAACCAGTATTTATTAAATTTGGCAACTTTGGGATGCGCAGATTTCAACTCACAGAATTCCCCAGACAGACTTAAAGTCAGCACATCTTAAAATTGCCAAATGTGATAAACACTGGTTTACTGTGTTGTAGGAACCCAGTCATTATGGTCAGTAATCAATGGTTTGCCGAATGTGCTGTGCAAGCCAAATCAAGACTGAGCAAAGCTTGGTACCTCTTATCCCAGAAAGTAAAATTAATTGTGGGTGTCCAGTTTGTCACAACGAAGACATTTGTCTGGATCTCTGTACTCAACCAGCATTTCTCAACTTAGCAACTTTAAAAATGGTTGCTCGTCAACTTCCCGAATTCTGGGAGTTGAAATCCATATGTCCTAAATTTCTATGGCTGACGAACACTGCTCTAAAAACCATCTACGTTTTCGACAAGTGAGCTTGCTGAATAAGTCTTTCAATCCTAAATTGGCAAATCTTGAAATCCAGTGTTTGACTATTTTAGCAAAAAAGGAACAGAAGCGGTGGCAGTTACCCAGATTGCCTAGCACCGGTGTCCTAACATTGTCCTGGGTGTATTAGCAAAACAGGATTGCCAGATATGGGTATTCCTGAATGATAACACAAATCCCATTTATGCAGTCTCAAAATAGAAATGAACTGAATCACAATCCTCCTTGTGGCTTAAACAGGAATAACTTTATTCGCATTGAGGTCTGAACTAAACCACAAAGCCTGTTGACTTGGATCCCTAATTGCCACAGGAAGTGGAGAGCTTATACCTTTCCTTTTAATTGTTCACTAGCAAGCTTTTCAAAAGGGAACTTATACTTTTCATCTTTTTGTTTTTCATACAGGCTAAACAGGAGACTATTTTATTTACTGAATGTTAGTTCCTCTATTTAAAATATTTATCTGTCTGTAACCAATTCAACCAAGTTAACTCTGGGCAATTTACAACAAAAAATATTCAAGAAATATTCAGGGAGTCCTGGTGGCGCAGTGGACTAGTTCACTGTTATTAAGATCAGCTGCTTGCAATTACTGCAAGTTCAAATCCCACCAGGCTCGAGGTTGACTCAGCCTTCCATCCTTTCTAAGGTAGGTGAAATGTGGACCCAGATTGTGGGGGCAATAAGCTGACTTTGTATAAATATACAAAAGTATGAAGGCTATTGCTTAACGCACTGTAAGCCGCCCTGGAGAAGGGCGGCATATAAATCAAATTAAAAAAAGAAAGTGAATAAAAAAATATATAAAGCTACCCCTGGAAGCTTGCAAACAATAAGAAAACAATAAAGCAATAAAAAAGTGAAACAGCAGTAATACCGTTATCTCATCTAATGTTTAATTAATTAAAAAAGGGACCCACTAAAATTCCAACCAACCCCTGCCTCAAGAAGAATGATTACCATCAACCCCAAATCATAGTGATTTACAGACCCTAAATTAAGTGTGAAAGAACATGGGTGGAATTTTTGTACCAAGAGCTCGTCCATGCTGGTCTGGCATTTCTCAAGATTGATCCGCTTAATTGCCACTTTTTCCTTCTTTGGGGTACAATAGGCCGCTTGGACCACAGCTGTTGCTCCACTCCCTGAAAAAGAACCACAAACACAAAATTAGGAAGGCAGATTTTCTCCAAAAGGAGGAGTTAGACAATACTACCGTGCTTCCTCGAAAATAAGACCCTGTCTTATATTTTTGTGAACCCTGAAATAAGCGCTTGGCCTTATTGCCATGAACTCAAAAGCCCGATTGGGCTTATTATCAGGGAATGTCTTATTTTGGGGAAAACAGGGTAGCAATTATTATTACATCTAGTCCTCAGTTTACAGCTATTTATTTAGTGACTGTTCGAAGACATGACAGTGCTAAAAAAAGCCAGGTCCTCGCACTTATGACTAGCCCTTACACATATGACCATTACACTATCTCCATGATCGCAATTCGGGCACTTTACAACTAACTCGCATTTATGGCTGGTTGCAGCTTCCTGTGGTCACGTCACTATGATATTGTTAAGCTTTTTGAATTTTGTAACTGGAGCAATGGAGTTGTACAAATGAGCCAGACCGTTACAGTTGATTGATGGGAGAAGGCTGGCTCCTACATGAGGCAATCTGCGCTGTGATTGATTGCTGTGGAGGGGGAGGGGGAGTTTCCCTTTTCCCCGCCTTTTTTCTTCCGGGGGGGAGGAGACTCTGTGATTTACCTCACGATGTTCCTGTTTGCCTGACAATCTTGTTTGCTACAAATATTGATGTAAAATATACTTATTTATATAAAACGACAAGCTCGTGTCAGTGTCTCTGACTTCATTTGGACACCTGCTGCGCAATTTCGAAGGTTCCCGATATGGAACCTTTTTTTGCCCATTTTCAGCAAAAAAAACCCAACTCCACTCATTGGAAAAATGGGTTTGCACTTGTGCCCACAGAATCTGTTTAACAGTCACAGATTCGCTTAACAACTGGTATGACTCATTCAATTCCACTCCCAATTTTGGTCATAAGTGAAGGACTACCTATACCTATTTGTTATTCAAACACAGCCCTTAACCAAAATGTGCCAGCTTAGCATCATCTACAAACACTGACTACACGTGCAAATTTCAATTACATACTAATTTTACATACTAAAGATTCTTTCCTCAGGATATTTTTCAAGCAAAACACCTGTTCCCATAAAGGGACTCTCAAATGCCCTTCATTTTAAACATGAACTGACTTGTTTACAAAATTGTCCTTGGTGCAGCTAACCAAAACAATATAAAGCTAATAAACAAACTTAAAAAAACAGAAACAGAAACAGCCAAAGGGAAGCAGTGTCACGAAAGGCAAAAACTTAGCTGAGAGAACACCCTCAACAAAGCAAATCAGCACAATACAATAGATCAAAGGGAAATCCATTCCCGTTTTGACAAAACATCGTCAGGCTTAACACCAATTTTTCCCAGCCAAATGGTCAAACTGGCTGACTTCGAAATGGATTTTAATGTTAAAAAGCAGGAAAAGCGTCTGTCCGTCCGTCCATCTATCTATCCAACCCATCCATCCATCATTAAAACTGTCGTTGTCTTTAACTGTTTGTTTGTACCTTCATGTTAAGTGCACTATACTGCAACAATTTTTGCAGCAAGGTCCCTAAAAAGCCACTAACTTAAAGAATGCATAACAATTCTAGGACTTCTCTGGAATTGGAATTCCCACAATGTTCAATTCTGTTTTATTTGCAAAGATGTGGACATTGCAGCATCCCACAGTCACCTGGCCGTGATTTCCAACATAAGATTCAGCTTCCCGTAAGCAAAGTTAATGGTGAAGCCAGCAGGAAATCGAAAGTCAGTCCCATTCTCACTGCATTTTTGCCTACACAAAGTCATTCTATTTCTCTGCTTAAATAAAGAAATGTTGACATTATTGAAGTTCTTTTGCCATTACAATTAGTTTTCTATTTGCAGTATATACTCTTCCTAGATTAGGCATGTCCAATCCTCCCACCCTCTCTTCCTTCCACTACCCTCCCTACCTCCTTTCTTCTCTCTCTCTTTTTTCCTTCTTTGCTCACCCCTTCCCTTCCCTTCCTTCCCCCTTCCCTCCCCTCCCTTCCCTCATCCTTCCTTCCCTTCCCTCTTCAACTTATTTTTGTCCTGGCCAGCCCTTCAATTAAATTTGTAAAGAAAGCAAATTTTAAAAGGCAGGCTTCTCTTATAAATACTTTACTAAAAATACTTTGCACTGTCACAGACAAATGAACGGGGCCCTTTGGCACACATATTCTCTTCCTCTGAAATATATTATGCTTCTTCCAAGCTCAAGGCAGGCAGGCAGGCAGGCAGACGCAGAAGAAAAATGTAAATACAGACGTCGCTATAATTTCTTAAGTGGATGTGTTGTTCCAGAATTGCTCAGGAGCAGAAAGAACAAATGGAGAATAGGCACAAAAACAAAGGAAAGAAGAAGTTGCAGCACATTTTCAAATACAGATAGTCCTTGACTTACAACCATTGACTTATGGCCATTTTTCATGTTTACAACTGTTACAGCCTCCCAATGGTCATATGATCAAAATTCAGATGCTTGGCAATTGACTCATATTTATGACCGTTGCAGTGTCCAGGGTTCATACGGTCCCCTTTTGTGACCTTCTGACAAGCAAAGTCGATGGGGAAGCCAGATTCATTTAACAACCAAGTTACTAACTTAACTGCAGTGATTCACTTAAGAACCATGGCAAGAAAGGCTGTAAAATGGGGCAAAATTCACTTTACAAATATCCATCTTAGCAATAGAAATGTTGGGCTCAATTGTGGTTGTAAGTCGAGGACTACCTGTATTCCTCAATCATATTTTTCCTTGCCAGTTTACTGCCCTTAAACAACAGCAACATAAACTACACAATTCATAGGTTGACAATGAACTTTTCAAAAAGAATCGAATTGCCTTATATCAGGGGTTTTCTCCTCCTTCCAAAAATGTGTTTGCACGCGAAAAGAGACTCTATTAACATAATCCCTAAATTGTTCTTGCAGGGAAGAGACAGGTAGACAAATTGATTTGAAAGGATGAATCACCTATTCGGAGGCAACCAAAGGACCAACCCAGCAGATTAAACAATATTGTTTTGATAGATAGACATTTATTAGAAGATTCTTGACAGATGTACTGCTACTGCTGCTGTGGTTATTGGAGCTGGCTTTTATTACCTAAACTGCTTTACTGATATTATCTTGTGGCTATGGTGAACTAGCCTGAATATCCAGAGAAAAGATTCAAACATGTGGAAGAACCAACAGGCTTAATATCTTGACTGGCATCCAATCTCATTTTCATTGACATGAGAGGCCTCCCATTTTATTGTTGTTGTTATTGTTGTTGTTGTTGTTTTATTGGCCAAATGTGATTGGACACACAAGGAATTTGTCTTTGGTGCATTTGCTCTCAGTGTACATAAATGAACATATATATATATGAGCTTGAGTGGTGTAGCAGGCTAATGCCTCCTATTAAGGCAGCATTTAACATCCAGCTGCCTGCAATTACTGCGAGTTCTAATCTCACCAGGCTCAAGGTTGACTCAGCCTTCCATCCTTTCTAAGGTGGGTAAAATGAGGACCCGGTTTGTGGGGGCAATAAGCTGACTTTGTATAAATATACAAAAGTATGAAGGCTATTGCTTAGCGCATTGTAAGCCGCCCTGAGTCTCCGGAGAAGGGCGGCATATAAATATAAATTAAAATAAAAAATAAAATTATATATATATATATATATATATATATATATATATATATTCATCAAGAATCATAAGATACAACACTTAGTGATAGTCATAGGTTACTAATAAGCAATCAAATCATTCTAGGGAACAAATAAAACAATATAAATAGTAAAGATACAAGCAACATGGTTATAGTCATAAGTGGGAAGAGATAGGTTCTAGGAAGGATGAAGAATAATAGTAATAACAGTCTTAGTAAATAGTTTGACAGTGTTGAGGGAATTATTTGTTTAGCAGAGTGATGGCGTTGGGGAAAAAACTGTCTTTGTGTCTAGCTGTTCTGGTGTGCAGTGCCTTATAACTGATTTTGAGGGTAGAAGTTGAAACAATTTATGTCCAGGATGCGAGGGGTCTGTAGATATTTTCACAGCCCTCTTTTTGAGTCGTGCAGTATTCAGGTCCTCCATGGAAGGCGGGTTGGTAGCCATTGTTTTTTTTTCAACTTGAAGGCAAATTTTCAATTCACAAGGAAACCACATTCCGAAGTACTTGAGAGGCTTCATCCATGAAACATCCATCAGTCAGAACACAGCTGGGAGGGATCTTGAAGGTCTTCTAGTCCAACCCCCTGCTTCAGCCGGAAACCCAATACAATCTGAGACAGAAACTAAAAAAGTCCAGCTACCTTTTGGAAAAAGCACCTTTGGGACAACCATGACCTGGATGACTGATAACCTCCATAGACATAAATTCCACAGTTTGATTGGGGCCAATCCAATACCGCTAGAGGTGTTCCTTGACTTACAACAGTTCATTTTATGACTACTCAAAGTTACAATGGCACTGAAAATGGCACTGTGACCATTTTTCACACAACCATTGCAGCATCCCCTTGGTCACATGATCAAAATTTGACTGCTTGGCAACTGGTTCACATTTATGATGGTTTATTGTTTATTGGTTCGATTTATATGCCACCCTTCTCCGGAGACTCAGGGCGGCTTACAATGCGTTAAGCAATAGCCTTCATACTTTTGTATATACCTGCTTAGTAGGGCTTTTGGCCCCCCTAAGCGGTGTTCTATTTTATACAAATCAGCTTATTGCCCCCACAATCTGGATCCTCATTTTACCTCCCTCGGAAGGATGGAAGGCTGAATCAACCTTGAGCCTGGTGAGATTCGAACTTGCAGCAATTGCAGGCAGCTGGTGCTAGTTAACAGCACTTTCGTCTGCTGCGCCACCAAGGCTCAATGCAATGTCCCTGAAATATGTGATCCCTTTTGCGACTTTCTGACAAGCAAAGTCAACGGGGAAATTAGACTCACTTAGTCTAGCATGTTACTAACTTAACAACTACAGTTTTTAACAAGCATGTTACTAACTTAACAACTACAGTGATTCACTTAACAACTATAGCAAGAAAGGTCATATAAAGGGGGAAAACTCACTTAACAAATGCTTCACTTAGCAACATAAATTTTAGGCTCAATTTTAGTCATTAAGCCCAAGATAGTACTTACTATCTTTTCCATGGGACTGAAGGAATGGAAGAAAATTAGGGGTGAACGAAATGCGCAATCCATTTAAACCAGCGGCTGCCTCTAGGGGTAGGGACGGGGGCCCTGCACCTTTTAAGCCCCCAGAGGCTCAGGCATAATTTGTCACTTTGAGCTAATCCCAGCTCATGACACGGACATAACTGCCATCTTTGGAAACGGAATTAATCAGATATCGTGCTGAATAATAGTTTCATACCCCCCCCCCCCATCGTGCTCTAGATAACGCAAGGACATTTCGCAAGGGGATTTCCTTCCCCCCCCCCTTTTTTTGATGTTCAGAAACTTTTGACATGATAGCAGTCTTGCAATATTTGAGGAGATGCCACAGATAGGAGGGTATGTGTATGTCAATCCATTCTGCAAAGCACCAGAAGGCAAGACTATGGATGGAAACTCATCAAGGAAAAAAGCAACCTACAACTCAGCAGAAAATTTCCCGTCACTGGGACCGATTGACCAATGGAACAGCTTGCCTCTAGAAGTTGCAAATGCTCCCAACACTGCAAGTTTTTAAGAAGAGATTGGATAGCTATTTGGCTGAGATGATGCTTGAGGAGGAGATTGGACTAGAAGACCTCCAAGGCAGTGGTGGGTTCCTCCCGGTTCCGCCGAGTCGGTAGTGGTAACAATATCATATCACCAAACCGGTTCTTCCCCCCCGCCCCCCCTCCGCATTATTCTTGCCTTTTATTTGGCCCCACCCCCAATCTATTGCTGCCTCCTGAGTCCCAGCTGATTGGCAAGACAGAAAAAAACTGTTTAAACTCTTGCCACAGGGCTTCAAAGGGCCGCCCTACAGCTGATCAGTCTTAAAAGAAAACAAATGAGTAGACCCGTGCCTCCAAAAACAAATGAGTAGACTGGTACAGCTCTGCAAGCAGTTAAAAGCCTGGTAGACCAGTACCTCTGCTAAATCCTAAAGAATTGTCACATGACCATCAAGCCACACCCACAAAATAAACCATGCCCACAGAACCGGTAGTAAAAAAATTCAGAACCTGCTCCAAGGTCCCTTCCAACTCTTGTTATTCTGGTAACACCAAGTGCAGCTCATGCCTGAAAAGTCACAAAGTGGGAAGCTTTATTAAACAGAGAATCCTAGAGCTGGAAGGGACCCTTGAGGCCATCCAGTCTCACCTCCCCTTCCCAGAGTGCTGGAATCGTCTTGACAACCAATTACTGTTTGACTTGTACAGGTAGTCTTGATGACCACAATTGAGCCCTACATTTCCATTACTAAGTGAGTTAATGATTTTAGCCCTACTTTATGACCTTCCTTGGTGGCGCAGCAGACTAAAGTCCTGTTAAGTAGCACCAGCTGCCTGCAATTACTGCGAGTTCAAATCTCACCAGGCTCAAGATTGACTCAGCCTTCCATCCTTTCGAGGTAGGTAAAATGAGGACCCGGATTGTGGGGGCAATAAGCTGACTTTGTATTAAAAAAAAAGAACACCGCTTGGGGGGGCGAAAGCCCTATTAAGCAGGTATATACAAAAGTACGAAGGCTATTGCTTAACGCATTGTAAGCCGCCCTGAGTCTCCGGAGAAGGGCGGCATATAAATCGAACCAATAAATAAATAAATAAATAAATTCCTTGCCACTGTTGTTAAGTGAATCGCTGCAACTGTTAAAGTGATTCTGACTTCTCTATAGACTTGGTTTGTTAAAAGGTCACAAAAGGTGATCACATGACACTGCAACCATCATAAGTACATGCCAGTTTCTCAAGCATCCGAATTCTGATCACGTGATAATGGGGATGCTGCAACAATTGTTAAGTGTAATTGTTTAGTGATCATTCAAAGTTACACCTTCACTGAAAAAAAAGTTTTCACGCTTGCAACCATTACAGCAACCCCACGATCACATGATCAAAATTCAGATGCTTGGCGACTGACTCACATTTATGACAACTGCAGTGTTCCTGGGGTGATCTGATCATCTTTTGTCAACTTCGAAAAACGCAAAAAAAGTCCACGGGGAAGCCAGATTCACTTAACAACCATGTTACTGATTGAACAATGCAGTGATTCACTTAACAAATATGGCAAGGAAGGTCGTAAAAATGGGACAAAACTCACTTAAGAAATGTCTCACTGAGCAACAGAAATTTCGGGCTCAGTTGTGATCATAAATCGAGGACTAATTGTTTCCCCGCAAATAAGACCGGGTCTTATATTAAATTTTGCTCCAAAAGACGCATTAGGTCTTATTTTCTGGTTAGGTCTTATTTTTGGGGAAATATGGTACTAAATGCATCCATCTGGCTGATAATCTTAACAGGAGCTTATTCTGGGGGTAAGGATTATATTATGAGCATCCTGAAAAATCATGCTAGGACTTATTTTCTAGTTGGGCCTTATTTTCGGGGAAACAAGGTATATTTGAATACTCAAAGGCCTCCCCGGGGTTACTTGATTCCATTGTTAAACTGCTCTTCATCGAATTATTTTTCTAAAGATTCAGCTGGAAATCAGGAACGTCTTGGTATATTTATCCCCTATGACAGAGGTGGGGAACTATGGCTCCTCTGTGACTTGTGGACTTCAGCTCCCAGAATTCCTGAACCAACATGGCTTCATGGTTGGCTCAGGAATTCTGGGAGCTGAAGTCTACAAGTCATAAAGGGGCCATAGCTCCCCATCTCTGCTCTAGGACATCTGATTTAAAAAATACTATCCTACCCGCGACCCGCCCCCCTTTTTATCGCCATCTTCTCAAGGCCAGGCCTTCTCACCTTCTTCAATCCCTCTTCAGAGGACTGAGCTTCTTGTTCTCTCCTTCTGCCCTTCTCTGAACCTGTTCCAATTTATCTTAATCCCTTTCAAACTCTGGGATCCAGAAATAGATGGAGCCAGGGTTGATCAAAAGCAGCACTGACATAAGTCCTCGACTTACGACCGGTCGCTTAATAATGTGCCGTTTAAAATTACTACAGACCTCCCAAGGATTACTTACAACCCGGTTCTGAAGTACCAATGGTTTTCCCCTGGTCACCTGACCCGCACTGACAACCATTTTTGCATTTTACAACAGTTTTACCAAACATCAGCCTTTACCAAGAACACGAACTCATAGTGTACAATTGGTTTGCTTAATGTCTGCAGCATTCACTTAACAACTTCTGCAAAAAGGTTGTAAAATTGGGTCACATCAGAGTCTGTTTTACAACTGTCAGTTTTACAACTGTCATTAGTGGCCTAATTCAGGACTACTTGTTTAGTAGACTTTATTTTCTTTATTTTCCAGGATTTGGAGAATACAGTAAATTCCTGTCAATGCTGCCATAATACTGCCACTACAACCTTAACTATAACAGCAAAATACTTTTGTTTTCTTTACAGCTGGATCAACTTGTTGGATTACTACCCTGTTTCCCCCAAAATAAGACATCCCCTGATAATAAGCCCAATCGGGTTTTTGAGCGCATGCCAAGCACTTATTTCAGGGTTCAAAAAAGTTTAAGACAGGGTCTTATTTTCGGGGAAACACAGTATTATGTAGCCAGATACCCCTGTCCTATACCTCAGCATCTGATTTTTAAAATTTTTATTTATTTGCATCCTGCCATTACAGGTAATCCTTGACTTACAACCGTACTCTTTCCTGGTAAATGTAGGCCTCAACCTATGACCACAACTGAGCCCAAAATTTATGTTGCTAAGCGAGACATTTGTTTAGTGATCTTTGACCCATTTTACAACTGTCTTGCCACATTTGTTAAGTGAGTCACTGCAGTTATTAAGTTAGTAGGTAACATGTTAATCAAGGGAACCTGGCTTCTTCCCCACTGACTTTGCTTTTCAGAAGGGGAAGCAAAGGGGATCACATGACCCCAGGACACTGCAAACGTCATAAATACGAGTCAGTAATCAAGCATCCAAATTTTGGCCATGTGGAGGCTGCAACGGTCTTAAGTGTGAAAAACTGTTATAAGTCACCTATTTCATTGCTGTTGTCACTAAATATACTGTTGTAAGTCGGGGCTACCTTTATTATTTTTTTACAACTATGTTTGTCAGGGTTTGTGGGTGCGCTCGCGCTCCTGCACATGCACAGAAGTATCCAGGCGGGTGGACGGAGCCTCCCGCCGCCACCACCAGTTAAGCTGATTCGAGGCGAACCAGTAGCAACCCACCACTGAAACATATCCAATCTTCCTCATCCTATCTTCCCCACAACAACCCTATGATGTGGGTTGGGTTGACACAGACTGACTGGCCCAAAGTCACCCAACTGGTTTTTATGATTAAGGCGGGACTAGAACTTATGGTCTCCGGGTGATTGGCCCAAACTCACCCAGCCAGCTTTCACACCTAAGATGGGACTTGAACTCATGGTCTCTTGCTTTCTAGCCTGGTGCCTTAACCACTAGACCAAACTTTGCACTATTACCGTTAAACTGACATGATCATTTTTCGCCTTTATGATCGTTGCAGCATCTCCAGGGTCACGTGATTTGCATTCGGATGCTCGGCAACTGATTCATATTTATGACGGTCACAGTATCCTCAGGTCCCCTAATCCCCTTTTGCCACCTTCTGACAAGTAAAGTCCATGGGCAAAGCAGATTCCACTTAACAACCGTGTTACTAATTTAACAACTGCCGTGATTCACTTAACAAATTTCTCACTTAGCAACATAAATTTTGGGCTCAATTGTAGGTTGAGGACTATCTGTGCACCCACTTACCACTCTTTTAATGGGAAACTTGTGCCTGTTTCTCTAACATTAATCTTTGCAGAGTTCTATTCCCTTCTCTCTCTGCTTGCCTCAAAGAAATCTCTTCTTCTTCTCTCTTTCTCCATCCCCTTCTCTTTCCCCATCTTTTTTCTCCCCCCCCCAAACCTTTTATATCCTCCCCCCTCTTCCCCCTCCTCCTCCTTTTCTCTTTGGTGCACCTCAGGCTGCCCCAAGGCGCCATAAGCGCCAATCAGGGGGAGCCACGTGTACCAATCCTGGCCTCTCAGCGGAGCCCCGGCAATACCGCCGCTCCAGCTCAGGCCTGCGCAGTGCTACACTTTTACACTTTGTTTTTACACTTTGTTTTTTTACAGTGCTTTTCAACCCGTCGTACGTGAACCACCGGTCAGGAGCTGAAATACCACAAGTGGTATGCATTCCACGGGTTGAAAAACAGTGCATTATAGCCTTCTCCTCCCCTTTTGGAAAATGGGTACATATGTTCCCCTTCAGTCATCTTCCCAATTTTCCAGGATGTCTCACAAATGAAACATAAGGTTTCAACCAGACCTTCAGTTAGTTCTTGGATGTGATTAAGCGAGTCTTGAGAGATTTAAGCCCATTCAGAGTAAGGAACCTTTCCGTAAATATGCTTTTTATGGATGCAGATCTCATTTTTTCATTGTGTTCTTCTCAATTTCCTGGTACGAATACAACGCTTCGTTTTATTGGCAAAGCATGAGACTATTAATACGTAACTTTCACTGCCTACTTCCGTATCCTGTTGCAAGACTGAAGACGGAGGGAAGAGAAAAATAATGAACTCGTTTTCAATTGCACCTCTTTCTTGAAGGGATAGGAATTGAGACGGGATTGCAGGAACAGACAGAAGGACCGTGGTTTGTTAAAATAGGACGGAAGGGCATACAAATATCTATAGGCGATGTTTTTGACCTTTAGCCTGTCTTCCTACGAACTGCATGTGTTTTTTGCAAGGAATTTTAGCCGCATCCTGACTGTTCAAAAGCATTCCAGAATTGAGGGGGAAGGATGAAGAAGGGGGGGGAAAAAAAGAGAAATTTCAAAAAGCAGATCAGCTAAACTGCTAAAACCAGCAGGTGAAAAAACGGAGATGGTAGGGTCTAGGCGAAAAGGCCAATCTTTGCATTTCATTCACTGTCGCTTTGAAAAGAAATACGAAACATAGGAAAACAAGGAACGACAGTCTGTCAAGTGAGATTTTTGCGTCCTGCGAGACTGCCAATAACCATCACTCCATTTACCAGTTCCCAGAAGGACCGTTAAGGCCAGACCTAGTTCTAACTTTAAAGGAACCGAAAGGAGGAAAATTAGAACCAGACTGTTCATGTTGTGTGGAAGGAGATGCGAGTTTAGCTGTGGAAGAGAAGAAAGGAGAAAGGGTAACTAAGATAGAAACATATGCCATCTTAAAAGGACTTCGTCCCCCAAGAACCAAACTAGACATGTTTCCAGGAGCAAAGGATTCGCTATTGTTGGAAGAAGTGGGAGGACTTGACTTAAACTTGGGTGAAAACCATTACAGGCAGTCCTCAGCTTACGGCCACAACTGAGCCCAACATTTCTGTTGCTAAGCGAAACATTCGTTCACTAAATGGACTGTTGTAAGTTGAGGACTACCTGTATAGTCAGTCCAGCGTTCAGATCCAGGAGGAAGACCACCTCCAACAGAAGACAGTGAAAGTTTTCAGATCCAGGAGTGCCAAATTCTATTTTATTTATTTAGATTTATATACCGCCCTTCTCCCCGAGGGGACTCAGGGCGGTGAACAGCCAAAAGTTTAAAAAACATACATACAAAATTTAAAAGCCAAATAAAACCGAATTAAACAATGGCCCCGACTATTTAAAATCCCAATTATAAAATATTAAAACCCCAAATATTACAATATTTACAGTTTAAAATTTTTTAAATTATTTTTATAAAAGAAGGGGAAAAAGGGAAGAATTAGGCCAGGCCCGCCTGGTGGAACAGGAAAGTTTTTAGCTCACGGCGGAAGACACGAAGATCCGGGATCCTCCATAACTCCGGGGGGGAGCTCGTTCCAGATAATGGGTGCCCCCACAGAGAAGGCTCTCCCCCTGGGGACCGCCAGCCGACAGTGTTTGGCCGACGGCACCCAGAGGAGCCCCTCTCTATGGGAGCGTACCGGTCGGTGGGAGGCTATTGGTGGTGGTAGTACGTAGTAGGTAGTTCAATGAGGGCCGCATCAGGGTTGTGTTTGACCTTGGGGGGGGGTGTGTGGCCAGGGTGGATGTAGCCAACTCGACGTCACTCGTGTCGGGGGCACCTGTGGCGGCTCGAGCTCTCTGCCAGCGAAAATGGGCTCCCAAGCTCCATTTTTGGCTGTGACTGCCACCCAAGCTCTGTTTTCACTGGCAGAGGCACTTTGGGCCAGTCCTTCTCAGTCAAACTCAAGGCCCGGGGGCCACATCTGACCCATGGGGTCCTTCGCTGTTTCCAAGGCAGCCCCATGGGCCAGATCTAAGCACCCC
>WNWU01013585.1:1317173-1385038 GCA_012654045.1 Ptyas mucosa
ACCCCCAAGCCCAGGAGGTCACCTTGGCTCCACCGAGGGTCGGATGCCAACCTCAGACCGACCCCCACCCCCACTGCCAAGAGCCGTAGCCCACTCCCATCCAAGGACATGCAACCTCCGACCTGGCACAATGGGAAAGGTCTTCCTTCTTTTCCCTACAACCCCCCCGCACCCCTTATTGGGAGGGAGAGGGGGGCTGCATTGGGCTGCCCCTCTTTTGCACCCAGGGCATGCCTGGAGGGGGATGGGCAGAAGGAAGCCCCCCCTCCCCACAAACCCGGGGACCCCCTCCCCCCTTTTCCAACCGCCCTGCGCAAAGCCGTCCTTCCCGGGCACCGGGCACGCACGCCCCCTTCTGCCCACTCGCGGGGCCTAGCCAGACTCACCGATCACCTCCTCCAGCTCGTAGTCATCCCTGTCGATGGACCAGGGCAGCGAGCCTGAATCCTCCGCGGCCATGGCAGCCTCGGCTCCGAAGCTGGGACGGCGAGAGAAGAAGAAGCCGCCGCCTCGCAAAGGACCCAAACTTCGCCCGGTTTGGCTTCCCACCTGCCTTTTACCCCAGGGGCGGTGACGTCACGCGCACGGCGCGCGGGGCGGGGCTTCCCCGGCCGCCATCTTGAGCGGGTCGCCGGATCGGCGCCTCCCTGCAAGCTCAGACTTTTCCCCCCTCCCTCCCTCCCACCTCTCCTCGATGCTTTTTTTTTTCCTTTTCCCTCCCTTCCTTTCAGGCCCCTCCTCTTGAACTTTCCCCGCTGGAAAAAAAGGAGAGCGGCCCGAGTGACGCCACCCACAAGATGGCGCCTGCGCCGAGGTCTGCGCCCGAAGCCCCTCCTCTCCCTCTCCCTCTCCCTCCCCTTGGGGTGGGGGGGAGGGGTGGGGTCACCGACGGTGGGCGGAGATTGGAGGAAGGAAAAAGAGGCTGCTTATCAAAAAAAAAGGCTGCTTATTGGCTGGGGCGCTGTCAATAATGCTCTAACCCCCGCCTTTGCTGCATGGGGGTAGGTGGGATGAACCGTTGAGGAATACAAGTAGTCCTCGCATTTGCGGCAGCTCGTTTAGTGACCGTTTGGAAACGGTCACTAAACGAATTTTTTTCACACTTATCAGTGCAAATCACGTGATTTGCATTCAGATGCTGGACAATTGACTGGCGTTTGGCACGGTTGCCTTGTTCATTTCGCCAACCTTTTGACAAGCAAACGTCAATGGGGAACCCAAGTTCACTTAGCAACCGCGTGACTCATTTAACAACTGCCCTGATTCCCTTAAGAAATGTGGCGAGATAGATAAAAGATGTACGTTTAAGACAGAGGTATTTAGAAGTAGAATCTCCGTAAAGAGGTTAAATAGGCTAGAGCCGTGAGGGCGAACCCATGTTACGTGTGCCACAGGTGGTACACGGAGCCATATCTGTGGGCACATGAGCATTGCCCTAGCTCAGCTCCAGCATGCCTGTGTGCGTGCACATGCTGACCAGCTGATTTTCGGGCCTTCTGGGCCCACCAGATGTTGGGAAATGGGCCGTTTCCAGCCTCCAGTGGGTGGGGGAGGATAGGGGAGGCCGTTTTCACTCTCCCCAGGCTCCAAGAAAGCCTCTGGAGCCTGGGGAGGACGATAAACGGGCCTACTGGGCCCACCGGCAACTTTTTGCCATCACATGCGAAAAGTGCATGCACGGGGGGAGGGTACGGGGGGGGCATTGAATTATGGGTGTGGGCATGCACACGCGTGACACCCCCCCACCCCGCGGTCCCCCACTTTTGGCACACGATGGCAAAAAGGTTAGCCATCACTGGGCTAGAGATATCGATGCGGAAAAGTTATTAGTATTGAAATTTTGATATGTTTGTTTTTGGTTGTTTATATTATTGTGTGTGTGTGTTTGTTGCTTCTTTTGTGTTTTATGTTTCTTTTTGTACTCTGTATTTTAATCTTTGGAAATTAAATCAATATTATTATTTTTTTAAAAAAGAAATGTGGCAAGAAAAATCATAAAATGGGACAAATTCACTTAAAAAGTTTTTCAATTAAGAACATAAATTTTGGGCTCATTTGGGGGTCATACCTGAGGACTACCTGTAAATTATAGTACTAACTAGAAAGTCCTGGGCTTACGGCCACAACAAAGCCCAAAATTGCCATCGTTAAACCTTCTGTTAAGTAAATTAGGTAAATTTTGCTTCATTCTTGCCACAATTGTTAAGCGAATCACTGCAGTTGTTAAGTTAGTCACACAGTTGTTAGGTGAACCTGATTTCCCTATTGATTTTGCTTATCAGAAGGATCACATGACACTGAGACACTGCAACCATCATAAATATATACCAGTTGCCATGCATCTGAAATTTGATCCCACAACCATGGGGAAGCTGCACTCGTCATAAGTGTGAAAAAAACGGCCATGTCACTTTCTTTTTTAGTGCCGTTGTAACTTCGATCAATAAATGAATAGTTGTAAGTCTATATCGTGCTGTAATATGGCTTCTTTTAGGCTGCTTAGGCTGCTTTTAGGCTGCTAGGAAAAAAGGAGGAGTCTAGGGGAAAAAATTCGAAGTATGCCTTCATGTCCTAATTGATCTCTCGAATTTACATTCTGCACTTCTTCATCGTTTTTGAGCCAAGGGCCCCTAACATGCACAAAGTATCTTTCTCCTACACTGGATAGTTGTTCAAAAGAAACAGTTGAAAGAACAGATGCCTTCTTTCTGAGTGGAAATATGCCCCCTTACCCTTCCTGCCCGCCGAGCTGTCTCTGGGCTAAGGGTCTCCAAGCTTAGCAGCTTTAAGATTTGTGGACTTCAACTCCCAGAGTTGAGATTTGTCCACAAGTCTTAAAGTTACCAAGCATGGAGATTGCTGCTTTGGGTAATTGAAGAAACAGCCTTTCTGTTCTGCAGAATTTGGATTTTAAAAAGTTGATTACAGCTTAATATCTTTCTGGATGTGAGGAACAACCCAACAGGAAGGTAGGTAAGAAGTGACTAGGGGATATCAAACAAGCCAGAAGTCGCCTGGAAGAAAAAGCCAATGTTGTATGAAAAAGCTGCTGAAAGCACAGAGTACCTTGAGCTTTGAAGAAAAGAAGACCACAAGAAGACAGAATTGCTGCTTTCAAAAGGACTGCAAAAACCGTGAGGCAAAAGACAGAGCTGGTTTATTCCAAGTTGACAAGACAAGACATGGTGCATTAAAACAAGAGTTGGGAATGATGGCCCCCCTTGGTGACTTGTGGATTTCAACTTCCAGAATTGCTCCCATGGCTGGCTCGGGAATTCTGGGAATTTAAGTCTACTAGTCATAAAAGGGCTTTCGTTCCCACTCCTGCGTTAGAATGATATGGAAGCAGATCTGGGACATCACGCAAATTCAATGGCAGTTCCTCATGATTGAATGGGCAGCCATCTCTCATGGACACTACAGTAATGGATTCTTGTACAGGGCAGGCGGTTGGGCTAGATGATCTCAAAATCCCCTTTTCTACTTTTACATTCTATAATAGAGCTGTACATTCGCCCTTGGAGTTGAATGGCAGGAAGGTGATGGAAACCATCAGCCCTAAAAAATGGCATGTGCAAATGTAAAAAAGTTGAATCCAGTTTGGGAGTGAACAGGCCACCTATTATTCAGAAGGGGGCAAATATTTTCTCTTGACCTCAAGAGCCCCAAGGGAGAATTTCTTTTCTCTTTCAAGGGCTCTGCTGGTCAGGCAAGTGTAGCTAGAAAGACCAGATGAGCTGCCTGACAGAACCAGCTGTGGCGAGCAACTGTTGGTCAGAAGCAAACATTGTTGTCTTGTCTTGCTTTTCTTCTGGCATGGAGTTTCTGAGCCATAGTGTGCGTGATGGAAAGCCAATCCAGGAAAGTTTTTTTTTTAAAAAATCCCAAACCTGCCCAGAAGACTAAATATAGATAATCCTTGACTTAAAACCATTCATTTACAGGTAATTCTCAACTTACAAACACAATTGAGCTCAAAATTTCTGTTGCTATGTGAGAAATTTGTTGATTCAGTTTTGTCCCATTTTAAAACTTTTCTTGTCATATTTGTTAAGTGAATCACTGCAGTTGTTAAATTAGTAACACGGTTGTTAAGTGAATCTGGCTTCCCCCATTGATTTTGCTTGTCAGAAGGTCGCAAAAGGGGGTCAGATTTATGACGGGACACTACAACCGTCATAAATGTGAGTCAGTTGTCAAGTGTCTAAATGTAAATCATGCGACCATGGGGATGCTGCAATGGTCATAAGGGTGAAAAATGGCCATAACTCATTTTTTTCAGTGATGTTGTGACTTTGAATGGCCACCAAATGAACTGTTGTAAGTCGAGGACTACCTGTAGAGACCATCTGAAGTTATAATAGCAGTGAAAAAAGTGTTTACACACATTTTTCACACAACCATTGTTGCATCCCCATGGTCATATGGTCAAAATTCAGACTCTTGGCAACTGCTTCATAGTTATGACGGTTGCAGTGTCCTGGGGTCATGTGATCAACTTTTGCGACCTTCTGACAAGCAAAGCCAATGAGGAAGCCAGATTCATTTAACAACGGTGTTACTGATTTAACAACTGTAGTGATTCACTTAACAAATGTGAGATGAAAAGTTGTAAAATGGGACAAAACTCACTTTAACAAATATTTCTTTAAGAACAGAAATTTTGGGCTCAATTATGGTCGTAAGTCGAGGACTACCTTATTCTGTGATTAACACAGTTAACACTGCAAGAGGATCTTCCTGAAGATCTCTTCTTAATTTCTATCCCTAAGTATTGCAGAAATACATTCCCCCCCACATTTCTCAGATTCATCCTCTTGATATGGCTTCAATCCACAAACTTTCCAAAACAGAAGCCAAAACAAAACCTCAGCTGTTTCTTGCAGCCATTTAATGTTAATGAGATGGATACATTTGACTTCTTTGATTAGAGTAAAGATATTGGCTACATTTATTGGTGAGCCGAAACCCATTTGGACTTTTTGCTTAAATGTGGATTATTATTATTATTATTATTGTGATTTGTGGCTTTAAGGATGGGATAGATTATAGAAAGAAGAGTGTTACTATGTAACTTCAGAGAGTTTATATATAGTCTATTTTTCTTCAACATTTTTTCTTTTTTGCACTTTTTGCTTTCTTTTTCCCTTTTTTAAAAATTTTTTTTAGTATTAAGTGTTCTTTCTTAAAAGTTTCAATACAAATTGAATATATGTGACAGTTTGAAGTTACAACAGATCTCTGCAGAGTTACTTAACGATCTATTTTTGGATTAAAGTTACACCCAATCTAGGTCACGTGATTGCATTTTGGGCTCTTGGCAACTGCCTTTCACTTTACAGCTGTTTGCAGCTTCTGGCAGTCACATGACCTCAATTTGAATTTTATTTTATTTTTTTGCCAGTTTTTGGCATTTACTTTCTGGTTCTAGTATGACTCAATCGTTGGGAGAAAATGGACTCACTTAACGATTGTGGCATTCACTTAACAGCAGCAAAAAAAAAAAAAAATGCAATTAGGCCAGGTCCTGTGATGCCTTGGCTTACAACCACAATGACTTTCCACTAATTCTCCGTTCAATTACGGTTGTTAAGTCAAGGACCACTTGCAATGCAATACAATGCCTTTTGAGCAGACATAAAATGCTCCCGGTTCGGACCGGCTCGGGCAAGTAGGTAGAGATGGTGGCGGGCAGTTCGGAGAACCGATAGCAAAGATCCCTGCCCCTGCCCCCCATGCCCAGCTGAGCCACGTGATCATCAGAGCCTTTTTTTTCTTTTAAATGGCTCTGATGATCCCAGCTGAGTTGCCAGCCGATCAGGCAACTCAGCTTGGATCGCCAGAGCCATTTAAAAGAAAAAAACTTTTTTTCCTTTAGATGGCTCTGACGATCCAAGCTCTGACGATCCCAGCTTGGAGCGCCAGAACCTTTCGAAAGCATTTTTTTTTTACATGGTTTTACATGTAAAAATGGTTTTAAAAGTAAAAAAAAAAAAAAATTGGCCACGCCACCCAGTCACATTCCCCCCACCAAGCCACGCCCACAGAACCGGTAGTAACAAATTTTAGATTTCACCCCTGCTTTTGAGCCAATAGTGCCTTCCAAGTTTTCTTGGTGGGTACCATTTTTCCGTTTCCTGTCCTCTGAGCCTTTCTCATCTCTTATCAAAGCAGCCCTTCCACCTTCCATTCTGTGGAGCATTGCCTGTTTTCAGCAATATTTTTCTGCAAAGTTGCATCCCAAGGTTTTTTGAGGGCATCTTTTTCTTTTTTCCCCATGTGTTCTCAGTGAAGGAAGCCGTCAGCAACAGATCTGGACAAATAGATAGGAAGGGAAAATGACTCCGCTTGGCTCGGTTGCTACCAACTGAGAAAAACACACATTGCCAGTGTGTTGGCAAAACTCACCCTCTCAAACAGAATCAAGGTTTGCGGAATAAATTTGGAAGGACTCTTATAGGCTCTTTCTGACCAGCACATTTCATTTCTTTTAAGAAGCTTCTGCTTTTCAACAAACTTTATTAGGCAGAAGAAGGCCTTCCAGATGTCTTCTGAATTTTGGCTATTGTAAATTAACATGAGGGGGACAATGGTGGCTCAGTGGCTAAGATGCTGAGCTTGTCGATTGAAAGGTCAGCAATTCAGCGGTTCGAATCCCCAGTGCCGCGTAACGGGGTGAGCTCCCATTACTTGTCCCAGCTTCTGCCAACCTAGCAGTTTGAAAGCACATAAAAAATGCAAGTAGAAAAATAGGGACCACCTTTGGTGGGAAGGTCACAGTGTTCCGTGCGCCTCTCGTGTTTAGTCATGCCGGCCACATGACCACGGAGACGTCTTTGGACAGTGTTGGCTCTTTGGCTTTGAAATGGAGATGAACACTGCCCCCTAGAGTCGGGAATGACTAGCTCATATGTGAAGGGGAACCTTTACCTTTAAACTAACAGGGCTCTCTAACATTTTTATGAATTCTGGAAATTAAGACTGATAAGGAATGATTAAAAGAGGTGGGCATGGTTTGTAAAGTGGTAGAAAGGTTAAGAATAGTCTCCAAATATCTGAAGAAGTGGGCTTATTCTCTGCTAATCCAAAGAATAAGACCAGAACTAATGGGCTAAAATTACAAGGAAAGAGGAGGCAGGAAGAATGTCTTCACCGTTCAGATTGTTGGCCAGTGGAACTGGCTGCTACTTGAGTTCTTCATCCTGGGAGTTTCTATGGAGATTCTCAGTCATCAAGTTGTCTCAAAGGTGCTTTTTCAAAAGGCAGCTGGACTGTTTTTTCCTTGAGGAAGAAGACATTTCGTTTCTCATCGAAGAAGCTTCATGAGTTCTGATGGAATGGTGGTGGGGGGGGATGGAAGGATAGGTTCTCACAGGAAGGTTGGGAGTGGGGGGGGGAAATGGAAGGATTGTATTTCTATGCAGTCATCTGGTCATTTAGTACTCTCTCTGAGAGTCACCAAGGCCACTTGGGGGTTTACCTGTGCCTTCAGGGTCACCTGAATCAGAGTACAAATGGGGGTGGAACCTTCTTGGAACTGCTGAAAGGGTTGCGTTGTATAAAGGAGATATTTTATTTATTTATTTATGTAATTTATATGCCGCCCTTCTCCTGAAGGACTCAGGGCAGCTTACAAGAAGGAAACAAAAAATTACACAAATATCAAAGTCAATTTAAAATTAGTTAAAAATTAATTAAAATTATTAAAAATCACCCCTACGGATTCAGCCCATATGGCGAAAAAGCCACATCTTCAATTCGCGGCGGAAGGAGAGGAGGTCCGGGGCTGTCCTGAGGCCGGTGGGCAGCCCATTCCAGAGGGTCGGCGTTCCCACAGAGAACGCTCTCCCACTGGGGGCCGCCAGCCGACATTGTCTGGCTGACGACACCCTGAGGAGGCCCACTCTGTGTGAGCGCACCGGACGATGGGAGGATGGCAGGAGATGAGCCTGCAGGTACCCCGGGCCTAAGCCATGTAGGGCTTTATAGGTGAGCACCAGCACCTTGAAACAAACCCGAAGAACCACTGGTAGCCAGTGCAGCTCGTGCAGGAGAGGTGTTACCCGGGAGTAGCGAGAAGCCCTCGTAACAACCCGCGCGGCCACATTTTGGACTAACTGTAGCTTCCGGGTGCATCCCAAGGGCAGCCTCATGTAGAGGGCGTTACAGTAGTCCAACCGAGACGTAACAAGGGCATGAGTGACCATGGCGGAGTCTTATTATAGGTGGGAGTCTTATTCTTCCCTCTCTGTTGAGGGAGAGTTGTTCAATTTTAACCTAGATGGGACTCTTTTACCCCTCTTTCAAACTAACGATCCTTCGCCTTCGGAGGTTTTCAGACAAAGCCTGAATGGTCATTTGAGCTCCTTCTTAAGCCAGGCTGCTTCTTAAGTTGTCTTTCTGGTAAGCCATTATTTCATTGCTCCAAACACATTGTGCTGTTTTTAATTGTCTTTTATTTTTCTTCTTATTTGAATGGATGGTTAGCCCGCAAAGTCATGTGCTGCTAGGTGGCTGATAATAAACAAATGGACCACTAGTGCCACGTTTTTCAAAGTTGGCAACTTTTAAGATGCGCAGATTTGAACTCCCAGAATCTGGGATGCGGTGTACCGACTAGAGAATCCTGGGAGTTGAAGTCGGCACATCTTAAAAATTGCCAACTTCAAAAAACACTGTGCTAGCGGACCCTGCACTGAGCACGGATTAGACATTCACCGTCCTTCAGCTAGGAAGTCGAAGCCCCAAAGCAATCAATCAAAGGAGCTCCAGACATTGCAGAACTACACTTCCCAGCATCCCTCACTCCCAGCCAAGCTGCCATTTTTAAATGGCTGCAAATTGTGGCTGTTTGGCCTAATACGTCTGAAGATCTGGCCAGGTGTCAAAATGGGTCAAGGAGTTTACAAATGACACTGGATGTTTTTTATTCCTTCTGGATGGTTTTTGTTTTTCATTTAGGTGTTGGGGAGTGCTCCCTGGTGCCATTCAGCTAGGACAGTGATGGCTAACCTTTTTGCCATCACATGCCAAAAGCGGGGGGAGTGCGGGGAGGTCACCCACATGCGTGCCCACACCCATAATTCAATGCGCCCCACGCATGTGCGCACACCTCCCCCTGCTTTTAACATGCGATGCCACGGTGGGCCCAGTAGGCCCATTTTTTACCTTCCCCAGGCTCCAGAGGCCTTTCTAGGAGCCTGGGGAGGGCGAAAACAGCCTTCCCCACCCACCCCAGAGGCCCTCCGGAGGTGGAAAACAGCCCATTTCCCAATTTCCAGCAGAACCGGAAGGCCCAAAAATCTGCTGGCCAGCGCACGCATGCACGCTGGAGCTGAGCTACGGCAATGCTCGCGTGCCCACTGATATGGCTCCGTGTGCCACCTGTGGCACCCGTGCCATAGGTTCGCCATCACGGAGCTAGGAACTCATAAACAAACCAAAAAAAAAGAAAAAAAAAAAAAAAGTTCCATAAAGGGTGCAACTACTATTGTTAAAAATATGAGTGTTTTTCTATATAGGAAAAAAGGGGGGCATGAGGACAGTAGGAGATTTGGGATGGAGGGACACTTTACTGAGAAGGCCAGGAAATTGATGATAGATAGTTCTCAACTTATGACCACATCTGAGCCTAAAATTTCCACTGCTAAGCAACACAGTTGAGTTTTGCCTCATTTCTTGCCACAGTTGTTAAGTGAATCACTGCTGTTATTAAATTAGTAACATGGTTGTTAAGTGAATCTGGCTTCTCCCACTGACTTTGCTTGTCAGAAGGGCACAAAAGGGGATTACATGACCCCAGGATACTGCAACCGTCTTAAGTACATGCCAGTTTCCAAGCGTCTAAATTTTGGTCACATGACTGTGGGGAATGGAGCAATGGTCGGTAAGCCTGAAAAATGATCACAAGTCAGTTTTTCAGTGCCGTTGTAACCGAACGGTCACTAAATCGTCTCTAAGTCAAGCCCTACCTGCAATGTGGACAGAAAACCCAAGAGCATTGCCGATAAAAGAGAAAACAGGAGAAATCAGATGTAGAAAAGGAACAGGATAAGTTGAGAAACATCCTGGAAGAGACGAAAGAAAAGCGGTTCCATATTGTTGCAAGAAAATGGGAGCTCCATAAAATTAACAGTTTAAGCTTGGCTGAAAAGAAAAGCAGACCCAGGTCAATCGCATAAAATATATGACTAATCAATGTGTGGAAGAAATTGAGGAAGTAAATATTGCTTTTATATGAGGGGTTGTTAGCTATCAGGGCAGGGCATGAGACAAGCCGTTCTTTTCGCCGTTCACGGAAAACACAGATGGAAATTTTTATATCTGAGCAACCTTGACTCAATAATTAGACTCAACAACATGTCAGGGTAGTCAATGCTTAAATATAATTATTTTTCTATCCCAAATGTGCTCAGAACATTATTCAACAGCCTAAAAACACCATTTTAAAAAAGAACCCCAGAAAATTGAAACACTAAACACGGAAAATACACAGAACAAACAGTTAACAAATGCAATTTTGATCTTGGTCCAGATCTATAAGGAAGTTGAACAAACCGGATCTTTCCATCGGCAAGTGGTTTTTTTGTTTTTTTAAAGAACAGATAAGCATTATCATGAAGTAAGTTGGTTGGAGTTCTATGAAGTTAACAGAAAAACAGAGTTGGAAGGGACCTCGGAGGTTTTCTAGTCCAACCCCCTGCTCAGGCAGGAAACCCCCGTACCATTTCAAATGGTTGATCCAATCTCTTCGTAAAAACTTCCAGTGCTGGAACATCTAAAACTCCTGGAGGCAAGGTATGAAACATCCTTTGGAGAAATGCAAATGGTGAATTTAGATGTCAAATTTCCAACCTATTTCATTATAATGTTATTGGTTGTGGTTTTTTTTTTAAAAAACACCACCCCCTGTTCTTTTGCAAATGGCTTTTCTTTCTCATTTTCAGGCAACCTGTCCTGAATTTGAAGGGAAGATTTTGAAATCTTCTACATTTACATAACCAAATGTGCCTTACAGGTAGTCCTCAACTGACAACCATTTGTTTAGTGTCCATTCAAAGCCATCAAGACTTATGACCAGTCCTTACACTTACAACTCTCACAGTATCCACACCATCACATGATCCAATTCAGATGCTTGGCAACCAATATGTATTTATGATGGCTGCAATATCCAGGGCTCATGTAATTGCCAATTGTGACCTTCCCAGCCAGATTCCAATAATAACAGAATAACAGAGTTAGAAGGGACCTTGGAGGTCTTCTAGTCTAACTCCCTGCTCAGACAGGAAACCCTATACCAGTGATGGCAAACCTATGGCACGGGTGCCACAAGTGGCACCTGGAGCCATATCGGTGGGCATGCAAGCTCAGGTCCGGCATGCATGCGTGCGTGCGCTGGCTAGTTGATTTTCAGGCCTTCTGGGCCCACCAGAAGTCAGGAAACACACTTTCTGGCCTCCGGAGGGCCTCTAGGGGGGTGGGGAAGGCCGTTTATGTCCTCCCCAGGTTCCTAGAAAGGCTCTGGAGCCCGGGAAGAGTGAAAAATGGGCCTATTGGGCCCACCGTGCCATCACGTGTCAAAAGCAGGGGGAGCATGGGGGGGGGGGGGGGGGGCGCATAAAATTATGGATGTGGGCACACGTGCGTATGACACCCCCCCCGCTCCCCTCACTTTTGGCACACGATGGCAAAAAGGTTAGCCATCACTGCCCTACACCATTTCAGGCAAACGGTTGTCCAATCTCTTCTGAAAAACTTCCAATGTTGGAGCATCAACTACTTCTGGAGGGAAGCCGTTCCACCAACAAGGAAAATCAATGGGGGAAACTGTATTTGCTTAAAGACCAGATGATTTACTTAATAAGTGCTGTGATTTGCTTTACAAACATGGCCAAAAAGTGGGTGCAACCCACTTAAAAGCTACCTTGGTTAGCAATGGAAATTCTGATCCCAATTGCGGTTGTAAATCAAGGACTACCTGTATAGCAATGTTAGTTTCAACAACACACAATAAAATACAAAAATTTGTTTCCAACACATGCTAATCCAAACATAAATAAATCCAGATTCTCAGTACACCAAGGTTAATTATTACCCTGCATTGTTTATGACCATCTTTAAATTTATCTGTAAGTGAAAAAATACCACCACCCCCATCATCAGTTTCTCATTTATCCAGTTTTATATTCATTTTAAATTCCCGTTTGCAGCATCCCCGTGCACTTTTGTTTAAAATCAACATTAAAAATTGTATGCACTTTAAGTGACTGTAAGATAAATAATCTTTTGTTAATGTCTTCTTTTTCTTTTTGGTTATTTCCAGCAATACGGACTTTTTTTGCTCAGTTTCTTTCAGAAAGTGCTAATTTCAAAGTACAGTTTCTCTGTTTTGAATCTTACTGCGATTCAGGAAGTGCGGACAGCATGATTAGATCTGCCTTCATTCGAATCAGATTAAATCTCCACTTCCCCCTTCTCTCTGGCAAAAAGGGGGGAAAAAACCAAAACAATTGAGAACTGGATTACTTTAAACATCTGTAATCAACTACAAATCAAACTGAGAGAGAACAACCCCCAATAATAAGAAACTTCTTCTTTCTTTCATTATTTTGTAGACACCATATTAAAAAAGGAGCTTTGATTATCTAGAACAGGGGTGAGAAACGATGGCCCCTTTATGACTTGTGGACTTCAACTCCCAGAATTCCTGAGCCAGATTTAGCAGTTCTGGGAGTTGAAGTCCACAAGTCATAAAGGGGTCCTCGGTGCCCTATCTCTACTATAGAATTAAGTGCAGTTCAGAATTAAAAGCCATCAGCCAGTGCTATGAAAAAATAATCTAAAAGGGAGAGCAGGAGGGCAAATGGTTAAAATATCTGAACCCAAAAACCAGCCTACGAAAGCGAACAGGAGAAATGGAATCATGCCAGCTCAGAAATGAATAATTTGAATTAACTATAATCGTACAAAAGCGCCGTTAATCCCTGAAGTAAAACTATTAAATGCCGCCTCCAAATACACACAAAATAGTATTTCTAAATGTCATATATCCTAAGCTGAAGCTTGGCGTGACACTTGAGGGTCCTGAGATAGATAGTAGTTTGCAAGCTATGGTCAAAAGAAAGTCAACATGGCTGACATGCTAAGTGCACTTAAAAATGGGGGGAGCTTCGACTACATCGTCACACCGGCCACCTTGACTATTTAAACCATCCTGCGCACACCCCTGGAGAGACAGATAAAAATTGAAAATTTAATTGTACACAGGCAAGACTCTTATTATTGATTAGTGTCCTGTTAAATGACTGTGTCATAAAGACATTTGGGAAATAGCACCCACACCGCTCCAGACATATGGCAACAGTGGTCAAACACACCAAAATTAATGTTTTACATTCAACTTTCTAATATCATTACCACCTCTACCCAAAAACGGCAGGGACTTCTGTATTATTCACAGCCTAGTATGTGTAGAAGGGTTCAGGTAGTCCTTGACTTATAACCATTTGTTTAGTGACTGTTCAAAGTTATAACAGCACTGAAAAAAGTGACCTGATCATTTTTCACCTTTATGGCCATTGCAGTGGTCACATGATCAGAATCCAGAGGCTTGGCAACTGGCATGTACTTATGATGGTTGCAGTGTCCTGGGGTCATGTGACCCGCATTGGCAGCGTTCCAAAAAACAAAGTCAATAGGGAAGCCAGATTCACTTAAGTTAGTTGTTACTAACTTAACAACTCCAGTGATTCAGTTAACAACTTTGGCAAAAAAAGGTTGTAAAATGGGGCAAAACAACCCTTTTGCTTAGCAACAGGAATTTTGGGGTCAATTGTGGTCATAAGTTGAAGACTACCTGTAGTCCACACGTAACTGTAGCAATCCTAGACAGAGACATGAGGTTTGAATGTGTTTGAGGATGGGGATGAATGAAAAAAAAATTTTTTTCTTCTCCTGCTCCAAATATGGGCTGGATCCAAATTTGATGATGCTCAAATACCCCTGAAATTAAAGAGACTGAAGAGCCTTGGTGGCGCAGTGGACTAAACTACTGCTGCTAAAGTAATACTTAGCTGCCAGCTGCCTGCAATTACTGCGAGTTCAAATGTCACCAGACTCAAGGTTGACTCAGCCTTCCATCCTTTTGAGGTAGGTAAAATGAGGATCCAGATTGTGGGGGCAATAAGCTGACTTTGTATAAAAAAGAACACCGCTTAGGGAGGGCCGAAAGCCCTACTAAGCAGGTATATACACAAGTATGAAGGCTATTGCTTAACGCATTGTAAGCCGCCCTGATAATAAATAAATTAAGCATGATTTCAGCAGGACCACAACCCATGCTACCACTGGTGTTAGTAAAAGCCACAACGACGCTATTACCTGCCATGTCATCATTATAGGAATAGCACTTAAGACTTATATACCGCTTCACAGTGTTCTCCTAAGCGGTTTGCAGAGTCAGCATCTTGCCCCCAACAATGTGGGTCCTCATTTTACCAACCTCGGAAGGGTGGAAAGTTGAGTCAACCTTGAGCTGCTGAGAATCAAACTGCTGGCAGCCAGCAGAATTAGCCTGCAGTACTGCATTCTAACCACTGCGCCAACCACAGCTCTTCATCATTATCCAAACTCATTGTTTGCATCATTTGCAATATGATGTCATATTCACCGCCCTCGTTTTGTGCAAACCCATGGGGTTCCAGGCACAGCTGAGAGTCGAAGTATATGGGATTCAACACGCCTATTTAAATTATGGCTATCTTGTCCCCTTGCTTTGAAAATGGGACAGGGAGAATTGGCTGCTTGTAACATTTATACAGGCTACGTTTGCACATACAATAACTCTTAAACCATAAACCCTGATTTGCCTACACAAGAACAGAGCATACGGAGTTGGAAGGGACCTTGGAGGTCTTCTAGCCCAACCCTCTGCTCAGGCAGGAAAAACTGTACCATTTCAGACTAAAGGTCGTCCAATCTCTTCTTTAAAAATTCCAGCGTTGGAGCATTCACAACTTCTGCAGGCAAATTGTTCCGCTGATTAATCGTTCTAAAAGTTCGCACCCTGCGTTAGGCTTTAATAAAACAAACCGTGATTGGTTTAGCATTGCTTATAAACACTATCAACTGGGCTTCATGGCTTGGTGTTATGTGTGAACGATTCCACTAAGACTTGGTCGAGAAATCAAGGTTAAAGTAAACCATGATTTATGGCACTAGGTGAAATGTGGGGGTCACATATGCAAGGCACCTGGTACATCCTGGCAAATATGTACACTGGTAGATGAGGAGCCTTTAAGGCACGTGTGTGAGTATGTGTGTGTGTGTGTGTGTTTTGATTACCCTTTTCGGAAACAAGAAACTAGAACAGGTCCTATGCTGGTTCTGTAACACAGGATGATGGTTTTTGTGGTCCTTCCTTCACAAGAACCCATAGGCAACGTGCTCGTAGGCGAAAGTATTTGGTGCTTCTCCTCCCACTGGTTTTAAAAGTGTTCGTGTGAAGTTTTTCTTGGTCCCTTGGTTCTGCCAAAAATGAAAAAGAAAGCTGTGAAAAAATAAAGATACGGGATATGGATTAATATCCCAGGAACAGTGGCTCTTCTGGTAGGTCCTTTATGAGACCCCCTCCCTCCCAACATAGGACAGGGGGCTATTCCAGAGGATTTTTAAAAGTTGGGCTAAAGCCAAGCTTCTCAGGAATGTGGGGTTAAAAACCTGGGGGGTTTTTTTGGCTACAGGGTGACCCCCTGTAGTACAGACCCCCACCCTTCCTGCAGCCCCCCCTCTCCCCTCCAATATTCCAGGATTATGAAGCTTCAACCTTTCACAGTAGCATCATGGGAGCAACAGAGATTTGGCCAGCCGGGTCCAGAACCATTTCTTGGTAGCTGGGTTTGTGTAGTCACAGACGGTGATGAACCTTAAGATGCTCGGGAAATCCTGATTCATGCTTTTGCATTTAACTGGAATCAGGCGCTTGAGACGGGCACCTGCAGAAAGAAGCCGAGACGGGAGAGTGAATTAACCAGACAGGAACTGTGGCCCCAAGCAAGAGGCACCAGGGCCACCACTCTTCCCTGACTGAAGTTCTGAGCCACCTAGCCCATCTCACGGCAGTCCCATATAAGTTGTCCTCGACTTACAGCCATTCGTTTATAGTGACTGTTCACAGTTACAACAGCACTGAAAAAAGGGACACGAATGTTTTTCACAATTATGGCCGTTGCGGCATCCCCATAGTCACGTGATCAAAATTCAGAAGGTCGGCAACTGGCAGGTATTTATGATGGTTGCTGTTGTGGCCCGTACGCGGCCTGTGCAGCTTGTAGCTGATTCAGACAGCGAAGAGGCTGGTGTGGTGCTGCGCCAGCAGCCTGTGCAGCTGGCACTGAAGTCAGACAATGAGGAGGCTGGAGAAGATGTGGTGCCAGAGGCGGGGATTCAGCCAGGCCTTCAGACCCTCCAGAAGCTCCTTAAGTGAAGAGGAAGAAGAGGAGGAGCCTCTTCTCAATGCACGGGTGCGCAGAGCTACCAAAAGGCAGGAGTAGCTCCTCAGGAGGAGGTTTCCTCGAGAGTAAGGCTTGGGGCTAATTGGCCACTCCCTTAGCCTATTTAAGGAGGAACGCCGACTGAAGCAATTTGCAGGGAACAGCTTCGTTCACATACCTTCGTGTTTTGTCTAGCTTATCTTATCAGCTTCCTGCAAATTGCTTCTGGGCATTCTGCCAACCATAGTAAGCTTTCAGTTATTATTCTTTGAATTCTTGGCAGCTGTTAATGCAATTAATTAACAGCCATTGTTATAAAAGATTGGTTTATTTAGTAAACTAAGGTTTGAACGGACTTTGTGTGTTCTGTGTTCTTTGGGGTCCGTAGCTGGGGCAGAACAGTTGCAGCGTCCCACCGGGGTGTGTGTGTGTGTGTGTGTGTGTGTGTGTGTGTGTGTGTGTGTGTCACATGATCCCTTTTTGCAACTTTCTGCCAAGCAAAACTCAATAGGGCAGTCAGATTCACTGAACAACCATGTTACTAACTTAACATCAACAGTGACTCACTTAACAATTGTGGCGAGAACACTCAACGACTGTCTTGCTTAGAAATGGAAATGTTGGGGTGTAGTTTGTAAGTCGAGGATTACTTGAAAGTCTGCAAGGCAGCGTGGCCTGACTGAAGTTGCCATGGATGTTTCCCTACAGTGATCAGTCTCTTACCTGGGGAAAGACTGAGAGCAAACTTGGTCTGGAAGTCACACTCCTCACTGTCAAGATAGTCATCTGAGATGACCACCACCATCTTCCGACACCTGTAGTTGCACACAGAACGGGGAACACATTGGGGATGAGTTTCTTTCCCCACCTGGTTTGACACAGCAACCGAACAGGACAAGTACAGACTTCAACGGATCGTTAGAACTGCAGAAAAGACAATTGTAACCAGCCTCCTTCCATTGAGGACCTGTATACTGCAAGGGTCAGGAAGAGGACTGAGAAAATATCTACAGACCCCTCACATCACTGGTGGGTTTCAATTTTTTTTACTACCGGTCCTGTGGGCGTGGCTGTGGGCGTGGGTTGGTGGGCGTGGCAGGGGAAGGATACTGTAAAACCGCCATTCCCACCCCAGGGGAAGGATACTGTAAAACCGCCATTCCCACCCCACTCCAGGGGAAAGATACTGCAAAATCCCCATTTCCTCCCGATCACCTGGGACTTGGGAGGCAGAGAATAGATGGGGGCAGAGCCAAGTCAGAATTTTTACTACCAGTTCTCTGAACTACTCAAAATTTTTGCTACCAGTTCTCCAGAACTGGTCAGAACCTGTTGAAACCCACCTCTGCCTCACATCCTGGACATAAACCAGGGGTGAAACCTCTGGAGCCTGGGGAGGGCGAAAAACAGCCTACAGGGCCCACTGTGCCATCATGTGGGAGGGAGCATGGGGGGGTCACACGCACATATGCGTGGGGGGGCGGGGCGTATTGAATTATGGGTGTGGGCATGCACGTGTGCAAACTGCGCTCCCCCGTTTTTAGCACGCGACGGCAAAAAGGTTAGCCATCACTGATCTAAGTGATTCGCTAAATAACCCTGCCAAAAAAGTTGTAAAATTGGGACCAATTCACTTAATAACCATCTTGTTTAACAATTGAAATTCTGTTCCCAATTGTGGGCATAAGTCGAGGACTATCTCTGTATACATAATAAACCATGGCTTCCCAAGCGCAATAGGAGTTTTTCTCCGGCTTGCTACATGTTCTACACCTGATCAGTTGACTTACTAAATCACCTTAAGGACATAATTTTGCAGGGAAAGGCTGCAGGCCACCAAATCAGCGAACAAGTAACTTCAATTTCTTTCTTCCCTGTTTTCTTCCCTGCATGCTTCTCACAAGGAAAGTCAAGGAAATTTACAAGTTGCTGCAGTAAGTGTTTCCTGCTGCTTTTTTTTTCCTGAACAGCCCCACTTCCAAGGATCTTGCACAAGTAGTCCCTCAACTTACGACCACAATCGAGACCAAAATTTGTGCTGCTAAGTGAGAAATCTGTTAGGTGAGTTTTGCCCCATTTTTTTCAGTGTCGTTGTAACTTCGAATGGTCACTAAATGAACTGCTGTAAGTCGAGAACTACCTGTGCTTCCTCAGTGGTGGTGGGACTTATAGGAAATCTCTTCCTCCAGACCTTATTGGGGAAGTGCTAAGCCACCTGTCTCACCACCTCTATCCCACTAAAGCAGGGGTGTTGAACTCAATTTTGTTGAGGGCTGCATCAGGGTTGTGTTTGACCTGGCGGGGATCAGCGGGGCCATGGCTAGCTCGACATCACTCGTGTCGGGGGCGCCTGTGGTGATGTGAGTGCTCTGCCAGCGAAAACGGGCTCCCAAGCTCCGTTTCTGGCTGTGACAGCCTCCTGCAACCCTCTGCAGTGAAAACAGAGCTCGGGAGCTCTGTTTTCGCTGGCAGAGGCACCGTGAAACGATCCTTCCCTGTTTCCAGAGCAGTCCCGCCGGCCAGATCTAAGCACCTCGTGGGCTGGATCTGGTCTCCGGGCTTTGAGTTTGACATCCCTATACTAAAGCATGGCTGGCTCAGGAATTCTGGGAGTTGAAGTCCAGAAGTCCTAAAAGGGCTGCAGTTCCTCACCTCTGTGCTAAAGTCAACACAATTTGCGTTTTAATTCCAGCACCTCCTGTGTCTCCTGACTCAATTCAAGCTTTTTTTTTCTTCCTTTTCTCCAGAGGTGCTGCTGAACTCACCTCCTCTCTATCAGCTCGCTGGTGATGGACCACACGCAAGTGCCCGGCAGGACATCCCGATCAAACACACAGAGCTTCAATTTATGTACTGCCTGCTCCAATTCCTGGATCATCTCCTGCACAAAAGGAAGGTCGTTCTGGCAGTAACAGATGAAGGCGTCAAAGAGCTCAGGGCTTCCCCCTGCAAAAAAGAAAGAAAGGAAAGAAAGATAGTTGGTGAGTGCCAGCGTTGGTTTAAACCAGGGATCTCCAACTTTGGCAACTTTAAGCCTGGAAGACTTCAACTCCCAGAATTCCCCAGCCAGCCCGCCAGCTTAAAGTTGCCAAGGTTGGAGACCCCTGGTTTAAGCCACCATGATGCCAATTTGTGCGCCGTGATGACATCCTGCCAATCACATACAGGTGCGCCTCAACTTACGACCACCATTGAGCCCAACATTTCTGCTGCTGAGCAAGACAGCTGCAAAGCTGAATTTTGCCCCCTCTTTACGGCCTTTCTTGCCACCAGTGTTAAGTGACTCACTGCAGTTCTTAAGTTAGTAAGACGGTTAAGTGAATCCTGGTTTCCGCGTTAATTTTGTTTATTAGCAGGTCACAAAAGATAATCACATGATGCTGAGACGATATTTATTTATTTATTTATTATATTTCTATACTGCCTTTCTCCTGTAGGACTCAAGGCGGTTTACAAACAAGAAGAATATAGACATACAATCATCATAAAATTGCTAATTAAAATTATTACTTAGTTCGGTCAATTAAATAAAACCCAGAGTTAGATAACATTTTAAAAGATCATTCACATGTTCATATGTTTAGCCTCGCCTGTTGGAACAACAGGGTCTTGAGGGCACGGCGGAAAGCACGGAGATCAGGGATATTCCGTATCTCCGGGGGCAGTTCATTCCAAAGGGTTGGAGCCCTCACAGAGAAGGCCCTCCCCCTGGGAGTCACCAGTTGGCATGATTTGACTGACGGTACCCTGAGTAGTCCCTCCCTGTGAGAACGAACTGGTCGGTGGGAGACTATTGGTGGCAAAAGACGGTCTCGTAGGTACCCAGGTCCTAAGCCATGGAGCGCTTTAAAGGTGAAATATGAATATTTTATATTCATATCAAAATAAAATATGAACTATGAATCAGTTGCCAAGTGTCACAAAGCCTTGAGCAGGACTAACAAAGACTATAAGGGTAACAAAGAAGTAAATGAATGTAGTCTGTTTGTTGGAGACTTAAGAGTGTTGTGCAAATCCAGTTTGTATGAACTAACTATGGTTTATTTGTGAAACGAGGATTAGGATAATCATGGCTTACCTGTGCCTCCCCTCAGCTCTCTAAAAATGATACAAAACACATACCGCATTTTTCGGAGTATCAGACACACCTTTTTCCCCAAAATCTGGGTGCGTCTTATACTCCGAATATAGCCTTGCCCAGCTTCTCAAACAGAGATTTCAGAGGCTGCAAAAAGCATCAGAAAGGAAGCTTCAGAAAAGAAGCCCCCAAAGAAGAGCTTCAGAGGCTTTTTTTCTGAAGCTCTGTTTCAGAGGCTTTCAGAGGCAGGAAAAAAAGCATAAAAAAAGCAAGGCACACAGCTCACAACCAATTCACCTCTGGGAACAGCTGATTGGGGGTATTCCAGGAGGCTGATCCACCTGCCAATTTTTTCTTATTTTCCTCCCCAAAAACTAAGGTGCGTCTTATACTCCGAAAAATACGGTAAGCAACTCTGGTCATTCAAATTCTATAGGGCAGGGGAAGGAGACCTAAAACAGAGCTAATCCAGAATAAACAGATGTAATCGTGTTCTGAAATGAACAATAACATCTGAAGTCAGAGATAAACAGGCTTGTCTCTTTACTTCTGTCCTACAATTAAGTGCATATCAGTCTAGTTTCAACTATAGCCCTTCTCTAAGAAATATGAAACATAAATAAATAAATGAACCAGTCTTCTGGAGGGAAATGCCATAAACTGGCTTGTTTATCATGCTAAGGCACAGTTTTGGGTTTCCATAGACAAGCCATAATTGGTTCCATATCCAAATTATAAACAGACTACTGTTGGTTCATGGAAAAATCATTAATAAACCATAAACGCCTCCAAGCAGAAATAATAAATAGACCACAGATGGATTCCATCCATTAACCATAAATAAATCACAACCAACTTTGCAAATAGACCACAATCATTGGCAGGCCTTAGTACCTACTAAGACAACATTAGATGATCCATATTATTGTTTACTATGATGTACAAATAGTCGTAAACTTAACAAGCATTCATTTAGTGACTGTTCAAAGTTACAACAGCAATGAATAATGTGAAGCTGCAACCAGTCCTCGCACTTACAACCAATGCAGCATTCCCAGCAGTCATGGGACCAAACTTTGGTTGCTTGGCATCTGGTTTGTGTTTACAATGAGCATCCTTGACGGCTCGTGATCGCCATTTGTGATCTTCCCACCTAGCTTCTGACAAGCAAAGCCAATGGGGAAAGCAAGATTCGCTTAAAGACCACATAATTTACTTAACAGCTGCAATGATTTGCTTAAAAATCATGGGAAGAAAAATTGTAAAATAAGGCACAGGTCACTTCACAGCTGCCTTAACAATGGAAATTCTGGTCTCAGTTCTGGTTGTAAGTCAAGGACTACCTGTATAAACTAGCCCTGTGATGGCAAACCTATGGCACGCGTGCCACAGGTGCCCATATTGGTGGGCACGCAAGCGTTGCCCTAGTTCAGCTCCGGTGTGCATGCGCATGCACATGCCGGCCAGCTGATTTTCGGGCTTTCCGGGCCTACCGGAAATCAGGAAACAGGCTGTTTCCGGCCTACGGGTGGGTGGTTTCTTTTTTTGCCCTCCCCAGGCTCCAGAGCCTTTCTAGGAACCTGGGGAGGGGAAAATAGCCTCCCCACCCCTGAGGCGCTCCAGAGGCTGGAAATGGCCCGTTTGCCAACTTCTGGTGGGGCTGGCAGTGGGGAAACGGGATGTTTCTGGCCTCTGGAGGGCCTCCTGGGGGGGAGGGGGCGTAGGGAAGGCCGTTTTTGCCCTCCCCAGGCTCCAAGGAAGCCTCTGGAGCCTGTGGAGGGCGAAAAACGGCCCTACCAGGCTCACCGTGCCATTGTGTACCAAAAGTGGGGAGAGCACTGGGGCATTGCATGTACATACGTGGGGTGTGGCGGGATGCACTGAATTATGGGTGTAGGTATTCACGCACGTGACCCCCCCCCGCGCTCCCCCCGCTTTTGGCACGTGACGGCAAAAAGGTTCGCCATCACTGAACTAGCCTGTTGAATCTTTTCCTACTGAATTTCTATGTAGCTTGCAAATGTAGATAGTTCTGAGAAATGCCCCTCATTCCTACAGAAGGTGATGGTAGAATTGTGTGTTTTTTCCTTCTTAGGGCCAGCTGAATAGGTCCCAAAGCTACCCCTCTCTCTCCAATCCCAACCAGATGCCTGCTATAAAAGATCTCATTTAATTTATTTAATTTGGGAACTACCCTAGTTCAGTTTAACTCTGGGCAGTCTACTGTAAAATCAAACAAAAGAGAAAAGACAATACCGTGTTTCCCCGAAAATAAGACCCTGTCTTATATTTTTCTGGACCCCAAAATAAGCGCTTGGCCTTATTTTCAGGAAGGTCTTATTATTATGTGGAGCAAGATGGGGCTCCTCTTGCCATGTTACCTGATTTCCAGCTCTGTCTCCCTAACCCTAACCGGAGGAAATTGTGGGGATCAGCTGCGCATGTGTTTAAATATTTTCGGGGAGGGTTTATTTTAGCACATGCACTCAAAAGCCCGATTGGGCTTATTATCCAAGGAGGTCTTATATTTGGGGAAACATGGTACTTATTTTAAAAACAGCAACTTTGCAATACAGGCAGTCCTTGACTCGTGATCAAAACTGAGTCCAAAATTTATGTTGCTAAGTGAGACATTCGTTCAGTGAGTTTTGCCCCATTTTACGACCTTTCTTGCCAGTGAATCACTCGCAGGTGTTAAGTTAGCAACATGGTTAAGTGAATCTGGCTTCCCCATTGACTTTGCTTGTCAGAAGGTCGCAAAAGGGGATCGAAGTGACCCCAGGACACTGCAACCGTCGTAAGTACATGCCAGTTGCCAAGCATCTGAATTCTGATCAGGTGACCCTGGAAACGCTGCAACGATCGTGTGAAAAACATCATGTCACTTTTTTTCAGTGCCGTTGTAACCTTGAACAGTCACTAAATGAAACGTTATAAGTCGAGGACTACCAGTATTAAAATTATTTAAAGATCTGATGGCCCATTTACCAAGGGGGTCATCCAGAGTGGTGATGCCCTGCATTTCGGATGCCCTCGGAAAGCTACTGTCCACCGCTGGGACTTGAACCGGTCGCTCTGATTCTTCCTGTTGCTTCCTTTGGAGATACTTCTTACAGTTCTCTTCTACAAATAGAAGAAAGACACAGAGGTCAACAACTTTCGTAAACCAGGATTATGCATAACCTCGGAGAGTTGAGAGGGCGGATGGGGATAGCCAACTTGGAAAAGCTCCCATTGTCTCCACTAAGGAGTCCCCAGCAGGGGTGGGCTTCAAAAATTTTAGCAAGGGGTTCTCTGCTCAGTTGCTGGGTGGGCATGGCCATGGTGGGTGTGGCCTAGTTGGCCTCCTGCACCACAGCGAGGGGGGGCTTTTTGCCCTCCCCGGGCTCCAGAGGTTTTTCTTGAACCTCCGGGAGGGTGAAAATGGCCTCCCCAGGCTCCGGAGGCCCTCTGGAGGCTGGAAACAAACTTCCGTCCCTCCCTGAGCCTCCGTGTGCGCCCTGCGCTTATTTGCATCCAAAACGGGCCACGTGGGGACTCCTGGGAGGGACAGGGTGGGGTGGGGTGAGCGGGGCCAGCCAGCAGTGGGATTTGGGGGTTTTCCAAACTGCACAGAATCTTAGCTAAAGGTTCTCCCGAACCCCTGCGAACCCCCAGCAGCCCACCCCTAGTTCCTAACCCCCAGGCTGCAGCCCATGACCCAGCCATGGCCTATTCAGAATTGGACCAAGCAAGTGTCTGTCTGGAGTGCACACGTATGCAACTCGCACATGCATGCCAACCCACCACTTCTGCAAAGGCTGCATGCACTTGAGAGAGCATGTACCTCAGTCCACCGCTTACACAGTCCAGTCCCCTTCTCCCCCGCCCCCAGGCAAGCTGCAAAGATCGAGCACTACTGGTCTAAGTCAGGGATCCCCAATCTCTTCTGTTCGACCCTTTCATGAAATTTCAGATTGTCCACTGACCCCCCCCCCCAAAACATATATTATCTGAAAATAATTTAATAAATACTATTTGAATGAATAGTACTGTTGGAAGATTTATCCATCTGGTTCAGTTCCAAGAGGGGGGAAAGGAACTGGAGACAAAATGGAGGCTGATTGGAAAGAGGATCCGTTTATTGATGAAGCAGAACCACATATTTGTAGTTCTGGTCCAGCTGAACACATGGAGTTGAGAGTGGAGGGATTTTATACCTTCTCTTGAGCTTTGGATTTGAGCTTCCTGTTGCTGTGCAAAAAACATGTATTCTATTGCCTGTTGTCAGACTCCCATGGAGACACATAGGGATTATGTAGGGTCATAGCTGACTCTATAGGCAAAGTACAAATCCTAGGTATTTGTCTGAGCTACGTTTGGTTGAAGTTTGGAGGGTGATGCAACGAAGGGGTATTGGGCAATTCCTATTGTGGCTGAGGGCTAATCCTACTTTTGTTGGATCTTGGGTGAGGGAATTTGCTTATGAATAGAGCTATCTATCTTTATCTCTTAAGTGCTGACATCTGTTGTGGACTATTAAGGAAGGCGGGGGTTTGCTTTCCAAATACATGTTTCTCTATTTCTCATCCAGGGAAATATAACATTCTGCCTTTTTAATATTTCTCAAAGTATTTCATTCTTCTAGGAAAGGGGTGGGTGCTAACTTTCTACAGTACCATGAATAATAATTGAATTGCATATAGTTGTCTGTATAACGACAACAATACAGGTAGTTCTTGACTTACAACAGTTCATTTAGCGACCATTCAAAGTTACAACGGCACAGAAAAAAGTGACTTATGACCATTTTTCAACCTTACGACCGTTGCAGCATCCCCATGGTCATGTGATCAAAATTCAGCTACTTGACAACTGATTCATATTTATGATGGTTGCAGTGACCTGGGGGGGGTGGTGTCTTGGGATCCCCTTTGGCAATCAAAGTCAAATGAAGTCAATGGGGAAGTTAGAGTCCCTTAACTATCGTGTCACTATCTTAACAACTGAATTTTGAATCACGTGACATTAGATTTGCTGCAGCGGTTGTAAGTATGAAAAATGGTCACTTTTTTCAGTGCCGTTGTAACTTCAAACTGTTGTAAGCTGAGGACCACCTGTATTTTAGAGAGATAATGTCTATCTTAAAATGATGGCATTTGCTGACAGTTTTCAGCAATCCAGAACAAGGATGTATAAAATTTGGAACAACTATATTTTCCCATCGAAGTCAACCACCCCGACTGGAGTGTTCAAATGTTGTTTTCCTGCACCCTTTTAATACCATTAAAACCAGTCTTCCCTAATTGGGATTCCCTCTGGAGATGTGGATTTGCAGAATGCTCCCACCAGCCTAGCCATGGCTAGGAATTCTGACAGTTGAAGTTCTCACACAACTGGAAGGCACCCAGATCAGGGGAACGTGACACTAAAATATGGAGACCAGAAACATACCAGGTTCTCACCAAAGCTTCAGTTTTAATAAATTGCATTAGTTGGGAAAAGTGATTGATTGTAAGCCCACAGCCTTAAAACAGGATGTGGGGGGGTGGGGTGGGGGAATTGGGTAAGCAGGAAATGACAGTGAAATGCTTACAAGGAAGTGTTTTTTTTTGCCTTTTGTAGAAATTGCCTCCAATTAGATGGGAAGGCGGCTTTACACAGCATTTCCGCTCCCCCCCCCCACCTTCAGCACCTTACCTGTCCCTGACAGGCAAGATATTCAACGGGGGAGACACTTCACTTGCCTCTATTGATCCTAGATTGGAATATAGCTGGGACGAACGCGCAAGAGTTTTGCAAAACAAAGGAAACCCAAACTGTCACCCTTTCGGAGCTGAGCTGAGATCCTGCCAAGTTGCAATTTCAGGATGTCTCCTCAACGCTCATAGCAGGCTACAGAGCAGCGATCCCCTTACGACAGCGGGCTTCCCAAGGCAGGGCGCGCACCCCGCCCCATCCTCCCTAGGATAGCGACCTTTCCAGCTCCTATCCGACCGGGCGCTCACCAATGCTGGGTCCCAGGTCGGTGAGGATGTCTTGGCGCCCCAAGTGGCGCAACAGATCCAGGAGGCGGCCCACCGTTGCCCCGCCGGGGCTCTTCGCCTGCCAGTCGTCCAGCAGGAGGCCGGTGGGGTTTCCCTGGGCTTCGAAGTGCTTGATCTCCAGGTATTCATAGCCCAGCTCCTCCGCCAGCGTCGCCCAGTCGGCCGCCACCGGTGCGCGCGGATTGAGGAACAGAGCCAGCCGGCGTCGCACCGAGTAATTCAGAGCCACCAGCGGCACCGCGGTACTTTCCGACGTCTCCGCTTCTCCCCCGATGCATCTGGTAGCCTCTCCCGCCATGTCCGGCTCGGGTTGGGTCTTTGCTTGGGCTGGCCAAGCTAGAGTTGCTCGGCTGCGCCGCTTTCGCAACACATCCGATGGCGCAGAAGCAAAGGCGGAGACGTCGCCGCCCAACCGGTTTCGTTTTGGGCGCACGGCGCCTCTGGGCTGCGCCTCTCGCGCAGCTGGGGAAGCAGGGCAGCTGCAGGGCTGGGATTGACGGGACTTGAAGTCCGGCCACTTCCCCGCGTGGAGAAAGCGAGCGAAGGCTTCCAGATGTAAATGAACTACACCACCCGGCATCCTTCGCTCGGGGCCAGGTGAGAAGGACTGGCTGGGCGTTGGAGATGTTCTCCGGAGGGGAACGAGTGAAGTTGGCGCTGTAGCGCAAGAGACAGAACAGGACGGAACAGAATAACAAGAGTTGGAAAGGGACCCTTCGAGGCCTTCTAGTCCAACCCCCTGCTCAGGCAGGAAATCCTACCTAGACCGTTTCAGAGGAAGTGTTGTTCAGCCTCTTCTTTAAAAACTTCCAGTATTGGCGCATTCACAATTTCTGGAGGCAAGAAGTTACGCTGATTAATATTCTATCGGGAAATTCCTCCTTAGTTCTAAATTTGATCTCTCCTTGATTAATTTCAACTCTACTCTATAGAAGAAGAACCCCTGGATTTCAAAGAACTTTCTTTCCACTGCCAGCTCCAAGAAAATTAAATGAAAATAGAGAATCACCCTTTTTATTTAATACCTAATACCTTCCCTTAAAAAGATTTTTGTGGGAATTAGCACTGAAATATAATTTAGGGTTGGGAAGCACACTGCAACACTTGTGAATTCCACAAATCTGTCAAAGATGACAGTTTAAAGCTGTCCAGAAACCACCTGGAGGCTATTAAATCAAGCCTAACCAGGGTTAAGCAAACCAGAGTTTAGTTGGATTGAATCCAACATTTCTTTTGCTAAGAAGACAGCTGTTAAGTGAGTTTTGCCCCATTTTATGACCTTTCTTGCCATAATTGTTAAGTGAATAAGCAGTTAAGTGAATGGTTGTTAAGTGAATCTGGTTTACCCATTGACTTCGATTATCAAAAGGTCACAAAAGGTGAACACACGATCCTAAACATTGCAGCCAACGTAAATACATGCCAGATCCAAATTTTGTGGATTTGTGATCACGAGGATGCCTCATGTGACCACGAGGATTTGTGACCACGAGGATGCCTCATGTGACCACGAGGATGCCGTAAATGTGGAAAAATGGTCATAAGTCACTTTCAGTATCGTCGTAACTTTGGTCATTAAACGAACAGTTGTAAGTCAAGGACTCTGTAGGGTTTTCTCTCAAAAGGAAATTTCAGAAGCTTTTAGGAAAAATTGCAGGGCGTCTTCATGCTCAGTTATTTCCTATTTGTCTCAAGGAGTCTTACCCACCCACCCCCATCACAAGAGCAAACCTTGGATAAAGGAAAGTATTTAGAAAAATGAACCTAAATATGCTTCATCCTACTAAGTGGGATTTTATTTACTTTTGAGCGGCGCTATAACACAGCAGCGGATGCAGAATGTGTCAAAAACAACCAAAAGCCTCTTTTTGGGTTTTCTAATTCCCTGGTTGGCAGGGAATGGCATCTTCACCACTACAAAGATTACTTGAAATCTTACAGCTAAAAGTTACAGCTTTTAACAAAAATAATATCCCTTTTTTATCAATAAAGGAGAATATTTGTAGCTCAAGGTTGGAATGAGGGCTTCTTGGTGCTCCCTGAGCTTGTCTGTTTTCTTGCAGATGTTTCATTCCCAAAACTAGGTAACAAAATCAGTTTATTCTAGCTAGTTCTCTGTAGATGCCGAATGTTAAATAAATAAATAAGTGCAGCACAATCCTGCCAAAATTTAGCTGCTACTGGACAAGGCTTCTCCTGAAAGAGTCAGAGGAATATAGAGCATTGCTATCAAGGGTAGGCCACAGATGTTCCTGGACTTCAGCCCCCAAGATCTTATTATTTATTTATTAAATTTATATACCGCCCTACTCCCGAAGGACTCAGGGCGGTGTACAGTTGAACAAAATATACATGTAATAAAGGAATTGAAAAAAAACCCAATTTAAAAATACAATTAAATAATTAGGTTGGGATATAGAATTGAATTAGATCATTTCAAATTTATGGGGTAAATTCAGAATATAAAATTTGAAGTAGTTTTAGATGAGGTTAGGTCAGGCCAGCCTGCTTGAAAAGAAATGTTTTGAGGGCACGGCGGAATGCACGAAGATCCGGGATCAGTCGTATCCCTGGGGGTAGCTCATTCCAAATGGTAGGTGCCCCCCACAGAGAAGGCTCTCTCCCTGGTGGCCGCCAGTCGACACTGTTTGACCGACAGCACCCTGAGAAGTCCCTCTCTATGGGAGCGTACTGGTCTGTGGGAGGTTATTGGTGGCAGAAGGCGGTCTCGTAAGTATCCCGGTCCTAAGCCATGGAGCGCTTTAAAGATGGTAACCAAAACCTTGAAGCTTATTATTGGAGGCCCACAGATTCTCTTCCAGAGGTTATGTGGTATTCAGTCCTCCTCATCAAGATTCTTCCGAAATCCTTACCACAGCCATGTCGAATAAATCCCTCTTGCTCCTTTCATAAATGTGCTAAGCGATCACGGCTTGCCTCAGATATCCGTTGAGTTCAGGAGGAAGCCATTTATAGATTTTCTGATCCATAACCCAATTCTTAGACCCATCCAGATGTCATTGCCCTACCGAAAATAAGACCCTGTGTTATATTTTTTTGAACCCCGAAATAAGCGCTTGGCCTTATTTTCGGGGGGGTCTTATTATTTTTGGGCACATGGAGCAAGATGGGGCTCCTTTTGCCGTCTTACATGATTTCCAGCTTTGCGTTTAGATTTTAAGGGGGGGGGGGGCTTATTTTAGTGCATGGGCTCAAAAGCCCGATTGGGCTTATTATCAGGGGATGTCTTATTTTCAGGGAAACAGGGCAATTCCTAGGTTTTTTGTTTTTTTTTTAAAATTTGATTTATATTCTCTGAAGCCTCGGGGCAGCTTACAGTGCTTTAAGCAATAGCCTTCATACTTTTGTATATTTATACAAAGTCAGCTTATTGCCCCCACAATCTGGGTCCTCATTTTACCTACCTTAGAAAGGATGGAAGGCTGAGTCAACCTTGAGCCTGGTGGGATTTGAACTTGCAGTAATTGCAAGCAGCTGATCTTAATAATAGTGAATTAGTCCACTGTGCCACCAGTACTCTTCACCAACATCTTTTTGTTCCTAGTGAGTTCTGCTCTCTAGGTTATTACAGGTGACAATGTGTGTTTCACATCCAATCTTGGTTTATTCTTTGTTTATCCTTGATTGACCATTATCTATCTGTACCTGGCATTCTGGGGTAGAATTTACTTGTTCTTTGGCCCTTGCTTTCCTTCTTCCTTCTGTCCCTCCCTATTTATTTCTGCTTCTTTCCCATTCCTAAAACCCTAAGGCTGCATCTAAAAAATCATCACTGTTGATGGCAAGTGTTCAATGGTTATAAATCAGATGTTCCAATAGCATATTCCATTAGGAAAGCAATATATTATCAGCAGGGGTGAAATCCAGCAAGTTCTGACAGGTATTGGAGAACCGATAGCAGAAACTTTGAGTTGTTTGGATAACCGGCAAATGCCACCTCTGGCTGGCCCCAGAGTGGGGTGGGAATGGAGATTTTGCAATATCCTTCTCCCAGGAGTGGGGATGGAATGGGGATTTTGCATTATACTTCCCCTGGAGTGAGGTGGGAATGGAGATTCTGCAGTATTCTTTCCCTGCCACGCCCACCAAGCCACGCCCACAGAACCGGTAGTAAAAAAAATTGGATTTCACCACTGATTATCACTCATTCTAAAATGGCAGAAGTTCTGGAAAATCACAACAGAAAATACCTGCTGATATATTTCCAGTTTACTTATTTGGTCAGCTTCATGCCAATAATACTGGAAGCAGCAGATACAAGAGACATGTGTATACCAAGGCAATATTCATCTTTGCCTTTAGTCCCAGAATTCAAATTAAATTAGTATTTAATCATTATAATTATTGTTGAAAAAAATGAAAGAGCACCATTAACTTGCCACATAAGAAACACTATGCAATTTTTTTAAAAAAAAATGTATTTGCAGGAGAATATGGAATATAAAATAATCTCTGTGGCTCAGGATTGAACCATGGAGTCCTTTCGTGTTCTCTGAACCTGGTTCTTGCTTGCGGATGTTTCATTATCCGACTGGGTAGCATCAACGGTGACATGTCTCTAATAAGAACGAGAGCTTTTTCTTTTCTTCCTCGTCCTGCAAAAAGTTAGTAAGGTCTGAGGCCCCGCTCACTCAACACGCAGTACAGCCTCAAATGTACATAGATAGCAAATAGGAACACCACCAGAAGGATGATGACTCCAATGGTCTTCAACATTTGTCCCTGCCTTTTTCTGAAAAGGACAGAGAAAAGAGAACAGCTTGCTAGGAGAACCTTGCTAATTCATGGATGCTCCCTAGCCTTTCATTAGCCAGGTGCTTTCGAAACTGCATCATCTCTATTCAACTGAGCCATATTGCTTAGGAATCCTTGGAATTGTTGCCCACTTTACCTGTAAGGCATCAGGTATAATCTGACCAAGGGATTCTCAAACACCACCCATCCTACAGGGCACCAGAGGGAAAGGGCTCCTATTTGGGGGCTCACTGGGATAGGAAGTGAAGCATTGGACTGTGAAGAGGCCTCCAGGGGTCTCAAGAGCAATAATCGGACCACCTTGTGAATGCATCAAGTATGGAGTAGCACCATTCATGGGCAAAAATGAGCTAAGAGGCAACACTTCCCAATCCAGGCCTTTTAAGGGATAGGGCCATTTCCAAATTTTTAGAGGGAAAGGGAGGGATATGAAGGGAGCGGAAGGGAAGAATACTCAAGTCGGGCAAATTCAATCTATCCACAATTACAACCTATACTGATTAAAATAAGACATACCTGTACCAAGAGCTCTCCTTTCCTAGGTTCTTCCTTGCAATCTGGAAGCCATGAAGGGCAAATAACAAAACAATACATGAATAGATTTACAGGCACATCTCTTACATTAATAGGTATATTGATTATGGAGTCATTGCCTAAACTGCCCAATTGTAGCAAATAATTGGAATGCATCAGATTTTGATTAGCAAACACCCTCCAAGTTGCATGGGCGCCTCCTACCTAATTCAACTTTTCCAGATAAATTTCGTTTCTTTTTTAAAAAAACAATCTTGTACCACTTTTCCAACTAGCAAATGTTATTAAAAGGCTAATTTTTAAAAATCTGTTATTCAGAAAAGCTGCTTCCAGACTCTCTCCAGCTGTCCAATACTTTTTTGCAACCCTTGCAAATCTTCCCAGCTAAATGCAATATACAAATTATATACATATAGCACTAATCTCTAAAATGCAAGACTTAAAAAAATATGTGCTAGATGTCATTCATTTGCAAGAGGACCTGTGATAAACTTCAGATCAGTTTTACTTCTAATTCCTCAGATACAGCTTCTGTATTATTGCGTCTCTGCATTCAAACTGTTTTTATTTTATGATCAACTGATAATAGTTGAATTACTCTCCACTTTTCTTTCTCTCTGTAAATCAGCCTTTCTCAATCTTTTTACCTGGAAGAACCCTTGAAACAATTTCCATAAAAATATTATATCTACAGGTGGCATTGCATGGTGCACAAAGTTAAAAAAATTACATATATATATATATAAAAATGCAAAAAATTAAAATCTCGGGTGTTTTCCCGCGTCATAGTAACTAAGTTAGTTAAAAATGTTTAGCTGGGGTTTTTTAAAGGACCTTGCAGAGTGCTTTGTAAGGAATTTTAGAAGATTTTAAGCTGAGATTTTAACCGGAATTTTAAACATTTTTAACTTAATTAGTTAGTATGACGCGGGAAAACACCCGAGATTTTAATTTTTTGCACATACACACCTGCGAAAACCTGATAAAATGGACTCTCATAAAACCCTTAGCGACCTCTTTTAGAATTCCGTTTGAGAAAGGCCGATCTACAAATGATCGGCTGTGGGGCTACACCCATGTCTCTCCTGCCTAGAGGGGGATTCTGGATGTCCTTCACAGGGCCTCTTTCCTGAGGGATGAAGCTTCACGGTAGCCAGATGGAGCCACCTGAAGGTGATGTTTCCATCACTCCTGCAACTCCTACGAAAAAGAGCCACTTCTTTTCTTAAACAAAAAGTTTCCCAACCTGATCAGGCTCTTGAGTTCAGGGTTCAAAAGACAAAGATGCAGCATTTATCCCTGAGGTGAAGAATATATCAGGAATTCTGGTTCTTTGTTTTGAATATTAATTAGTCCATCCTGAATATAAATATTTATGTTACATTAAATGACTATTATCTATTAACCATTTATGCTCTTCGTATACCTGTTTTCCTTGAGCAGGAATTCCTTTGGAGAGGGGTACTTTTCTCCTCCCCACTTCAAGATCTTTCCTTCCTGTCATCTCTTTAAATATTTCATCCCGCAGACTTTGGATAGACGTTTTCAGCCATTCCTCCACGCTCAGATGGGGTGTTTCAGGCCCTCCCTCTTCAAGGTGATTTAGGGCTATCCCAAGCCACTCCTTCACATATTGCCTGGATTCCTCCGGACATCCTTCCTGAACATTTTGTATGGCTTCTTGGAGCCATTCCTCCAGGTTGTTTCTGGCTATGTCCGGGGGTTCTCGTCTGAGTTTTCCCAGAGATGCTCGTAGCCATCCTTGTAATCCTGTTCTGGATGCAGTAGATCCATGCTCTCTGGAACTTGCTAAAGAGGCTTGGAGCCATCCATTCCTTAAGCTTTTTTCGGAAGGGGCAGGTTCTAGCCGAATTATTATCTCCCTGCTCTCTTCCACACTTGCTCTTCTTCCTTTAGAGTATTGTTCATCCAAATCCTGGATGCCCTTAATAGATGCTTCCAGCCATTCCTGAGTACCAAGATGGGATGCTTCAGGTCCCTCCTCTTCAAGATTATTTACAGTTGTTTGGAGCCATTCTTTGACATCTTGATTGTCTACTTCAGAACGTTCCTCTTCCAGGTTTTTCAAGGAATCTTGAAGCCATTTTTTGAGAGCAGGTTTAGGTTCAGTAGAAGACGAGAGTCTTTCTAAGGATCCATGAAGCCATGGCAATATATTTCCCACTGGTCCTTCAGAAGATTGCTTCCTGAGGTTCTCTATTGATTTTTCAAGCCATTCTTTCCTTAGGTATGCTTGAAAAGTTACTCTAGGCTTTTGTAGATGCCTAATGCTTTTAATAGATGCTTCCAGCCATTCCTGGGTACCTACAGGGGGTGCTTCAGGTCCCTCCTCTTCAAGGTTATTTACAGTTGTTTGAAGCCATTCTTTGACATCTTGATTGTCTACTTCAGAACTTTCCTCTTCCAGGTTTTTCAAGGAATCTTGAAGCCATTTTTCGAGAGCAGGTTTCGGTTCAGTAGAAGATGAGAGTCCTTCGAAGGATTCTTGAAGCCATTTCAATGTATTCTCCACAGATCCTTCAGAATTTCGCTTCTTGAGGTTCTCTATTGATTTTTCAAGCCATTCTTTTCTTAAGCTGCTTCGAGGCTCCGTCTCGGACTTTTGAAGATCTTGAATGCCTTGGATAGAGGCCTCAAGCCATTCCCGCACATTCAGATGGGATGTTTCTGGACCTTCTTCCTGGAGTTGATTTAAGGACATATCCAGCCAATTGTTCACATCTTCCCTGAGTGCTTCAGGAGATTGCTTCTGAAGATTTATCAGAGATCCTTTAAGCCATTCTGCCAGGCTGAGTCTTGATGCTTTATTAGAAACTTCATTTAGGTTTTTCAGAGATTCCTGAAGCCACCCTAGTACATTTTGCCTGGATTCCTTGGACTTTTTGGTTTTCAGCTTGTCTATAGAAGCTTTAAGCCAGTCCTTCTTTAGTGTGCTTTCCAGGAATTGAGGTTTCATCTCTTCCAGATCTTCTTTCTTATCTTCTGGCTTTGTTTGCCACACACTCACAACACATCTTTTGTGCTCTCTAGTGCACAAAAATGATATTAACTGGTCTCTATCCATCAGCGACCTAGAGCAGTCTTTTCTCAGTTTTCTCTCTCTAGAAAAATCAGAAGATTAGATATGCAGCTGCATCAACAACAAAATATTCTTAGTAACTCTAATGAGAAGTGCTTGTTGTCAGGAAACTCTTACTCCAAAATCAGATATATTTTTTTGACAGTGGAGGGGTGGAGAGTTTTAAAAAACCTACCTTGTACGTATCTTTTGAAAAGTTCCATTCAGATCCATGAGACTTACATCTAGTTATGCATACGGAAAATTACTAAGCTACTTTTCAATATCTTTTAGGTAACATGGAAAATGTATGATTCTTTAAAGAACATTGGGGGAGGGGGGAGCAAATTTGCCATGTGGGAGACATTGTTTCCCCCATGTTAATTCGATGAATTAAATTGTCTTTAGGAGTTGTAAGCCCGTTGCAAGAGGAATTATAGCTTATGTTATATGAGCCTCGTGATTAGAGTGCAGTACTGCAAGCTACTTCTGCTGACTGCTGGCTGCCTGAAATTTGGCAGTTCAAATCTCACCAGGCTCAAGATTGACTCAGCCTTCCATTCCAAGGTCGGTAAAATAAGGATCCAGATTGTTGTGGACAATACTCTGACTCTGTAAACTGCTTAGAGAAGGCTGGAAAGCACTGGAAAGCGGTATATAAATCTAAGTGCTATTGTTATTACATTTCCTATTGTACTGAATTCAGATGGATTAAACTGCAAACAGGGCTTAGGCATCTGACCCAGAGCCAAGGAAAGAAGGTAACTCTCTCTTTTCAGTGCACAATTCTAAAAGAATTTATTCTCTACCTATGAGGTATCAATGTGCACCCCCTAAATTACACATTATTTTGCCAGGAAGATGCCCTGTGAAGAGATTCATGATATCCATGTGTGACCCAGTGCTCCCTTCTCTTCCTTTGCTACTGCTTTAATCAAACACAAAGTCTCTGGAAATGAAAGTCGTTCAGGGAACAAATTTAAACCTTATGAGAACAGACAAAGGCAACTTAACATGCTTGGACAGCCAGAATTTGAAGAAGGTGAAAAAAAAAATCCGCCTCATATTTCCCTCCAACAGTTGTTTCAGGCAATGGAATTCAACCTGGAAGATTGTATAATGTATGTCCAGGAGAGGGAGCTATTGAGAATTTAATATTAAATTATATAGGAGAAATGCAGGGCTGCTATCTAAAAATTTCTCACCTGCACAGTTGCTCATCAAAATATTCAGAGAGTTGCTGTTTCTGTCCTTGCAGTTGGAGATTGATTCCTACAAGCTCCTTGTTCTCACGTTGGAGCTTATCTCTGTCTGACAACAGGTCACAAATTACCCTCTGCTGTCTGCAAAATATGAACACCAGGCTGAAATTAGCTCCCTTAGTTTTTCTTGAATATATTTTTTTAAAATTAAAAACACCTCTATTTTCCCCCAATATTGTTCCAGGGAATAGAATTCAACTCAAAACATTGTATATAAAGTATGAGCAAGAGAGGGAGCTAAAGAGAATTTAATAGGAAATTCTGGAAGAGAAAGTCAGGGGTGCTATCTAAACATTTCTCACCTGCTCAGTTCTTCCTCAAAATGTCCACATATTCTCACAAGCTCTTTGTTCTCATGGTTGAGCTTTTCTCTGTCCAACAAGAGATTTGAAATTATCGTCTTTCTGTAAATTATGAAGATCACAGTTAAATTAATTTCCTTGGGTTTTTTTTAACTTGGATCAGGTTTTTTTCAAATTAAAAAGTATTAAAAATACCTTCATGTAGGGATGTGTTTATGTATTTGTATATTGATGTATTTATTTATGCAATTTAATTTAGTGTTGCAATTTCTAGTACAACAGCCAGCAGTCTCTGCTTACAGGAAACATTGCTTTAATCAATTATTGTGTATGTTAGAAATGCTCAGAAAAAGTGACAAATCAGTAAACTTTCCCTGATTTTTAGCTATACCTACCGTATACAGTCGAGTATAAGCCAACCCGAATATAAGCCGAGGCCCCCAATTTTACCACAAAAAACTGGGAAAACTTATTGACTCGAGTATAAGCCGGGGGTGGGAAATGCAGCGGCTGCTGGTAAATTTCAAAATAAAAAGACTGGTCAAAAGTGCGAGGACCTGTCAGAAATCACTTTTTTCAGCCCTCTGGGTAGTCCTTTTGTGCATATAGACTACTCAGAGGGCTGAAAAAGTAATTTTTGACTGGTCCTCACACTTGTGACCAGTCCTCGAACTTACAACTGTCCTCACATTTTACGTTTTTGCCCTATCTTGTCACCATTTCTCTCTCCCCCTCTCTTTCTCATTCTTTCTCTCTCCCCCTCTTTCTCTCTCTCTCTCTCATTCTCTTTCTCCCCCCTTTCTCAAAGAGAAAGGTGGTAGGTTTGAGGAGAAAGATTGCTGTACAATAAAAAAGATGAAAGGGAAGAAAACCAACCCCAAACAAATATAAAGATATCAAGATAAAGAATGAATTGTTAAACTTTAAAGAATAAAAGAGAACAAATATGAATAAATAGCAATAATTAGAAACACACATACAAACATACAATGTATTTTCTTTGAACAGAGTATTTGACCGGTTCACAAATTTAAACAGTGTTTAGTCATTTCACTTAAATTTACAATTTCTATATTTCTTTTTTGCCATATTTATTATTCATCTATTTTTTTAAAAAACCAATATTACCCTTCATCCTCATCTCTAATCTTAATCAAATTCAATTTTTCACTTCTATTCTATATTATACCCCTTCCCATTGTCATCTATTTTTATATCCATCCTCACATTGGTTAATTTTGTAATATTACAGTTGTTCAATACAAATTCAACATTTTAATATAAATCAATATAACGCATTGTAAGCCGCCCTGAATCTCCCGAGACTGGCGGCCTATAAATATAAATAAATAAATAAAAATAGTTATATAACTATCTTTTTTGTATATTAATCAATATGAACATGAATATTCCAATTATTTCCATGCAATCAGTTTCTTACAAATCAATTACTGGTAATTATATTTACCAATAATAATAAACCAAATAATTTTCCTCATATATTCTTCCAAACCACAACTTAACCATTTCTGCTTTCAACACAATATACAATTAATAGTATCTCAATTATTACAATTCCCTAGTTAAATAGAGCTTTTTTTCCTTTTGTGTTTTAAAATCTTGAACTCTCCTCTTTTGCCATTTGCCATAAATTTCCCATTGTTTGCACCTACCTTTTTTGATGAGGAAAAAGAAATCTGCCTTTCCAACGTTGCAAGCAAACAGCAAAGCCAACAACCTGCTTTAGTTTCGGTTTCATTTTCAGCTTGAATTGCAAAAGGAGAAAAAAAAATGTGCTCCAGCAGCACTCTTTGCAGCTAGAAAAAGACCCTGCACAAAACAGCTGAGAGCAAATCAGCTGAGAGTCGGGAGGCTGTTCAAATCAACTTATGGTAATTAACCTATACTGAAGCTGAAAGGGGCTGTTTTTTCTATTTTTGCAGACACAGGTCTACTCATTTGTTTTCTTTTAAAAAGGCATTTTTTTCGTGACTCGAATATAAGACAAGGGGGGCTTTTTCAGCCTGAAAAACTTGCTGAAAAACTCGGCTTATATTCGAGTATATACGGTACATTATATTGTTAAGTGATTTGATCAAATATTATAGTGTCACTATAGTTAGAAGAGTTGGATTATTTAATGATTTTTACTTTAATATTTAGCATTACTTAATCTATTTATGTTACCAAGGGGTCTTTAGATGTAAACAACTTTTTTCTTATACATTCCACAAAAAGTGTGAACCAATTCAAAATAATTTCCAGAAGCAAAGAAAAGTTATGAATGCAGGATATGGTTCTCACATCTCACAAATGCCATATCTAAAGTTCTCACATCTCACAAATGCCAAGGTGTCACCCTATTCCAATAAGTTGCTTTCTTAGAAATAAGTCAAGTAGCTTGTTTATGAGGGAGGATGATATAGCAACGGTATTAATAAAATGTCATTGTGAGAGGCTCTATTTGAAACAACAGTTGCTATTCCCGGGTTGTTTTCCAACCTTTACAAAAACCGCTTCTCTTCCAATGTGAGCAGAAAAACGTCATCAAATTTACCAATATGGTCTTCAAAATTCAAAATATTGCCTTTCTCTATGCTGCATCCACTCCATCTCATTATTTCAGAATTGGTTTAATTCACTGGTTACACCAGGGGTGTCGAACTCAAGGCCCGCGGGCCGGATCCAGCCTGTGGGGTGCTTAAATCTGGGCCATGAGGCCGCCCTGGAAATAGCAAAGAACCAGCCCATGGTGCCTCTGCCAGCAAAAATGGAGCTCGGGGAGGCCGCGTTCAGCCCATCCGGGCTCCATTTGTGGGTTCTCTTCGCGGCCTCCCTGAGCTCTGTTTTTTCTGGCAGAGGGCTGCAGGAAGCCATCACGGCCGAAAACGGAGCCTCAACGAGTGACGTTGAGCTGGCTACACCCACCCCGGTCATGCCCAGCCCCTGGCCCCCTAGGTCAAATACAACCCTGATGTGGCCCTCAATGAAATTGAGTTTGACACCCCTGAGTTATACCATCTGCTGCTGGCACAGATGTTCCTCCAATTGTTCTCAGTTGTGAAAAGGTAACAATTGCCTTCATATTCTGACTTTTGTTTTTTGTTCCTCCTTCTCTCTGCTGGAGAATTTCAGCACTTCAGTACTAAATTCTCTAGTGTTACAATCCCACTGAATGCAAAGGTGTTCTTCATATTCAACTATGAGACTGCATTGTAAGAAATGCCAAACTCTGGGAAACTGTATTATTGATGTTTGTTTGCTTGTTTTGATACGATGGCTAATCCCTTTGTAGATATTATGAATATTGTCCTCAAAGTGTAGATACTTAGTAATATTATATAAAGATTTGAAGGAATGCTTCCCTTTGAGGAAGCTTTTATTAACTCATGATAATATACTCATGAACAAAACTACGTGATCACTGAGAGTTAACATTGACTTGATGGCAGATAATCCATCAAGATAATAAACAGAAAATAATCACAAAATACTTTTCAGAAGTCATTCTGGAAATGTTTATGTTTTACATTTTAATAGACAGTTATTTACTATAATTATATATTATAATTTGTTGACTCAATTGTAATATTTATATAGTATAAATAATAATAGAGTTGGAAGAGACTTTAGAGTTTTTCTAGTCCAGGGGTCACCAACCTTTCGGACCTCAGGGACCATTAAATTCATAATTTTAAATCCTGTGGACCACTAATATGATCTCCCTAATGACCGGCTGGGTGGGCATTGCAAGGTGGTCATGTGACTGGATGGGCATGGCCAACTCGATGTCACTCACATCAGGGGGTGCCTTGCCAGCCTCTACTTGCTACTCCTTGCCTGCCCGCCCAGGCTCCTTAGGGCCCCAACAGGAAACAATTGCTGGAGCTAAGCACCCACCATGAGAAAGAGTTGACAAAATGGCTAGCTCAGTTCAAATTGGATCTGACCGAGAAGGAGGCTCAGCAGAAGCACCTCACTGAGGACTATGAGCATAGGCTTTCCAAGCAGAGGGAAGACCTGCGGGAGTGCAAGGCCAGGTACCGGCACCTAGAGGCTCAGTGGGCTGAGATGGTCAGCCAGTTCCAAGCCATGATGCAGTCCCACTGGAACAAGGCCCTCTGGCTCTTCGCCACCAGCGGCACTTCCCTCCAGCCTTCGCCCAAAGCCCCCCACCAGGAGGCCGAAGCAGACCCCGAGTTGGAATTTCTCCCCCCCCCCGACCTGCACAAAAAGACCCCGAAGGGGGAGACTCTCTGCAGAAACACAAACGTTCATTGCACATATCAGGCTCAGAGGCTGTAGTTTAAGGACCCCTGATTGCATAAAAAATGCAAATAATTTTTCTGCGGACCGCCAAAATTTTCTCGTGGACCACCAGTGGTCCACAGACCACCAGTTGGTGACCACTGTTCTAGTCCAATCCCTTGCTTCAGCAGGAGACCCTATACCATTTCAGACAAATGGCTGCCCAGTCTCTTCTTAAAAACCTCCAGTGAATTTCATACTTAAGAGCCCTGGTGGTTCAGTGGTTGGAATGCAGTACAATAGAACCATAGAATAACAGAGTTGGAAGGGAGCATTCACAACTTCCGGAGACAAGTTGTTCCACTGATTAACTGTTCTGTCAGTATTGCAGTATTGCAGGCTAATTCTGCCGACTGCCAGCATTTTAATTCTAATGGGGCTCAAGATTGACTCAGCTTTCCGTCTATTCGAGGTTGATAAAATGAGGACACAGATTGTTGGGTGGGGGACTCTGTCAACCACTTAGAGAAAGCACTGTGAAGCGGTATGTAAGTCTAAGTGCTATTGCCATTGCAATTGCTATTCAGATATATAAATACTGGTGAATATGTATAGTATTAACAGGAAGGAAATTTATTTTTAACTTAACTTATTTCAGTAGGAATTGTTTAAAAAATTAAAGTCTTCCCTTAAAACTCCAAGGATATTCAATAATTCAGTTTGGCTTGGATTTAATCTACTTATCAGGCTAAAAAATGGCTGCCATAAGATAAACTTTGATACTTGATGGATTAAGGAATGCAACACAAAAAGGGTGAAAATTCTGGGCAATTGAAAGTGCACCTTTAGAAGATGAAAGCAGCAATAGCATTTAGCAATAGTACTTAGATTTATATACCGCTTCACAGCCTTCTCTAAGCAGTTTAGAGTCAGCTTATTGCCCCCAACAATCTGGGTCCTCATTTTACCCACCTCGGAAGGATGGAAGTCTGAGTCAACCTTGAGCAAGTGAGACTCGAATTGCCAAATTGCAGGCAGCTGGCAGTCAGCAGAAATAGCCTGCAATACTGCATTCTAACCACTGCGCCACCAGGGCTCTACATCACATAAAGTCATTTTCAACTATGCCATGACTTACATAAAATCCAGGTCCTTTGCCTTTAGCTCCTCTTGCAGACATTTTATTTTCGTCTGAAGAGTCTGGAATAGTCAAAATACATTACAAGTGATATATATGTGAATGTGTGTATATATATGTATATAACAAGTAGAGGTAGTCCTCAAATTATATAACAGTTGATTTAGTGACCTTTCAAAGTTACAACAGCACTGAAATAAGTGACTTATAACTTTTTTACACTTACAACCATTGCGGCATCCCCATGGTCACATGATCAAAATCCAAATGTTTGGCAACTGGCTTATATTATATTTATGACAGTTGCAGTGTCCAGGAGTCACATGATCCCCTTTTGCGACCTTCTGACAAGCAAAATCAATGGGGAAGCCAGATTCACTTAACAACCATGTTATTAACTTAACAATTGCAGTGATTCACTTAACAACTGATTAACAGAATAACAGAGTTGCAAGGTACCTTGGAGGTCTTCTAGTCCAACCCCCTGCTTAGGAGGAAACCCTACACCACTTCAGATACATGGTTATCCAACATCTTCTTAAAAACTTCCAGTGTTGGAGCACTCACAACTTCTGGAGTCAAATTGTTCCACTGATTAATCATTCTCACTGTCAGGAAATTTCTCCTTAGTTCTAAGATTCTTCTCTCCTTGATTAGTTTCCATGCATTGCTTCTTGTCCTGCCTTCAGGTGCTTTGGAGAATAGGTGGATCCCCTCTTCTTTGTGGCAGCCCCCGAGATATTGGAAGACTGCTATCATGTCACCCCTAGTCCTTCTTGTCATTAAATATTAGACATACCCAATCCTAACAACCATTCTTTTATAGGTTTTATTCTCCAGCCCCTCATCCTCTTGGTTGCTCTTCTCTGCACTCTTCCTAGAGTCTACTGTGGTACTGTAGCAGGAAAGGTTGTAACATGGGGAAAATCTCACTTAACAAATGTCTGATTTAGCAACAGAAATTTTGAGCTCAATTGTTGTTGTAAGTCAACTTCTTGTTGCACCATGAAATATTTTTCAGGCTATAATCTCAGGAGTAAAACAAAAGCCAACTTTTCGAAAGGAATTTTGTTGTGTGGGAAAACTGATCCCTCCGGCTGATTTGTTAACATGTGAAAACGATGATGTGTCTTTTAAGAGAGGCTGCCTAAGGAGCCGCCAGATGAGAGCCAGCAGAGCCTGCAGTGGCCTAATGGGTGGGGAGAAGATATTTTTCTCTTTAAGTTCTCAGACCGTAAAGGAGACAGTGGAAGAACTGGACTTCCAGACTTGCAGGGTTCTTTCAATGTAGCCTGACTGCAAAGCAGAATTATCTCATCCGGTCGTGTTTCCTGACTGGTCTACCTGGGAAGAGTCTGTGGTGATCAGACTCTGATTAAGCCCTCCCCTAAGAAGCCAGTATGTTTTGCCAAAACTCTCTTGACCCAAAAAAAAAAAAAAGAATACAGACTGAGTAACATGTACGGATAGTAATTTGTAGATATACTGTACACAGATATTCTCCTCATAATTTTTACAGTTGGGGAGAAGTCGGTGGCCCATGTTTGTCTCACTCCACTGGGGTTGGCCCGTCCCACCCATGCCGGAAGAGGAGGCATGCTGCAGGTCCCATCAACCTGATTATCTCCACTTGCGGGCTCCAGGAGGAGGACCTTCTCTGCTGTGCCTCCTTCCCCCTGGAATCTCTGCCCCCCACCCCACCCCGGATGTGAGGTTGACCCCAATCCTTCTATCTTTTCGTAAGGGCCTAAAGATGAGATTCTTCCAGTCGGCCTGGGGCCCCAGTAGGGAAACAGTGCAATAAAGGTGGTTGATTAAGTAACAACAGATTCCACCTCCCCCCCACACTCTGCTATCACCCTCCCTGTGTCCTTGGTTTTAATGTCTGATTTTAATCTTTTATGTTTTAACTATATATATGTTACTATAAGCCGCACACAGTTACCATATGGTAAGATGGGCAGTGAATGAATGAATGAATAAATAAATAGTGTGTACTCCGTTTTCTCTAGTTAGGCTTTTTGACTTGAAACTGGGATGGAATGAATGAATGAATGAATGAATGAATGAATGAATGAATGAATGGTGTGTACTCCCTGCTTTCTCTAGTAAGGCTCTTTGCCTTGAAACAGGGATGGGATTAGGCAGCCCTTCAAACTGAGAGGGATGCCTGGTGCTCACAACCCCTCCTTCCTTCCCATATTTAACTCCTGTGGCTTACAGGGGATGGGAAAAGGGAAGGTCCGAAGAGTTCCAGCTTAGGCAATGAACCCTCCAGCCAGGGCTGAAGATAAGAGTGTGGTTGTGTTACAAGGCTCAAAGTTTAAAACCAGCCCTCTAAATTTTAGGTGTGACGAGTAAATGCCTAGGAAGTAAATCATATTGTGTTGTTGTAATTGCCATTTTAACTAAGAGCCGCACTCACTTTGCCCAGAAGCCACATTGTTTTGCACCACGAAAAGGCTGCCCAGCTCTGATAGACTGATTTCCTCAGTCCCACCCCCAACAAAAATAATGGGGAAGGGGCTCACACCTCTTTCTGAATTAGCAACCTAAATGTGGGGTTTGATTTCATTTGCAAGGACATCAAAATACCTAATCATAAGTACCCATAAAAATGAAGAGTTCTATAATTATGCTCTTGGCTAATGTCTTGTATATTACATACCTCAATCAGTTTGCTTTGTTCCCACAAACGTCTTTGCATTACTGCAAGTTGTTCTTCCTGCAAGGTTGACAAAATACACTATTTTAAAATGACAAAATGATTGTCAGCACAGTAATTTTTAGCTTTATTTTTTGGGGGGGATTGTTTCTTCATCCTCAGATCTTAGATACTTCTGGTGACTAAATTCTGCACACTTGCCTGGAAGTACAGAACACTGAATAAAACAAAATTTATTTTGATATTGCTCTGTCTGTATTGACGCCGCCCCTTAATTCACAATAACTGCAATCTCTGCTCGCGTAATTTGTTTGGGGTTTTTTTCCCGTTTCCTAATTTTTACATCCATGGAAAGCAGAACAAACTTGAGAGCGCCTGGTGCTTCCCCAGTGATGTTCAGTGTTGGGATTTATAGATGGGCACCCTGTCTGCTGTTGGACTGTCTAGCTCCTTCCTCCCAAAATCTTGCTTGGAAAGAACTAAGTCTCCCTAGCGCCTGTACGTGAGGCAGTATCCATCTGCCCTTTGCAGAGACCACAACTGCCGGCTTCTTGCAGGAAACCTTCCTAGGAACAGAGATGGAGACGAGAGTGCCTGGGGGGTTAAATAACGAGTAGGATAAATATACTGAAACACCGCTTAGGCCTTTTGTAAAAGCTTGGATCGTGTGTTCCCTTTCACAAGGTCAGAGGCACATGGGGCACAATTAAAAAGGAGCTTCAGTAGTTCAATCCTGACTTCCAGTTTGTCTCCCCTGCTGATACTCCTAATTTTTCTTCTAAGGTGTGTCTAAAGAATATGCTACCATTCTTTAATCACCACAGTTCTGATTATCGGAGTAATGATAACCAAAGTTTTGGCTTAGGGCTAAAAAAATTAGGGTTCAGTTCTTAATAGTATATATAACAACCCTCTTCCCCTCCCGCATGTATGGCCGTTCAGATGCCAATCCCATTGAGATATCTCTACTGCTGTGGAATTAATAAATATATTCTTATTATCTTATCACATTGATGTCCCTAAGAGATCAGGGCCACCAGAAGTGGGAGACATTTCCTTACTAAAACCCTGTTAGGAAATGATTATTACCTAACTAGTTGGGTTGGCAATATATAAACCTTCAATATAGCTTTAAGACTATATTGCTGTATTGCATCATACTGTGTCTTGATTGGTTAGCTCTGTAGCCAATGTCCTTAAGAGGGAGCTTGAAACATGGTTTGTTTCTCTTTGCTGATCGTTACTGCTCTTTACTGTGTTTGTTACTGTTTGCAACTGTTTATTGTATATGACTACGACGACTGGTAAGAAGACTTTGTTATTGGATTATCCCTGGACTATTGTTTAACTGCTTTATCTGTGTATGACCTGGATTGTATATTGGACTGTGCCTTATTACTATTTCCTGAAAGTAAACGCAATTCAGTGTATCTGTGTGTTGGCTGTGTTTATTCGCAACTGCTCTCAATCGCTTTCATGTGCACACCCTTGCTACTCAGTGGGTTGCATTGCAAATTCCTTAACCCAATCAGTCGCGTATGAAACTCCTTTGCATTTCTTGACAATGTACACTCAACAGATTCCCCAGATGATAGATTGCTTACCTGGTGGCAACGGTGGGTGAAATGTAAATCACGACCTGCCTCTTCCTCACGGAGCCCACGTGTGGGGCTATCTTCCAGATGCTTGGAAAACTGGCAGTGGCGGGACGTATAAGGCTGGAAAGCAATTAAAATCTTAAGGATTAATAAAATATGCTGGTAGGCATAATGAAATGTTCAGGTTTTGTAAGTTGACTCTGCTACTATTGAACACTTCATTATTGTTTTTGACCTCTCTTGTCCTACAGTCTTCGAAACTGACGTATCAGAGTTATCAAATCAGATTTATTTCCTCTGTCACTTTCCCAACGGGTAGTAAGGATGCACCAGCCAGAATTGAGATCAGATTAACCAATGTACTCTGTGAGTTAAACATCTTTGATAAACGAGGATATATAAGGATGCTTAAAGTGGTACATGCCTTAGAAAGTAACAACAGTAACAAAAACATTGGGGACCACACATTTTTTTTAAAATGTACTTTTCATTCTAGGACCTTAACTATAGACACTGATTTAATTTGTAAGGAAATACAGGTAATCCTTGACTTAACAACAATTCATTTAGTGACCGTTCAAAGTTATAACGGCACTGAAAAAAGTGATTTATAACTTTTTCACACTTATGATCATTGCTGTACTCCCATGGTCACATGATCAAAATTCAGATGCTTGGCAACTGACTCATATTTATGACGGTTGCAGTGTCCCCCGGGCTCATACAATCGATCCCTTTTTGCGACCTTCTGACAAGCAAAACCAATGGGGAAGACAGATTCACTTAACAACAGTGTGACTAACTTAACACTGATTCACTTAACTTAGCACTGATTCACTTAACAATTGTGTCAAGAAAGATTGTAAAATAGGGCAAATTTCACTTAACAAATTCTCACTTGAGCCCAACAATCATGGTCGTAAATTGAAAACTACCTGTAAAGAATAACCCAAGACGAATCATATTTATTTTCATTGTTAATGTTTAGTTTACCGACTACAATTATATATTATATACCTCAGTATGTCTCCTTTCTGCCTCTGAAGTTGTTACTTTGGGAAGTCTTGATAGTTCTTCCTGCAACATTAACAAAATACACTATTTTAAAAAGATAAACTTGCTGTTAGCATTAGACACTAATTTTTCTAATAAGTGTTTGGAAGGGAAGGGGTTGATATTAACCATTGTTTCTCTCTCCTCAAATCTTAGTTGCCAACTGATATCTCTGGCACCTAAACTCTGGACACTTGCCTGAAAGTATACACCACTGAATAAAATAAAATGTTTTTATATTCCTATCTGTATGTTTACACTGATAACAGCATTTAATTTGGACTCCGTAGCTGCAATCTCTGCTGGCATAATTTGTCTTTTCCCTTTTTATCTTTATTGTTTATAACCTGATGGGCTGGAGTATTAAACAGCCTGCTGTTTTGTGGCATTTTAGTCATGTCAATACAGTGACTTACTATCCTTAAATTATTCTTTTCCATTAAAGTCTTTTTATCCCACAACGAAGTAGATCAGCATGCAGTAGAGACTCCAGGTCTCTCTCTTATTTTTCCTTCCATTCATTTGTGTTTGATTCTGCCTTAACAAATCCCTGTTGTTTTTTTCTTTTTCAGAAGTGGTTTGGCATTGTGTCCTTCCCAGGGCTTTCAAGAAGAGATTGGACTTGGGGGGGGGGGGGTGTTGGACTAGAAGACCTGCAAGGTCCCTTCCAACTCAGTTATTATTCTGTTAAAAGTGAGTGGCCCAAGGTTACCCAGCCAGCTTTATGCCTAAAGCTAGACAAGAATTCCCAGTATCCCCATTTCTAGTTTGATGCCTTAATCATCACACTAAAATGGATTTCCTGGACAGCTAACATAAGCTAAAAATGTATTTCAAAAATAAAGCACAGAACCAAAACCTATAATGGCAACTGATGACAAACACAAACCACAATGAATGGTCTGTCCATTCTCTCTCTCTCTCTCTCTCTCTCCCCCTCTATCCCTCCCCCTCCCTTTCATTTCTATACTGCCTATCATAATTGGGTAGCATTAATTTGATGCATGAACGAAGCATTTTCCCTACCTCTTCTTGGAGATGCTTCATAGCGTTTCTCATTCTTCGCTTGAAACTGCCTTCCATCACTCTTTAATGGTGATTGGTGGCTAGACAATAAAACAGTAGGTGAGAAAGCAGAATAGCATTAATGTTTCTTTTGGAAAATCAGAATATAGATTTTTGAGGGATAGTATCCAGAATAGCCCGTAATGTTTTAAATGTATTTGTCCTCCAATTCTGAATGATCCTTCAGAATAGGCGTTCAAGAGTCAGGCAACTTACAATTTCACTTATCATAAAAAGACAAGCAAATAAATAATGTTCCTTCTCTAAAGGAACTAGGGAAAAAGTCACAATAATGAAAAATGTGATTGGTAAATTAAAATCCAAACAATAAAACCATTGGCCCCTAAAATCCAGATTAAAAATAAGTGTTTTTTAAATGTATTATATAAAGACAGAGAGATCGGTAGCCAAAGGCAATGGCTTCATGAGAGCCTTCCAAATTCTGGGAATGATGCAGGAAAAGGCCACCTTCTATCTGCCTTATACCACCAGCCTCAAAAAGCAACATGGCTTCTGCGTTTCTCCTGCAGATTTTGAAGTCTGTTGAAACTCCTTCTCTTGGGCAGCCAGTCTCTTTAAAAAGGCAGCTCCCCTTTGCCTCCCCTAATAAGCAAGGTAAATCCTGCCCAAGAGTTCTGGTCAGCATCCCTATCCAGGAGTTTTCACTTTCTTTTGTTTTAGCTGAATATTTGATATTTGTTTTCCAATTGATAGGGCCCTGAGCTACTTTTCAATATCCTATAAGGGACAGGGGAAATTCTATTCATGAAAGCAGATGGGATCACTTTTCTCTCTCTTTTTTTTATACACCAATCTTTTTCCTTTGTTGATATTGTTAATGTTGGATGTAAGTTTTTATTTTGTTCGATTTTCTTTTTGGTATTTTACCTTTTATGATAAAACAAAATAAATATACTTAAACAGAATCTCTGCTATCGTTAAACTCCATTTTAAATTTCTATTAGAGAACTTGTGACCCACTGAATCTTCTCTTCAGAGCTGTTTCCCTACCGGGATACAGGCCAAGGATCAAGGCCTTTGCAAGGACAGACACCTTCACTCCAGAAGCTGACCTGCACTCAGAGATGGGTGACAGTATATATAGCACAGCCCAATGACAGCACAGGAAATGTTTCATGACATTTTGTATTATGACATGATCTTTGATCTAGCTGAGGACAGATCCTGGGTGTGCACCCCCAGAGCCCACACAGTAGCTTTGTGTAGCTTTGAATATGAAAGGTTTGGAAGCTAAAAACAGAGATCCTAAGAGTGTCAGGTGGCATCTAAACGCTTTGTTTTCTAGATATTTGGTAGCAGGTTTCAGGATCCGCCATTCGTTAATAGCACTCAATGGACATTTTGTGCAGGGTATACTTGCTTATTTGAGGAACAGGGCTGATCAGGCTCTCTGCCTCCAGTATTTCTGAACACCGAGTTGTCAATACAATCGCTGCTGGTCCATTTGTGATTCTAGTCCAGTTCATGGTTTAGAATGGTTTGTATATCCTGACAACCATTTGCCAGGCTCCAAGCCATCCAAAAAAGACAAACAAGGCAGTGATGGTCTTAGCTGGCAAGGTTTCTAGATTATTTCTTTAAAAGGAGCTGCTGATCTTGATTGTTTTGAATACGTCAAGGCTTTTACTATTGCTGGTTTTTCTAGACTACTTTTTAGACCATTGTGAGTAGTGTTTTTGCTGTCATTTTTTTTTCAGGCCCCCAAGCTTCTTTGATTATAGCTCTGACATTCAGAATAGAAATGCTAGAAATAAGAAGAAAAAATAATAATAATAAACGCTAAATATATCTTACTAAAGATTTCTATGTCTGGCAGATTAATGTACTCATTGCTACTCATCACTGCAAAAAGAGGCAGGAAGGTTTTGTTCCTATTGCTAAAATGTCTACAAAATCTTTTTAAGGAGAAATATTGTGTTGGGATATGTCAGTCGTGTGGGTAGAGACATCTCTTTAGAGACTTCTCCAGTGAAAGTAATTTAGAGGACAATATTCTGTTTTGAATTCAGAAATGAAAAAGTCACTATCTAAAGTTAATGCAGGACAACTGAAGTGATTGGCCAGTGATCCCATATCTCTGCCTGCCTCTTGAAAGGACTGTACAAAAAGCAGTTATTATTGAGTTAAGATTGGCTTGTAGACCTCTGGGACAAGCAAAGGTAACACACTTCCATCATCACTGCCACAAAGAGAAGGAGCATCTTTTCCCATCTTTTCTTCCTTTTAATTTTGAGGATTTCATCAGATGCGTCACCATCTCCATCCAACACAACATTAAGGCTGTATGTGGCACACAGGCAACGATTAAAAAAACCACACCTATGGTGCCTCATAAAAAAATCTAATCCTCACATGCTGGATGTCCAGATTTGAGGCAAAGTAAAGGTGATGATACAAGTTATTTCCATCAATTATTAGTTTTGCATTTCTCAGCTGCAGGTCAGCAAAGAATTTGCTATTTTCCCATACATAACTAATAATGCCAATGATGCCTGTTCTTGTTAGCTTGAGTTCCTGTTAAAGGGAAAGAAGAAAAAAAGAATCTCTCAGAGACAGACCACATGACATGGAATAAAGGGGGAGACGTTAGTTCATTCATTAGATCATATCACAGTTACAATACTTCAATGTTATGAGAAAGTCATTCTTTAGTGTGAAATCTACTTGCATGATAGGCAGATTTTTTGCTGTAAGAAAGAAGCCAAATAAAATGTATTAAATTGGGGGGGGAAATCTGAGCTTCCAAAAATAATCAAATTGTAAATCTGAGCCCTTCCTTTCCCAAATAAGACCCTGTTGTATTATCAATTATATCAAAAGGAGCCAAGCAGGTCAGAGATTTTCTGTCCCCATTACTATTGCAAAATCTTCTCTCCCAACATTCCTTGTGCAAAATTTCCTGAGGCCATTGGGAACAGCATTTCTAGGAATCATGGGGCTTCAGGCTGGAAGTGCAGATGCTCTCTCCATTAATATAAACTTAAACAATAAATATCCAGCAGTGTCTCGGCAGTTTATATGCTTGGGGTAGCCTCAGAACTTCCAGCTCCTTTACTCAATTCAGCAAAAAGAGTTACTGTTTGTTTAACAAGTAAGATTTTGCAAAGAATTTCAAGTGCTGCTGTCAACCTATTTTAGAATTATGGTGGACAAATTTAATATAACAATGCAAGGCATATGCATAGCAGAGGATCTGATTTAAGAATAATTGTATTGTTGTTATTCTGTCACTAAGTCTACCTGTATATTTTGCATAATAAAAAAATACAAAAGAACATTTTTATTGTGTAAGGAAAAGTCACCCGTCCAGTTACATTATAAGAATTAAAACATCCAATAATGTGTGAGCATTTAGCATTAAAAAGAGCACTGCATTCTGAATGAAAGTAAAATAAGTATTTGCAAAAGAACAAATGGCAGAATGGCCAGGGGTAAGATACATTTTCAGCGTTTCCCAGCGTTGAGTTTGTACACTGAGAAAACAAAACTTTTATCTGCCACGCCTTGTGGGAGACTTTTCTTGAGAGTTGAGGTTTATGGGGAATTATGAGTAATACGTTTTTAAAAAAACAAATTTAAAATACAAGAAAACCCGTGTTCGTTAACCAGTGCAGCAGTACTACAAAAACCATACTGCAAGTGTTACAGAGTCCATGCTGTGTGGCCCTGAATAGGTGGCTGAAAATAGGAACCATTTTGAGTTTTATGCCTTGACGTTTTCAGGGCTCTTTTGTGAGGTGGGAGGAGGAGGGACCCGGACTTCCACGAGTGGCAGGCCTGATGCTCAATCAGGGAGAAGAGTGTAGTCAGGCCACGCTGAGCCAGCCAATCACAGGAGAGGGTGGAGAGATCTTGCGGTGGAGAGATTTTTTTCTCCTCAGGATTTGCCTCACTTGTTTCAGTCTTTTGTCGGGAGAGGTTGTGGGAGTATAAGGGGGATTTCTGAAGCGTTTTATCTCTGTTTTGAATTCTTTAGGCTCCCCCCACCCCTGATATACATAGTTAGAGGTTCCTTTCCTTATCTTTCTATTTCTATATAATGCTTAGATTCAACCTTCATTCCTGGCAGGTTTTCAGAAGGGGCTTGCTAGGCCTGAGCCAGAGGGACTGGGATTCTCTCTCTGAATTTCGTCCTTTCCCTCTTCCTGCTCTAAGGCCCTTAACCTTCATAACCACCAAATGGCTTCTCAAGGTGACTGCCAGTCCCATTTCTTGCTGGATCTTTCTAAGACAATGGCAGGTTTAAAAGCTTGTCTAGCAAAAACACATTGGCCCTTTCAGGGACTATTTTGGGATAGCTAAGGGAGAAAAGAAGCTTGTTAATCCTCTGAGGCAATTAATGAAGAAAGTTAGAACCCTTAGAAGAATGAGGTATTTTAGGAAATACTAAAAAGGCAGAATATTGTATTTTCTGTAAAGGAGAAACATGTTTCTAAAGACAGAAATTGGGAGCCCCAAATAGAAACTAGGGGGCCAACTTTTAGAAATGCAAATTTGGTAATCCAATCCATTCAAGATAAAATTAAAACCCCAAGGGAGCCAGCATCTAGGATTAATTACATTTATTAAACAAGATTTAAAACCCCAACTCATTGCAGGCCTTCGCAAGACAAATTAATTAAAATCAAATAACAAAATACACAAAACAACCCTCTAAATTTCAAAATGTTTTAGAATAAATTATAAAAATCCAGGTGGTCAGCTATCCAGAATCTCAGGTGCTTGGTGGTTCTGCTTCACCATTAAACCATCCTTCCAAACAGCCTCCGTGTTTCCAGTGTCTTTCCCCTCACTTGGAACTGAACCCAGATGAACATTTCTTCCAACATTAGCTAGTCCCTTAAAAACCTTGATTTTTGCCAGCGAAAAAGCCCTTAAACGTTGACAACTAAATCCTACAATATACAGTATGATTTCAAGGATCCCGCTGCTCATCCTGGGATCTTTCAAAATGTCAGTTGGGCAACTCTGCCCTTTAAGCTCTTTCTCATCTTTCCAATTTAGAAAAATCTACAAAATATTTAGGCAGTATTAGAAGCTGATCACACTAATCAAGTTACTAATTAAACATAGCCAACATGGAAAGAGCTCCATACCCTTTTTTATGGACATTATTTGGTGACTGCTTGTTGGCTTGATTATTCCTAAACATACTGTGGAAATCCTGTCCATATAAGAAATTAAAAAGAGTCGGTGGGGTGTTTTTTGTGCTGCAGGATGATGTGTATCACAGGACTAGCAAAACTACTACTGTAGATGATAATGTACCATGTCCCATCTCCAAAACAGAAAAGGGATATTATGAAAGTTAATTAAAAACTTCATTAAGAAATGAACCTTCTTCTGTCTCTTTTTAAGTTTTTGCAAAAGATGGCAGCACTCGAGTCACAATGAGCTTTTTAAGCATTGTGGGTCATGCATACAATTCTTTCTGAGTTGAATAATAGATATTAGCCACAGCCCTACAGAAAACAAAAGAGGAATTAAAATTCTTCACGAGAAATAGAGTAATCTTTAATGCTATTGTCTGGGAAACAAGCAAAGTATTACTGATATGGGAAGCTTTATTTAGGGGTTCATTGTGTTTACTGAGCAATCCTTGGAATATCAATTTAAAACATGTAGAAAAATTTATATTTTCTGGGAAAGATAGGCTGACTAGCCTATCTAGTCTATATAACTGCCCAGAGTCACTTTGAAGAGTGAGACAGGCAGCATATCAATTTAATAAATATTTTCTCAAATCTCCCTTTAAAAAAATGATGTTTTGTGATTTGCCTTCCAGTGCATTTCTAGTGTTATGGGCTCCAGTACTTGCTTATTAGTCCAAGGAATACACCTGAGCCTTCTCCAGTACCAGCTGTTTTTCTTGCTGCCTTGCTTTTTCAAAATCCAGTTTTAACATATGGGGAACATCTTAGAACAGTAACCTACATTTGATTTGCACCAAATCTCTGCTATCAGTGCGCACCAATATCTGTAAATTGCAGTAAATAACAGGAAAAATAAATGCAGTTTAGAATTATTTAGGATTATTTAAAAATAATTTTTAGGGATTACAATTATCAAATCAACATTTTCATTTAAGTTTCCTCTTTTTTTAAAAAAACAGGACACTGGATATCTTGTAGTGAAGAACTGTTTATGCTTTTGACATTTTCAGGGCCATTTTGGGAGGAGGAGGAGGGGCCTGGAATTCCATGAGTGACAGGTCTGACACTCACTCAGAGGGAAGTGCATAATCAGGCCCTTTTTCTAGCAATCATAGGCAAGGGAAGGGTGGAGAGACTGAGATGAAGAGATTTTTTTTCCTCTCAATTATTCACTTCACTCATTTTAGCTTTTTGACTGGGCAGCTTGTGGGAGAATGGGGAAATTCCTCAACGACTTTATTTCCCTCTCTGAATTTTCAGAGATTCCTTTCTAGCTTAAAACATTCCTTATGTTTTTGTTTAATGCATGGAATTGGTCTTCAGTCTGGTCAGATTTTCAAAGACTGCCTGTCCTTTCTGGGTCTGAAAGAGGGACTGGGCCATGGTTCCCCATCTGGATTGTGACATTTTTTAAACAATTGTTTCAAGTGGGTAGCTGTGTTAGAAATAGGAATGAAGCAATAAAGCAACGAAGGGAATCTGGTAGCAAAAGTTTATTGAAGCATTTGCAAATATGGGTGCACACGAGATAGACCCAGATTAAAGCATGCAACAGGTTTTTATACTCTTCCCCGTTGCTCAACATTGTCCTGGTTTCCCCATTGGCTGGGTACTAGCAAGCTTACAGCCTACCTAGACACCTACTAACAATATTCTCTTATTTGGTGGCAAGGCAAGGTGTGATTTATGCATCATTGCATAAACCCTAACTCTGTTGCTGTTTTCCATAAATTGGTTATATTTTGAAATATTTATTTATTTATTTATAATGCTATTTATATGCCGCCCTATCTCCAAGGACTCAGGGCGGCTCACAACAGTAAAAATGCACAGTTCCTCATTAAAAGCAATATAAAATTAAAATTCCTTAAGAAACCCCCCATCAGTCCAGGCTGCAGAACAACCAGTCTTCAAATCGCGGTGGAACGAGCGAAGGTCAGAGGCCATCTGGAGCTCCAAAGGAAGTTGGTTCCAGAGGGTGGGTACGCCCACAGAGAAAGCTCTCCCTCTGGGGGTTGCCAGCCGACACTGTCTGGCCGACTGCACCCTGAGGCCCTGTCTGTGAGAACGCACCGGGCGATTGGGGATTGTCGCTGGCTGCAGGGGGTCCAACAAATATCCCGGGCCTAGGCCATGAAGGGCTTTGTAGGTGATAACCAGCACCTTGAACCTCACCCGAAGGGCAACCGGTAACCAATGCAAGTCGCGCAGGAGGGGTGTAACATGGGAGTGTCGGGACGCTCCCATCACAGCCCGCGTGGCCGCATTCTGCACCAGCTGAAGCCTTCGAGTGGTTTTCAAGGGCAGCCCTAGGTAGAGTGTTGCAGTAGTAAGACAGGAGATGACCAGCGCATGAGTGACGGTGCATAGGGCATCTTGGTCCAAGTAAGGGCGCAACTGGCGCACAAGACGAACCTGGACAAATGCCCCCCTCGTCATGGTCATTACATCTTCCAGAGACAACCGTGAATCCAGGACACCCAAATTGCTAGCCCTATCCACAGGGGGTAACACTTCACCCCTGATGGTCAACGATGGAATATCTCAATCGGACCAAGATGCTGGTACCCACAGCCACTCGGTCTTGGCGGGGTTGAGCTGAAGCCTGTTCCTCCCCATCCAGGTCCGTACCACTTCCAGGCAGCGGGATCATCACGTCGAGGGCATCACTGGGCTGGTTTGGGGTGGATATAAAAAGCTGGGTATCATCAGTGTACTGATGATTCTGCACCCCAAAACCACGGATGATCTTCCCAAGTGGCTTCATATAGATGTTGAACAGGAGAGGCAAGAGGACCGACCCCTGGGGGGCACCTACAAGTGAGGGGCCTCATATATATATCAGTTAAGCTTGTGATGGCGAAACTTCTAAAAACTGAGTGCCCAAACTGTAACCCAAACCCCACTTCTTTATCGCAAAGAGCCAACATGGCAATTTAACCTGAATACTGAGGTGTTAGATTAGAAGAAACAACTCCTACATTAACATTTTTTGTCTTAAAAGAAATACACAATAACAGCTTTCAATGATACAAACAACTTTTTATTGAAAGATAAAAGTTTGTATTTGGCATGCTTTTGAACAATTAACCCTTAACCACAGACATACTATTTCAGCTATGCTATTACAGACATGAGATCATAATGACCTCAGTAGCAAAAAGACATTTAATGTTTTCATGGTTGGATCTAAAAATTGATGTGTATAGAGCAGTAAAGCAAAAAAATACATTGATCTCTATCAAATCCACATCACGCAGGTCACTTTTTGTTTCTCCATCCTTGAACTTCAATCTTCTCTAATTTTTACTTTAGTCCGCTGAATGATAGCGCTAATAATTTCTTTAGAAAAGAATAATTTCCAAATCTCTAGGAGAGTAGGTGAATTGCTGAGATTTCTAGCTGCTGGCTGTAGTCCAGGTAATTGCACAATATTGTGACTAGCGGTTCTGTATCTATTGCTTCCAAAAGGTGCAAAAGACCATTTTTTTGTTTTTTTTAAACTTATTAATTTAAAAACCCACAAAGTACACATACAAATACAAGTAAAATAATATACAAGTATCATAATAATGACATCTAAATGTAATGTCTGATTTATTACAACATTGGTAACCTATATTCCTCAATATATTTCTCTCGCGTTATATAACAATATTATTTTATTGATATCTAGTAATTCTTTGTTAAACCTCATTTGGTATAGAATTTTATTTTACTCTTTTAAGATCTTCCTTTTATTTGATTTTTTTTCCTCTAACCATTGATACCACCTTTGCTAAACCAGATAGTTGTCAGATTCTTCTTTTCCTTGAATTTCCTTGGTGAGTCTGTCCATCTCAGCACATTCCATAACTTTAGATATTATTCTGTCTTGAGTTGGGACTTCTAGTTTCCAATTTTGCGCATAAGTAATCCTTGATGCAGTCAAGATGTGTGTGATTAGATATATTGTTTCTTTTTCATAGTTACGTGTAGGTATGCCTAATAAGTATGTTTCCGGTTTTAATGGTACTTTTTGTGTTGTTATTTGTTCCAATTGGGTTTTAATATTGATCCAGAATTGTTTAGCTTTGGGACATGAGCACCGCATGTGGTAATCTGTCCCTTTTTGTGCTTTACATTTCCAGCAGAGTGAAGATGTATTGGGAAACATTTTAGAAATCCACACCGGTGGGAGGTACCACCTATAAAACATCTTGTAAGCATTTTCTTTATATGGTACAGATAATGTTAATTTGTTGATAGTTTTCCACAATTTTTCCCATTTGTTTAATTCTATAGGATATCCGAAATTCGTCGCCCATGTAATCATATTTTCTTTAACTATTTCCTCTTCTAGTTTATATGCCAATAGGAAATTATAAATTTTGGTTATTAATTTCTCATTTGCGCCCAATAAAATTTTGTCTAACTGATTCGGTTTCATTTGAATTCTGAATTTTTCCATGTCTGTTTTATATCTAGATTTTAATTGCAAATATGTTCACCAATCCATTTCCACACCTTGAGTTCTTAATCCTTCTCTTGTTTTTAGTTTTCCTTCTTCATTTAAGAGATCCTGATATGTTTTCATTTTATTTGTGCCCATTCTATTTGGATAAATTTGTGCCTCCATTGTGGAGATCCACCGTGGAATCATGTCATAATGATTCTTTCTAGTTTCATTCCAGATTTTGAGAAGTGTGTCTCTTAAGATATGTCTGTGAAATTGTTCTTGTTTTGTAATTTTCTCTTCCCATAAGTATGCGTGCCATCCCTTTGTCAAGTCAAAACCTTCCAACGTTAATGTTTGTCTGTTTTTGAGTTCAATCCAATCCTTTATCCATGTTAATGCTGACGCTTTGTAATAGATCTGCCAATCAGGGAATCCCATTCCCCCCCCCTCTCTTTTATCCTGTAAGTGCATTAATTTGATTCTTGCCTCTTTTTTTCTGCCAGATAAATTCAGATAAATTTAAAATACGTTCTGCCAGATTTACTGGTATCACCCTTAATAAATATAACACTCTTGGCAGAATATTCATATTAATAGTAGCGATTTTGCCTAGAAGAGCTAACTGGAGTTTTGCCCAACTTTCCAAATCTTTTTCTACTTGTGTAGCCAATTTAGTATAATTGTCCTCTTTCGACGTTAATACTTTGTTGGTAAGCCACACCCCTAAGCATTTAACTTTCTTTGCTGTTTGTATCCCTAACATATTTTGAATTTGAATTTGTTTTGGCGATATAAATTATTGCACAATGTAGATTGTACCTGGTCATCAATTTCATTGGGAGCTTCATCACTGATACCAGAATCAGTGATGGCGGGTTCCTCATCATCCATTACAAAACTTTCATCACAATCTGATTCTACTTCACTCAGATCACTCGACTTCCCCATACCATTTTAGAACAGTTTCTTTGAAGTTTGGACCACAAAATCGCATTCTTGGGCAGAAAACGTGGCCCTGACATTATAAAAAAAATACGTTAACAAAGATCTGCGGTCAAAATGACTGAAACTCAAATTCAAACGCTGCTACAGAAAACACCAAGAACTGACACAAGCGTGATGCTGCATACACTCTTATTGGTGAGAAAACAAGCGATTCACAACAGGAATGGTCCATTTCTAAAAATAGGGGTGTTCCGAACATTTTGGGAAACTGTTGCAGTCAGTGACCACAGATCTGTAGTTTTGCATTAATGTGATTTTTGCTGTTGTATGTATGCTGAAAATTTGTCTAACCTCATACTTGGCAAGTTTGGGAGCAACACATGCAGCACTCAGATCATCCGTTAGTGTGTTTCTGGCATCAGATTTGATATAATTCAAAGCTGAAAGCAGCTGCTCACAAACATAAGATGATCCAAACAAAGTAAGGAAAGCAATCCCAAATGCTTTCATTGACTTAAAGTTATTTGGCAGAGAATTCCACACTATGAGAATTTCATTTTCAGAACTAACTCTGCTGTCCTTTGTCATCCCTTCTCAAGTGTTTTCACACAGGTGATAGAATTTATTTTTCCAGATAGAGCTTTCTTGAAATTCCAATAGCTCCATTTCCAGATTTCCTAAATCTATTTGATTTTATCTGGAGAAGTAAGAAAACACAGGGTCGTCTCCATCTTACAGAACTGTAAAAATCTGTTACTAAAATTCACCTTTGCAGCTGCTACAATGCTAGAAAATTCCTTGTAGATTTCCTGGTGGCTTGTAGGATTGTCTGCAAATGTAGAATTTTCTAAATGCATTTTTAGATTTGGAAAATATTTCAGCTGCCCCACTTTCAAGATCTCTCAAAAACCTGCAGTTTTCACACAAATGTTTTGATACCACAAAACATCATTTCTGCTGTTTTCTCTACACTTTGTAGTTTGTTCAGTACACTGAAGTGTAGTATAAAATCTGTTTAAAAAAATCAGGTTGGTAAGCTACGCTATATCAGTGAGCTGTGGCTATTCCTCCCCTTTTTCATTCATAAACAGCCTAATTCCATCCAAGCAGGTTACAAATCTCTCCAGGACTCATCCTTTACTCATCCACCAGACATTATTGTATATTAGTAAACAATTATACCAGTGGTTCCCAACCTTTTTTTTGGCGATGCTCCACCTAAGCATCTCTAAAATCCTGATCCCCCCCCCCCCGTGACTTATTCTTACTACTATTCAAAATGTTAACTACTAACACGGAGGAAGCCTGAAAGGCCATTAATTTGGTTTAAACAAGGTTCCAAAGAACATGGAATCCATGAAAGATAAAAATAAAAGAACGAAAAACAGTAGAAGTACTGAGAAACTTAAAAAATAATAGTATGGACATAAAAAACAACAAATAAAGTTTCAAAACATAATGGAGAACTGAAATGCATAAATATAAAATAATTTTAATGAAAGCTTTTTCTGCAATACTTTGATCATATTAATTACTATACATATTAAAATAAAGGTACCTAACAAATTCAAAATACAATTTGAGCTCACCTCAAGATCATATTTACAACGCAATCCTATGCATGTCTACTCAGATGTACCACTGTCTTCAATGGTGCTTACTCCTGGGAAAATGTAGGATTGCAGCTTTAGTCTATTTAAGTTCGTGAGATCCTTGTGCTTGATGCCTACTGCAGAGAAATTTTATATTAGGCTCCAATTTAGTCAGCTTCATTCTCACGTCTCCTCGTTCAGTGATATGATGAGTTCTTCTTGGTACTACATTGAAACATCAGATCCACCAGCACTGGCTGTATGTTGGAAAATCAATTAGTTTTAAATCAGAAAAAAATTCTTTCAAATCAGAGGCCAATATTTTCAGATGATCCACAATGACAAGTACAGCAGCACCAGTCACCTCACATCATTTAGCCAATGAAACGTCAAATTTTTTTGTCAGAACGGGCGTTGGTCTTACCTGATGCTCTCCTTCTCGCTGTGCTGTGAGAAAATCCAGGAATGGGTTGATCTCGTCTGCTCGCTGATTGGACTGAGGCTGTCAGAGCTGTGAGGGCACATCTCTGTTGCCAGTGGTTCCCAGCTTTTGGCGAAGACAAAGTGATAGACTTGACATGTCTTGATCTAAGGTTCTGCCTCTTGGACGCAGGACCAGATGGTCTCCAGGGTGGGGCTGGGTTCTCTCGCAGCATAGCGAGGAGGAGTGTATCAGGTAAGACCAACACCCCTTTCTCCATTGTGCTGTAAGAGAATCCAGGAATGGGACATACCAAAGCTGGTTTGTCCTAAGGGTGGTCTATGATCTGGTCCCGAGTTACCAATTCTGTATGTATCCTCTGAAGGACTCATGTGCCAAAGGCCGCTTCAGTCAAGTAAGGAAGCGCAGGCTTGCTGATCTTAAAAGTTCGAAGGGTCTCCTGGTGAGAGCATTCAAGACTTTGGACAGGTCCCAGGTAGGGTACCTGTGCACTATTGGGGGTCTCAAACTGGTTATGCCCCTGATGAACTTGCGCACCATGGGATGCTAGGCAAGAGATTCCAGCATTCCGCATGCCAGTACCAAAGACAGGGCCGCCACCTGTCTATGGATGGTATTGTGGGATAGCCTTTATCCAGTCCTTCCTGGAGAAACTCCAAAATCTGGGCTATCGACATAGCAGTGGGAATCAACACCAGCCGCAAAAGTCTTTCCAGGTGGCATTGTAGATGCGATTGGTCGAGGGTCTCCTAGAGGCCTGTATTGTCTGAATAACCCTGGAAGAAAAATTGTCCCTGCTCAAAAAGCTCCGTTCAAGCACCAGGAAGTCAGTTGAAGCCATTGGGGCTCCAGATGGATCAAAGCTCCGTGGTTGAGGGAGATTTTGTTCTGAGGCCGAGCTACTGACAGATTGACCAGGTCGCCAACCATGGTCTTCTGGGCCAGCAGGGGACCAGCAGTAAGATCTCTGCCAGCACTTTCCTGATCACCTTTTGAATGAGAGGAAGATGAGGGAAGGCATTCAGAAGTCTTTGGGACTACAGACTGCGAAGCACATCGACCCCCTCCGCCCCCAGTGCTGCAAACCTGGTGAAGAACCTAGGTAGCTGGTCAAAAGTCTCCGCTCAATCACCATGCGGTCAAGTGCAGCCATTGTGGATCCGGGTGTGAAATGGGACCCTGGCTGAGGGAGAACCTGTCAGGAGGAATCCTCCATAGTCTGGCAATCGACAGGCAGACCAAATCCGCGAACAATGGACGTCTGGGCCAGTGAGGTGCTACGAGTTTCACCTCAGTCCTCTCGTTCAAGATCCTGCTGACCACCCTTGGAATCAATGCCAGGGGTAGAAATACATATAGAAGTCTCCAGGGCCATGGGCAATGAAGGGCGTTGAATCTCCGATCCTGGGGCTGGGAACCTGGAGAAGAAGTGAGACAGTTGGCTGTTTGCGGGGGAGGCAAAAAGGTCCATAACCGGCCAACCAAACCGATCCACTATCTTCCTGAACAGGTCTGGGTGCAGGAGCCACTCTGAATGGTCTATGGTGGCTCTGATAGCCAATCTGCCTGCACATTCATCAAGCCCAAAATGTGCTCCACTCTGATGGACGGTACATTCTTCTCTGCCCAGAGACAAAGGTGTTCCGCCTCTATCATGAGCGACTTTGATGGAGTGCCCCCTTGTCTGTTTATGTGTGCCTTTGTGGCCACATGGTCGGCGAGGAGGAGGACATGATGGTCCGCAATCTGTTCCCTGAATTCCTTGAGGGCTAAGCAGGCCTTCAACTAGCCTGCAACTGCAGCTGACAGGAAACTCTAGTAACCTGAATTGCTGACAGGCAGTTAAATGTCTTGTGGGGAAATCTGTTCCCTCTGGCAACAAGCCTTGCGAGTACATCCTGCTAGCTTGGCTTGGCTCGCCTCGTAGTTCTAATGGTTGATCACTGTTATGGCGGGACCCTGACATTCTCCCCTTGGGTGCGTGCAGGCTTCTCTTGGCAGCCCCTCTCTGCCCTTTCGCACACGGTTTATTGAGAGCTTTCTCCAGTCTGCGCACGTCCTTGGCTGCCTTGGAGCTCTTGCGAGCAACCACAGCCTTTTTCTCTTATCTTCGATGCGCCCTGCGTCGCTGATCCAGTTAAGGGAGTCTGCCCGGGCTGTGGGAGATGGCCAATAAGCCTATGGTCTCGTTGCCATTTACCCCTGCACAGCCGCAAGCTGCCACTGCGTTTACCATCTTTTTGTCGATTTGACAGGCAGTCTCGCTCATTGAAGAGCTCTGCTGCTGGTACGGTCTCTGATCCTTTAGAGTATGCCTGGGAAACGGGCAGGGGCTTTAATCACTGTAGTAGCCACAGGGAGGAGGCTTGGGGTCTTTTTGGCAATTGCCCCTTCGATCGAGAGCCTGACAGTCTTTTCATGTCCTTTGTAAAAAAGGGCTTGGCTTTCCTATCAGCTCTGGCTCCTGCAGCTTCCAGAGGCCGGAAGAGCCGGGCAAAAGCCCTTCACGCTGGGTGACGCGCTAAAGGAGAGGAAGGCTCCTTTCGCTTTTATGAGACCCCTGGCGGTTAGCAGTGTGGAGCTAGGTTGATTCACGCTATTGCTCTGCACAGTACCTTCAAGTGCCTGCCGATCTGTCGGCTTTCAGCGGGCTCAAGCTGAAGCTCTTCACGCTAGAAATGCCCGGCGGCTCCATCTGTCAGATGGGGAGCCAGCCAGGTGAGAGACCATAACATTGCTTGTTCTGCTGTGGAGAATCCAAGGATTTCACTCAAAGGAATGGAGTAATTTTTGACATGTCTGTCCTAGCTGAGGGACTGAATCAAAAGCTGGGGACCATTGGCAACAGAGGCGTGTCCCCACAGCTCTGACAGACTCAGTCCACCCATTCCTGGATTTTCTTATCAGCACAATGGAGAGATATGTTTTTGACATAATTATATAAATGTAATGAAGCCAGTGTAATTATTATACTGTGGCTGAATCTCCTCAAGAAGTGCTTGAAACTGTTGAAAATTCAGAGCACGAGTCGATGTAATTCCTCCAGAAATTTGTCCAATCTCCTCTTAAAGGCACCTAGGCTAGATGCCATCACCACATCCTGTGGCAAGGAGTTCCACGGGTTAATTACATGCTGGGTACGTGGGTGTTTCTCATTTATTGAGCAGGGGGAGAGTAACTGGTCCTCTGTACCCCAGTACCCCAGTACTGTCTTTTCTGGTGGCTATCTGCTGGTGTTCTTATGCTTTATACATTGTGAATCCCTTATGGATAGGGAGCAGTTAGAAAAGTGAAATAGAAATACTGTCAATAATAATAATACTGTGAAAGATTGCGTTTATTTTTTTTATTAAGTCAGCAGTATCCTTGGATGGCTGCATCAGGTGTATTTCATGAATACTTACAGCTATGTGATATTCTGCTTTCACTTTTCCAATAGGATTGGAGAAACAGTTCTGTGGGTTTACTTTTAAGATCAGATAAAAAGAAGTTTTGTGTGACATTCTTACAGATAAGCCTCCAGCGGGCAACAAGGCAGGGCCAGTGGCACATGCAGGGCTGGTCTCGGCTCTTCTGATCCTTGCCTGGGCGTCTTCCGTTGAAACACCAAACAAACAACTGGTTTAGGAAATCAATGTTTAATCCGCAACAACTGGGCATCAGGAAAAACCAAGTACGTAGGTACAAAGTCAGCGCTGATTGTTGAAGTCCGTCAACACATTTTTGAAAGCAGCGCGTCCATGTCCCACCTACACACTGATGCTTACAGCAGCATCCATGGTTTGCTCTGCTCTCTTCTGCGTTTCGGGCATTGCAGACAATTCCCTTTCCATCAGCGAACCTGACCTGCAGCCTAATCGTGAAGTGTAGTTACCCCCACCACCAGAATCCACCGAACCCATCACCACCATTAACCCGAGTGTCTAGTATATAACGTTTTAAATTCAGGAGATTGATTTAAGAGCTACAGAGTAGCTGTGCATTGCCCATGTAGCCTGTTGGGTACTTCCCTAATACCCAATGTAAATAATCTAAAATGGCTACTCCACCTAATGATTGTTAGCACTGTTACTATATACGTTTACTTGGTTGTGGTGCTGTGCTCATTTTAAACCCACATTGAGCACAGAAGGGGGAAAAACTGGAATGTACATGATTTCAGAAAATAAGCATTCCTTGCTTGTTGTATAATTAGTGTAAAGGAAATAAAACTTTTTACCATAGCTCACAATATGTACTGTTTATTAAATTCAGAGGTACAAATGCATTGTACAGTATAATGACCAGTCCAAGGGGTGGGGGACCATTGGCTTTAAAAAAACGTTGCTAAAAAAACATTTCAAGTATTTCAGCCAGGATAATCAGTGATGAAAATGCTGGGTAGTGCAGTTCATCAAGATCCAAAGCAGGGGACACCAAACTTTTGAGAACTGATGGAGAAAGACAGGAATATCTTCAAAATGCAGGTCAAAGATCCTGGCAAGTGTCAATGGGCAAACTGATGCCTGTTATCACCATGCAGGATATTCCAGATGTGGACCTTAACACGTTCCCATCTGCTATAACTTTTTCAGATATTTGGGGGAAGAGCAGCCGCAAGCGTAATAAGAACTACAGAAGGGGTGTTGGTCCTCCCTGATACGCCCCTTCTCGTTGAGTGGAGACAGCAGCCAGATGTGGGTTGTGCTCATTGGTCAGAAACAAGGACTGAGCCTGTCAAATTACCTAAAACCGCCCCTGTTGCCAGGAGCCCCAGCTTTTTCCGAAGGATGACAGACTCGTAGTGTAGACATAAAGGAACAATGAAGTCAAACAACAACATAACAGTAAACATAAAGCCCAGACTGAAGAGGCTCCCCTCTACGGAAGACTGCCGGCAGGATCTTCCTCTTATCTTTTGTCTCAGTCAGGAACTTCTCCAGATGCTCCCCAAACAGCTTTGCTCCTGCAAAGGGAACCGACGCCAGATGCCATTTGTGCCTGGCATTGGCCTGCCAATGGCGGAGCCACATCAAACGTCGGCCCGCTTCGCTGCCAGACCATGGTTTTGGAGCGAAGCGGGCCGAATTCAAAGTGGCGTCTGCAGAGAATTGTACCGCCGCCACAATCTTATTTAGGTCCTGCCTAAGCCTCGAATCATCTGGGGACAGTTTCTCCTGAAGCTGGCGGAGCCACAAAAGGGTAGATCTATTAAAGAAGCTGTAGTAGCGGATTTGATGGCCCAAGCTGCCCCAAGATGGGCCTGCTGTAGAACCTGCTCTGATCTATGCTCATCCGGGCGAAGACCTTCAGGATCACCCGGAATGGACGAAGAGGCCAGCAAAGCTGCCACCGGAGCGTCCACTGAAGGCACTTGTAACAGAGAATCAAGAGAAGTGGAGACAGAGAAATAAGTCTTGTCCGAAGAGGATGGAACTGGAGCAGACGTAGGAGAACTCCATTGCTTTTGGATCACGTCCAAGAAAAGCGGAGGAGTGGGGATAGAGGTCACCGGCTTGGAAGGCTTGGCGAACAGTGGGTTCAAGGGGCCAGGAGCAGAAGGAGGCTCCGGGTCTTGAGCCCCCCCAAGTTGCGCAGTATTAATCGCCTTAAAAAGGAGTGACTTAAATAGCGCCTGAGGGAAAAGTCCCATGAAAGAAGGTTGGTCAGGCAGCAGACCTTCATCCTCAGATAACTCAGGCTCTGGGAGCACATTGTCCAAGTCCCCCTGAGGGTCACAGGTGCAGGATAAGGCCGGGGAGTCAGAGCCAGTAAGAGAAATGGCATCCTCCATATCAAAACATTCTGGAGAAGGTGCCCGTTGTAAATGCGGTACAGGAGGAGCAGCCTGAATATCAACAGGGGGCAACCTAGCCGAAAGAGACTGTTGGACCGCCACTGCTATCATGTGCTGAATGTCCTCTGGCCGCCAAGTGCCAGGCAAATGATCCCGGGCCAAAAGGCCTTCAGGAGAACTATTCTCCGGGGCAGCCGAAGTGGATGGGCGACCCACTAGAGTCCCGGGAGCGCTAGACTCCACCAAAAACTGATTTTCTCCAGTTGGAGTAGAGCCCCATATATTGGAGGAATCAACTTGCACCTGAAAATCCTGTAAGGACACTTGGTCCAGGTTCAGGGATGATTCACCCTTATCAGAGGTAGGTCTAGTAACCTTGGACTGCGGAGCACCCGTGTCCATGTGTCTCTTATGTGACCTCTGTGAAGTTCCCCTCAGTGTCTCCCCAGGAAGTACAGGTAAGGGGCAGCCCTAGATAAAGGCAAGTGACCAGAGAAAGTTTCACCGCACCCAGTCTCAGATTGAGCCTGAATTGAGGCCTTGCGGCCGTGCCTTGACTTAGCCTGAGCCTTAGGCATAGTCCCCTTATTAGGATCTGGGCACAAGCCTCAGCTATTAAAATTATGTAGAAAAATTAAAGGCGACCTAGCCACAAGAGGGAAAACCAGGTAGAAGGGAGAAATCACCCAAAACTACAAATCCCACAATGCTTTGGGCTAGAGTGTTATGATAACAGGTCACCAACTGACAGCTTGGAGGCCCTGGTTAGGTACATGCCCCAAAAACAAAATGGCGGCCGGAGCTCCTCAAGCCTCTGACAGAATACAAAATGGCGACCGGAGCTGAAGCTGAGAGAACTGGAAAACCTCTCTCGCTGAAAAACCACTCTGGGCCCTTTATGTGAGCTGCTGGGATATGAAGAAATCACCAGGAAAGCTAGCAAAGGCCACGGGGAGCGTCACACAGCTCAGGTAAAGCCGACAAGCGGCGAGAGGAAGGGAAGCGCAAGGCTCCTCGCTCACAAACAGTTAACAAGGTAGACAGCTATGAGAGGCCGAAAGGCAAACAGCAAGGGTAAATATTATTATTAGGCCCGAAATCGGCTTGCTTGCCTGCCCGAAAACAAAAGGGAGTGCAGAAACTCCTTGAAGCTGTCACAACATAAATTGAGGTAAAAATTC
>WNWU01013585.1:1390038-1459019 GCA_012654045.1 Ptyas mucosa
TTCATAAGTGTCATTTCAGATTTAATTTCAGATAATCCTTTTTGGACGTCATCTAACTTGTCCAACTTTTGGTCCAATATCGCCAGTCTTTCCAAAATTTTCCCCATGTCAGTTGCTGCTGATTTGTGGCCCTTAGCCATCTTAGATCAGTAGAAGATGAGAAATCAAAGGGCAAACCTCCAGAGAAGAAAGAGGGATTAGCAATCAAAGTAATTTTTCAACTGTCCACCAGTGGGCGCTCACAGGAGCAACGAGTCCGAAGTATAGAGTAGGTCAAACAGGAAGCCAGAGGAGAATGTTGTCTTCAATCATAAATAAAGAAGCAGGAAGTCAGACCGCCGCCATTGTCTGCCGGGGGGAGGGGCCACCAGACCTCTCCAAGAAACTCTGCCACAGCCATCCTCCAAGGAAAAGTCAGAAAGGTAAGGGGTTTCACCCCATCTCCTTCCCCCTAGTTCTCTGCCACGGCACCTTTCCAGCTACAAGGGGGGGGGGGGAAACTCCAACCCCCCCCTCTCGCCTCCAGGATGCCTGCTCCACTCTGCAATCAGTCAGTACAGTCCGTTGTGCCTTCTTAGGTAGCACCGGTCCCCTTAGGCGCTGTGGCACCTCCGCGGCCTCGAAAAAAAGCCGCCGATCGCCTCCCGCCCCCTCTGGAGCCTCGGGCGCGCCAGCATCGGCCTCCCGGCCCCTGGAAGTGAGGCAGGGGACCCCTGGCGAGCCGCCCTCAAACGGCAAACGCCCCAATAATGGGGCGCTTGGCCCAAAGGGCCTCCAGATGGGGGGGATCAGACTCTGGGGCCAGAGCTAGCCCGATCAAAGTCTGTCGCCAGCGGAACCGGAAGCGGAAGTCAGTCCTTGTTTCTGACCAATGAGCATAACCCACGTCTGGCTGCTGTCTCCACTATCAAGGGAGAATGAATAATTGTCGTTCAAAGAGTGCCTAGTAGGAGTGGGTTCTAAATATTTTTACTACCAGTTCTATGGGTGTGGCTTATTTTGTGGGCATGGCTTGATGGTCATGTGACTGGCTGGGCGTGGCCAACTCAATGTCACTCACGTCAAGGGGTGCCTTGCCTGGCCCCTCCCCTCCCAGCCATTCCTTGTCACACCCAGCTTCAACGTATCTATAGTTCTGTAAAAATGTTGACCTTTTTTCAACTTTATTATCTACATACTATAGATGTACTTTCATGGACTACTGAAAGGAGGAAATGGCTCACATGCTTTGCCCAAGAGTGTGATAGGCAACAGGCTTTTAAGGGGCTGCCAGAACAAATGTATAGGCAATGTATTTTCCAAAGCACCAGAAGACAAAACAAGAAGCAATGGATGGAAACTGAACAAACCTAAGGAGAAGCTTCCTGACAGTGTGAACCAATATAGGTGCAGAAATATTTCAGTCATAATTTCACATATAAAATAGCCATTCGTGTAATACAACCTGCATATTGTTCAAAACAGTCATTAGTATTATGGCTGATGTTTGACAGCAAGCCTAAAAGTCAAAGATCATAAGAGTGTTTCTATGTATGTATGTATGTATACAAAACATCACATACCAGAAATAGCATATTAAGATGGGCTTATGCAACCTGATGTACAAATAAACACGTACATATTTATTATGCTCTGGACTATAGTCATTGATTTACATTGAATGTAAATCCCTGAAAAATATATGGTAGCCCTGGGCAAAAGAAAGGCAGTAAAATCACTCTAGGTGTAGGGACAGTGTAAAATATTAACACATGATAATGGAACAATTAAAAATAATAGCACAGAGTTTTTTTTCCTCTCTCTCCCTTCCTTCCTCTTTCTTTCTCTTCTATCTCTCTCCTTCCCTGTCTGTCTGTCTCTTTCTGTCTCTCTCTCTCTCTCTCTCTCTCTCTCTCTCTCTCTCTCACACACACACACACACACACCTGGTCTTGGCACAAAGTATCTGTTACAGAAGTTCTCATTTCTCTCTCTAATACACCTCATACTAATCGATACCCTATCTCAATGTAAAACCTATGCATGTTTACTTGGCAGTAAGGCTACTCTCTTTCAGTGGGAATTACTCCTAATAGATACACATGATTGCAGACAGACAGTTAGCTCTGTTGTTTAAATAGGCTGTAAGTAAAATTTCTACATTAACAAAATTTATACCTAAACAACAGAATATAGGAGCAAAAAATCATAGCAATAGACTGAGCTAGGCTTTTCTTCTTTAAATGGAAGTACTACCCATTTTAACCAGACATTAAGACTCATTAGTTTGGAATACTAGTCTGGCTTGCACTGAACCTTGACAATACTTGTTTTCCTGACAAACTAGCTCAATTTTCTTTCCTTTAAACCTTGCTTTCGTTACACACCACCCGCTTCGGACCAAGAGCTCTGTTTTTAGGGAAAGAGAGTGGACTGGAGGGGGGAAGGGGCTTTGGAAATAAAAGCGTAGCAGGAGAAAAGGGGAAAGGCGCACTCTGGATTCTGGACTCCGAGTCTTCCCTGAGCCGGGAAGCCCTCCTCATTCTCATTCTTCCCAATCCCTTCCCACTCCAGGATCTTTCCCCTCCCCCCTTTCTTTTGCTTGAAACTCCTTTCAGGGTGGGAGGGAAAAACCAAATAAAAACAGGAAGGAGGCAAGGACAGAAAATGGTGCATGGCTGCAAAACAGGAGGCATTTTTCAGCTGCTTTCTGGGACTGAAAAGTTGAGGGGACCCAAGGAAGCAGCATCCAGCCGGGACTAAAAAGACCCCCACTCCCACCATCCCACACTGCCTTCTTTTTCTCTCCTTGCCCCACTCTTCTCTCCCAGGAAGAAGGGGACTAACCTTAAAAAAAAGAAAAGAAAGCTCTGCTGCTGAGCAGAGAAAGCAGTAGCAGGGAAGGAGCTTGCTATGGAGTTAAAACAATGAAAAAATTTCCCTTCCCCTGTTACTACCCTCCCTCTTTTTCTCCCCACCAATTTCTTTTAGCTTTGGCTCCGGTGCCAAAAGAGGGAATTCTCTTGTTTGTGAAGTCTCCCTCCTTTTTTTCCTGCCCAGCTGAAGAAAGACAGGAGAGGGCTGCTGCTGCCCCTAGCGGTCCCAGTGCAGCGGCTGTATGCAATGCCACTGACCGGCAGGGAGAGGGAGCAAAGCAAAGCTTGCCGAGCTCTCCCCCCCCAAACTCCTGCCACCCCAAATTGCGCCCCACTGCGAGAGGCATTTTATTGGATAGTGGCAGCTCTGGATCATATCTCAACCACTGAGTTCAGGGAGTGTGAGGCAATTAACTTCTTGCACTCAAGAGAAGTTTTCCTTTACTTTGCAAGGTTTTTCCCTGCACACAACGGCTGAGAGACGACCTGGAGCTGACAGTCTGCGCTCTGCCAGGCAAGCTGCAGAGCGAGTAAGCCAGCAGAACTGCAGGAACTGCTGGTGTGATGACAGGATAGGCCCATGGAGATCAGGTCTATCGATTTGAGGAAGTCGACCTCTTGGATGTTCTCCAGTATGGACTTTTTCAGGTCCAGAATCACCCTCCACCCCCCCGAGGTCTTTGAAATTGCAAAGAGGATGGAATAGAATCCTTGCCCTTTGTTGGTACTCTGGAACCAGTTGGATAGCCTGAATGTCCAACAAATGTTGAATTGCGGTTTCCATGGGACTCTCTTTGCGTTGTCCATGAGATGGGACAACAAATGAAAAACCTTGGGGTTGTGGAGAGAAACTCTAGAAACTCACCGTCCCTAGGACCTGGGAGTCTTGTAATTTCCTCCCAGTGATTGGCAAAGAGGGCTAGGTGGACTGGAGCTAGTCACTTGAAGCGACAAAAAGGGCAACTTTCTCTGCCATGAAATGGTCGCTTGGTTTGGAAATGCTGCCTGTTCCTGCCTGATTGATCTGCCGGTGCTCCTGCCTTGGAAAGTAGTCTTCTTTGGGTACAGAAAGCCCGAACTGGTTTCTGCCCCTCTGAAAGAAGAGCAACAAAAATAAGATGATTAGCGGTAATCAGCTCGCATGGAGAGGGATGGGAGGATCTTCCCCTTATCAGTGGTGAAATCCAAATTTTACTACCAGTTCTGTGGGCGTGGCTTAGCTGTGGCAGGGGAAGGATACTGCAAAATCCCCATTTCCTCCCCATTCCTGGTGAAAGGATATTGCAAAATCTCCATTCCCACTCCACTCTGGGGCTAACCAGAGGTAGTATTTGCTGGTTCTCCAAACTACTCAAAATTTCCATTACCAGTTCTCTGAATTACTTAATATTTCTGCTACTTGTTCTCCAGAACCTGCTGGATTTTACCCCTGCCTCTTGTCCCTTGATTCCACCAGGATGGGGTCCAAAGATGTCTCAAACAGCTTTTCCCCATCGAAGGGGGTGGAGGCTAACTTCCATTTATGCCTTGTATGCACCTGCCAGTGCCAAAGCCACAGATGATGCTATGGTTCTGAAAGCAAACCTGGCAGCATTAAGTGTGGCATCAGCAGAGAATTCTGCCACCACAAGCTTGTTAATATCCTGATGAGCCCGGATGTCCCCAGCCGGAACCCTCTCTTGTATCTACCGGAGCTAGAGCCTTAGCTGTTAGTAGCGTTGAGCAAAGCTCTTCACGCTAAACTGGCTAAATCACAGAAATACCTTCTGACAGTCATGCCAAATCCTTGGCCTTCCGCGGGGTTGAGCCTAGGCTCTTCACACTGAAATAAGTCATGGCAGCTCCATCGGACTGGGAGTTTATCTGCCAGGAGTCTCCTAAGCACTTCTCCTGACTGCAGAGAAAAATTCAAGAATATAATATTTGTTTGAGTAAGGTTTTAGAGTTGGATCAAATTTTGACCCGTCTGTACGAGCTGAAAGACTGAGTCAAAAGCTGGGGATTACAGGCAACGGAGGCATGTCCACACAACTTTGACAGACTCAGTCTAATGAACTACGAGTTAACCCATTCTTGTCAGTACACTGGAGAATATAAATGCTTCATTGTCTTGGAAAAGATCACGTGCAGAAGGCTTCAGTTTGGACTCAAGTATTTCATTAATATATTTTTGGCCATTTATATTCCCATTAATCTCACAAATTCTGCCCACACCTTTTGATGTAATACAATCCCAGATCATAACACAGGGTATTTCACGGTACATGTAATGCAATCAGGATGCAAATCTTCTCTGATTCTTCTCCTTATATATTTTATGCCATCACTACCAAACAGGGAGATCTTTGTCTCATCACCCCAAATAACACTGTCCCATTTGTTCCTCTGTCCAGGTAACATGGGTTTTAGACCAGTTTTTTCAACCTTTGTTTGAGTGATAAAAGTGGCTTTTTCCATGTAATTCTAGATTTTAGCCCAAATTCCTGCAGTCTGCGCAGAACAGTTCTTGCACTCAACTTTACATTGCATTGTGCCATTTCATATTGAATACTGTATATGTTGTGGCATGACAGGCAGTTCATGGAGCCTTGGCCATCAGATTGCCAACAGTTCATATTCAGGGAAGGGGTGTTGGAGGTTGCCAGGTATCAGCCCCTCCCTTGTTTTGCAAAGTGGAAGGGGGCGGGAAAGGAGAATCTCGTTCTCCTTATGCATTTGTTATAGGAGGAAGTCTAGTTTTTTCTCCCTGCAATACTCAAAAACAGTTTTTAAAACATCTCCATAGTAGGAGTCCTTTGCAGGGAAGAATTCTGTGTTCTACCTAAATGAAAGAGTCGAATAATATTTATGCAAGTCCTGACATAATCAACATACCTCCGTTGTTGTGTTGTAGATGTTATAGGAGGAAGTCTAGATTGTTCTCCCTGCAACATTAACTCCTTTTAAAAAGCTCTCTGTTGTAAGAGGTCCTTAGCAGAGGGAGGGTGGATCTGTTTATTTTCTAAAGGAAAGTTGAAGTCTAAAGGCTGGGCCGTTATAAATATTACAGGGCTTTTATAACAATTAATAAAGGATGCAGTGGCTCAGTGGCTAAGATGCTGAGCTTGTCGATCGAAAGTTCAGCGGTTTGAATCCCTAGTGCCACATAACGGGGTGAGCTCCTGTTACTTGTCCCATCTTCTGCCAACCTAGCAGTTTGAAAACACGTGAAAAATGCAAGTAGAAAAATAGGGACCACCTTTGGTGGGAAGGTAACAGCGTTCCATGCACTCTTGGCGTTTAGTCACGCCGGCCACATAACCACAGAGACATCTTTGGACAGCACTGGCTCTTCGGCTTTGAAATGGAGATGAGCACCGCCCCCTAGTACATATGTACTAGTCAGGAATGACTAGTACATATGTGCGAGGGGAACCTTTACCTTATTTTATAACAATTAAAAAGGCTAACCAAGGAATGTCCTATTAGTTGTGATTTATGGATAACAGCTACTCATTTACATATTGTTAGAAAAGTTTTTAGTTAGGTTGTAGAGGTCAATAAGATCTTGGAATATCCCAGCACATACAATTAAGCCAGATTTCTTTTATCGAGAAAAACTTTAATTGTTTATTTAAAATCAACAAACTATTTACATTTTAAATCACAGAACATTGTCTCTTGGTCTTCGTTTATTTCTTAGGTAAATGTGCCTAGAGCATATTCCTTTTTTATCTAGCCATTTTGACAGAGGCAGAATGTCTGTTGTTGAGCAGCTGTAAATCTGTCAGGTCAGTGTATATCCATCTTCTCTTTGTGTGTTCTATTCAGTGAGAGGAAAGGGGGGGTCATATTTATAGGGTGGCTAAGCCCTTCAGTCCCTTAAAGAAAATGGAGGGAAAGTATAAACACAAAACCATCCTTCCAATATAGACAGTATATAGTTCAGTGGCACTATTTTAGATTATTATCTGACACATATGGCCTGGATTATTTCTCTCCATATGGTTTTTGAACCCTGCAACTAAGATGCTTGTTCTCACTTATCAGCTTATCTATTTGCAAAGATTGAGCTGAAATATCCCTTAGCCTGAAGGTGTGGAGCAAGAATTTCATTTCGCCATCATGCCCAAACCAGTGGTAGGATTCAAAATTTTTTACTACTGAGCACATTACCTTTGCAGGCAGCCGTGGTGAGCAGAACAGGCAAGGCGGGGATATCAGCTGGGCTGTGTAGCCAGCGTGGTAGGCTGCAATGAAGGCAGGCAAGCTTTCAGGTTTACATTCTGTTGTCTGACAGCAACTGAGAGAACTTTTCAAACAATTAACGTCACTCTGTGACCTAGCTCCACCCCTCTGTCTTCCATTCCCCAGTCTTGAACGAAGGTGCAGCACAGACATGAATCCAAGCATGTATTTATTTATTAAACAACCAGAAAAACAACCACGGAGCAGGAAGCCCCAACAAACAAATAAATGGGGGGGGGATGGAGTGTATCTGCAGCACCCAGAAAATGGACGTTCAGGTAAGACAACGTCCATTTTCCTGAGCGCTGCTTCTACACTCCATAGCTGGGACATACCCAAGCCTAATCACTCTGGGCGGGCGGCTGAGTGCTCCCAACAATTGCCTCCGGCACTACCCTCAACCCTACGGCCAAAAGACGCCTCGGCCAAGGCAAAAGCATCAATTTTATAGTGTCTTATGAAGGGTGACAACAAGGTCCAAGTGGCCGCCCAACATATATCCAACACAGAAGCTTGCGTCGCCCAGGCCACAGATGTGGCCGCACTTCGCATAGAATGGGGCAAAATTCGGGCCAGAACCGGATGAGCCTGACGTTCGTAGGCGCAGGAAATGCAGGCCTTAATCCAACGTTCCACCGTTGAAGAGGAGACCTTCTGTCCCATCAGTGCCTGATGAAAGGAGACCAGAAGTGCCTCCGTCTTGCTAAAGGATGTGGTCTGACAGATATAGCGACGAAGAGCGCTGGGAACATCAAGTGTGTGCCAGAGGATTTCAGGAGGGTGTTTTGGATCCGGGCAAAAGTCCGGTAATACAATTTCCTGTGAATGGTGGAACCATGAATTAACTTTGGGGGTAAACGAGGGATCAAAGCGGAGTACCACCGTATTGGCGTGAAAAATGCACAGGTCTTTCTGGATGGACAGAGCCAAGAGTTCAGATATCTTCCGGGCTGACGTAATTGCCAACAGAAAGGCCACTTTAAGTGGCTCAAACTGAAGGATTGTGAGATCCTGTAAAACCAACGATAAATACCAAGACGGGTAACGGTCGACCGTGGAGGGCTGAATGTTCAAAGCCCTATGCAGGAAATCCTTCACCCGTGAATGATGAGACAACGACAGGTAGGCAGGGCAGGAAAGCACCATGGAAAGAGCAGCCACCTGATGGTGAAGGGTGGCTGGAGCCAAACCCCTGCCCAAGCCCGACTGAACAGTTGCCGAGGTCAAGTCCACATGACGGCCGGCACACCAACGAAAAAAGGCTGTCCAAGAAGCTTCATAGATACGCGTCGTGGAAGGCCTGTGAGCTGCCTGCATATTGCTGATCACCCGTCTCCGAGAGTTGACCTTTCCGCAAAATGACCCATTCAAATGCCAGACGGCTAACTGGAACCATTGAGTCTCCGGATGGTCGATGGCCTCCAGGCACAGGGCAATTCGATGAGGGATCGCCTACAGGTCGGACACCAACAGCTCCACCAGGTCCGCGTACCACGGCTGACGAGGCCAATTCAGTGCCACCAACAAGCCCATTCTGCAATCAGCTTCCGAATCACTCGTGGAATCAGCGTGATCGGCGGGAAAGTGTACAATAGGCCGGCCGGCCAGCAACACTGCAAGGCGTCCGAGTCCTCTGCCAGCAGGGACGGGTAGTGGGCTACGAAATGGGGAAGCTGGGCGTTGGCAGAGTTGGCAAACAGGTCGACAAGCGGTGTTGCAAACCGGAGTGAGAGTTCGCGGAATAACCGCGGGTGCAATTGCCACTCGGCTGGGTCGATGAGCTCTCGATTGAGCCAGTCCGCCCATGTGTTGGCAGTCCCCGAGATGTGGTCTGCCTGGAGAGACAGAAGGTGCTGTGCTGCCCAACTGAAGAGCCTCTCCGACTCGATCATCAGTGCACGAGATCTCGTCCCCCCTTCTCTGTTTACATGTGCCTTGGTGGTTGTGTTGTCTGTAAGGACTAACACATGACGTCCCTGAACGAAGGAGCAGAAGTTCCGGAGCTCTAGTCGAATTGCTCTCAGTTCAAGAAGATTTATACTGCAACCGCGCTCCAACAGAGTTCACCGAGCTTGGGTCACCTGACTGGAGAGGTGGGCACCCCACCTGTGAAGACTGGCGTCAGTGGTGATCACAATCCGGTTGACACTCAGGAAGTGGCAGCCCCGTTGGATGACAGACGATGTCCACCAGCGCAGGGAGAGCCTCACCTGGGGGGGCACAGGCACTTCCCGAGCTGTGTTGGAACACCCCTTCCACTGAAAGGGGAGGAGCAGCCATTGAAGCGGGCGAGAGTGCCAGCGAGCCCACGGCACTATGTGGAAGCACGAGACAAGCTTCTCAAGCAATTGCGAGAGAGTCAGCAGGGGAAGAGACTTCCGAGTCAGGATCTGACGCACTAAGTCCGTGATAACGCTATGTGGGATGGTGGGAGGCTGCTAGCTAGGCCGCAACTTGCAGGCTTACCCAGGCCAATCAGGACCACTCAGTTGGGGTGCGGGCACCGCGTGGGAAGGCAGGCCAGCTGGCTAACGCAAGGAGCCAAACAGAAGCAACAGCTATGCCAGGGAGCCGAGATGAGAAGGGGAGGGCAGCCAGTGGTGGGATTTGCCAGTTCTCTGAACTGCTCAAAATTTTCACTACCGGTTTGCCCGAACTGGTGCAAACAGGCTGAATACCACCTCTGCCCCAAACCCAGTAACAGCAAACGTTGCCTAAAAGTCCTTGCAGTTGGAGGACACAACTAGGTGTACATTTCATGGTGCAAGAGCAGCTGCAAAAGATCCCCAGCATCCAATGCTCCCCAAAGAATAAGGTGGTTTCTTTCTAGACTGAGGGACCTGGGAATGGGTCAAGGGGAGGCAGAGTTTGGGTCATAGTGCAGAAGGTGGGAACAGACCCTCTCTGCTTTGTATGCTTTCTAAGGTTTTTACATATCTAATCTACCTAAATCCTTTCCTTGGAACCTGCCTGGGACTTCTTATATAGGCAGAATGCAAGACGTTGTAAAGATTCTCCTGAGGTTGGAAGTGGTTTCTTCCCATTCTTGAGAAGCTGACTGTGGATCTTACTACGTGGGTACTGCCAATCTCTTTCATTTGGGATTCTTCAGTTCTGCATTTTTGAGAATGCAGGCTGATGGGGTAAATGGATGGAGTCAGCTTCAAATTTTTTATAAACAGTAAATAATAAATTGAGTCAACTTGGTGTATCTGCTAAGACCTTGGCATAGAATTTAGGTGTTTATGCTAGCCCTGCTTGTTGAAACAGAAAGGTCTTCAGGGCACATCGCAAAGTGCGAAGATTTGGGATTATTTGTATTCCAGGGGATATTTTGTTCCAAAGAGTAGGTGCTCCCACAGAGAAGGCTCTCTCCCTTGGAACTACTAGACGACATTGTTTTAATGATGGTACTATGAGTAGGCCTACTCTGTGAGAACGTAGTGGTTGGTGGGAGGTTATTGGTTGCAGTAGGTGATCTCGTAAGTACTCAGGTCCTAAGCCATGGAGCACTTTAAAGGTAAGAACCAACACAAGCGCAATCGGAAGGCCACCGGAAGCCAGTGCAGCTCGCGTAGAAGAGGTGTTACATGTGAGCGCCATGTTGCTCCCATAATTATTCGCAGCCGCATTCTGGACCAGTTGGAGCTTCCGGGTGCACTTCCAAGGAGAGCCCCATGTAGAGAGCATTGCAGTAGTCAAGTTGGGAAATGACGAGGGCTTGAGTGACTGTGCATAAGGAGTCCCAGTCTAGAAAGGGACGCAATTGGCGAATCAGGTGAACCTGATAGAAAGCTCCTCTGGCCACGGCTGTTATATGATCTAAAGACAGTCGTGCATCCAGAAGGATGCCTAAATTGCGAGCTTTCTCTGCGGGGGTCAATGACTCGTCCCCAATAGTTAGTAATGGGACTAATGGCTGTATCAGGACGCCGGCAGCCACAGCCACTCAGTCTTGGAAGGGTTGAGTCAAAGCCTGTTTCTCCCCATCCAGACCCGTACTCGGCTTCAAGGTACATCACTTCAAGGGCATCATTGGGGTGGTACAGATGACATTGCACCCCAAAACCACGGATGATCTCCCCCAACGGCGTGACATAAATATTGAACAGGAGAGGCGAGAGGACCGACCCCTGTGGCACCCTGCAAGTAAGGGGCCTCGAGGTCGATCTCTGTTCACCTGTCAACACTGACTGCAACCTGTCAGAGAGGTAGGACGAGAACCACTGTAATACGGTGCCTCCCACTCCCAGCCCCTCCAACCGGTGCAGCATGATAACATGATGAATGGTATCAAAAGCCGCTGAGAGATCTAATAGGACCAGGATAGAGGAACATCCCTCATCCCGAGGGACCCTCCAGAGATGATCAACCAACGCGACCAATGCTGTTTCTGTGCTGTACCCAGGTCTGAAGCTGGACTGGAACGAGTCTAGATAGACAGCTTCATCCAGGTACTGTGGGAGCTGTCGTGCCACCACACTTTCGACAACCTTCGCTAAAAAGCGAAGGTTGGAGACTGGACGGTAGTTTGCTAGAACAGCCGGATCCAGAGAGGGCTTCTTAAGGAGGGGTCTCACCACTGCCTCTTTCAAGGCGGGAGGTAAGAATCCTTCGCTCAGAGAATAATAATTCTCTGGAGCCAGCTATGTGTAACCTCCCGGGTAGCCAGCACTAGCCAGTAAGGGCACAGGTCCAAAAAACATGTAGTCACTTTCAGCTTCCCCAGTAACCTGTCCACGTCCTCAGGAGTCAAAGTGTCAAATTTATCCGAGATAATGTCCTCAAGATCTGCCCTCGTCATTTCATCCGAATTAACCCAGTTAGAGTCCAAGCCTTCCCGAATCTGAGTGATTTTATCGTGCAGATATTGTGCAAAATCTTCAGCTCGTCCTACTCAGCTGGAGTAGAGAGCGGGTAACCCTAACCAAGGTGGCTGGGTGATTATCTGCCAATGCAATAAGAGCAGAAAAATAGTTACCTTTTGCCGCTTTTATCGCCACTAAGTAGGTATTAATATAAGATCTCACTAGCGTTCGGTCAGATTCAGAACGACTGGCCCTCCAACTGCTCTCTAGGCGTCTTTTCCGGCATTTCATCCCCCTCAGCTCATCAGAGAACCAAGGAGCTGGGTAGGTTCGATGCCGGGTCAGAGCCCGCAAAGGCACGACCCGGTCTAAAGCACCAGTGCCATCCTATCCCAGGATGCCACTAGGTCTTTAGCCGAGTCATGAGCCAAGGTCTCAGAAAATGGCCCAAACTCCATCCGGAACCTATCCGGATCCATCAGGCGCCTGGGGCGGAACCATATAATTGATTCCGCCTCCCTGTGGTGGGTTGTAGCGGTCAGAAGGTCAAGCTTAAGGAGAGAATGGTCTGACCATGACAAGGGTTCGATGACTATATCCCCTATATCTAGACCATTCAGCTACTGTAGGTCAGAGATAAAGATCAAATCCAGAATGTGTCCCCCAATGTGAGTAGGGCCATGAACTAATTGGGTCAGGTCCATGGCCGTCATGGAAGCCATAAACTCCCAAGCCCCTTCAGACGTTTCACCAATGGACGGCAGATTGAAATCTCCCATAACCAGTAGCTTAGAAGTCTCAACTGCCACTTCGGCTATTACGTTGAGGAGCTAAGGCAGGACTGCTGATACATGGCAGGGAGCCAGGTATGCAATCAACAGGCCCATCTGTAACCCATAACCCCACTTCATGAGGAGGGACTCACATCCGGTTGTCTGAGGGACAGTGACTTCCCTAGGGTCAAGACCTTCCTTTATAATGACCGCCACACCTGCACCCCTGCCCCGCCTTGGCTGATGGAATGCACAGAAACCTGGTGGGCATATTTCTACAAGGGACCCCTACTTCATTGCCCAACAAGGTCCCTGTAATACCTGCTAGGTCCGCTTTTTCCTCCTGAAAAGGGGAAGCGTAGAGTTATACTGGATCAGGAAACTCTTTGCTGACAACAACTTCTTAACAGCAGCAAAGGCTGTTGCTTCGGCTTTCCCCCAAACCCACTTAGCTTTCTTCGTTAAGAGTCTATGTAGGGATTCGGCTACTGTAGCTTTGTCTTTAAGGAACACTGCATAAAAGTTTAATAGTCCGAGGAACGCTTGGAGTTCCGCCTCATCTTTGGGGGTTGGTGCATCTTGGATCGCCCTGACCTTGCTCTCTGTGGGGTGTATTCCGGTTCCATCCCCCTGGTACCCCAGAAATCTTGCACTTATTGCGTTTTACTCGGAGTCCTGCCCTTTGGAACCTTCTGAGCACCTCTCTTAAGTTTCTCCCCCAGCTGGCTTTTGTCTTCTGCGGTGATGAGTACGTCGTCAAAATAGGGTACGACCCCAGGAATCCCTAACCTCTCCATGGTGCTTTAAACAGTCCTGGGGCTACGCTGACTCCAAACTGAAGTCGGCTACATTTAAAGGCACCTCTGTGCGTTACGATTGTTTGTGCCTTTGCTGTCGCGCCATCTACTGGTAGCTGCTGGTACACCTGCGCGAGGTCTAATTTGGCGAATAGCTTGCCGGGGCCCAGGGAATGTAGCAGATGGTATACGATCGGAACTGGATAGGCGCTCTGCTGGACGGCCTTGTTGATCGTACACTTATAGTCAGCGCAGATGCGCACTGACCCATCTGGCTTAACTGGGGGTCACTATCGGGGTCTCCCATCGTGCATGCTCGACTGGCACCAGCACCCCCTGCTTGACTAACTTTTCCAACTCCGTGTTTATCTTGAGCTTTAACTCGAATGGCACTCTCCTGGGCTTCAAATGGATGGGGGCAATATTGGGGTCAAGATTGAACGAAATAGGGGTCCCCACATATTTGCCAAGCCTCTCATCGAAAACGTCCTGGAATTCCTGCAGCAGGTTGTCCCGTAGGGTGCTCCGCATGTTCCAGACTCCCGTGAATCCCATGCCCAGGGCTCTAAACCAGTCCATGCCCAGCAGGCTTGGGAGCTTGCCGCTGACTATGGTGGGGGAAGCTTCTCCCGGAATTCCCCATACACCACCTGGAACTCGCCGATGCCTTCCACGGGAATGCGGTTCCCTTGGTAGTCACGCAGACCCAATCGCTGGTGCCGTAGTTGTTGTCTCTGGATGCTGGGGAGGGTCTGCTTCAGCTTGTCCCAGGACATGATGGTTATCGGTGATCCAGTGTCGATCTCCATAACATAGTCCTGGCCCTCAATCGCGACCGTCGTGTAGGTCTTCTCACCCGGGGACGTGCAGGTCCTGCTGATTCGAATGGTGCAGGCCTCTAGTGTCCTCCCCTCTGATTGGCTCTCGATTGCTGTGCCGTCTCAGAATGGCTGGTGCTGCCTCGTGACTTGTGCTGGGGGTTCTGCTTAGCTCTGCAGACTCTGGCGATGTGCCCCTTCCGCACGCAATTCCGGCAAATGGTGTCTCGTAACCTGCAGTTCTGGCGTGGATGGGGCCCCCCACAACTCGCAAAGGCATCTCGGTTACCTCTCCAGTCCCGCCGGTACTGCTCGGTCCTGCAGACCTCTTCTTCTGACACTGCTTTGCTTGCAGTGCAGACAGTCTCTTGGTGGACTAGAGCCGCTTTCTGTGCTGCTTTTGTCTGTGTTGCGCCCTGGAGTTTCTCGGCTACAATGGTAGACGACTCTTGTGCCCTGGCCTCGTCCAACGCGATGTGAAGTGTGAGATTTGTCCTTGTGAGCAACCTTCTCTGCAAGCGAATATCTCTCACTCCACAGATTAGTTGCTCTAGGAGCATTTCATCCAAGTCTCTGTACTCACACTGATTAGCGGCCTTACACAGGGAAGCAACGTACTTGCTGATCGAGTCGCCGTCCTTTTGCTTCCGCTGCCGGAACTTGAACCTCTGCACGTACTTGGAAGGCGTTGGGGCATAGTGGTCCTTTAAAACCATTTGCAACGTTTGCCACAAAATGGTGTGGACCATGTTCGGTTCCGACAAGGCTTTGGCCATGTTGAACACTTTCGGCCCGCAGTGGCTCAGGAACAGGGCTTTCTTCCGAACGTCCGATAGCCCTTGGAGGTCGTTGGCCACCATGAAGCACTCGAAGCGGGACATGTACGATCCCCATTTCTCTTCCGCGGGGTTGAAAGGCGCTGGCGGGGTGTAGGCAGACATCGTAGGTAGATTCTCCGGTCCTCCGCTCGCTCGCCTGGCTGGTCTCGGTTTCAGCTCTCTTGTTGGCTCATGGCTTCAGCTCTTTCTGTAGGCTCGTGGTTTCAGTTCTTGCCATGGCTTCTGGCCTCAAAATCCCACCTTCGTTGCCAATGTTAAGTTGGTTTTCCAGCCAGCAAATCCTTATTACCCTCCAAGCTATGTTTTTGAAAAATTCTTTCAATTGATTCCTCCATGACAAAGCTAAAAGAGTTTAAAAGTTCTTGAAAATCCTTTACATTCACCGCTTGGGGGTTTGCTGATTCACTAGCCAATGAACCTCCAGTCCTAATATCAGCAATGTTAATTCAACTTCAAGTCAGAATCCAAATGTTTACCACGCAATGTAAGAAAAAATAAATCAATTGTAGACAATACCAAATTCTTTTCCATTCGACTTCCAGTTAAGGGTGTAATCCAATAGCTATATAGTATTACGGATCTTAACAAGCGTTAACGAGCTTAACAAGCACTTTCACTACTGAATTCCATTTTCACGCCCTCAGGCGCCATCTTTGCAATTTAAAAGGAGTTAAAGATTTTTACCTCTGTTGCTCAATATTCTCCTGCTTTGCTCTGTCCGCCTGTTATAATTTAGAATATTTAAATTAATCCCCAAAATGCGCAGATGTGGTCACGGCGTTTTGCTCTGCTAGTGCAGAGTCATCCATGGTTTGGAGCTGCTTGGCTGGTTTTTGGGGAGCTCCCAGCTTTCGCGCCCCAGAGTTTTCTCTGGGGACACTTGGAGAGCACTACCCCTACTAGCTTGCTCTTCAGTCTCCCCTTTGCCTGGGGAGAGCCTTTTCAAGCCTCCCGACAGCGCTTGTCTGCTGTTCGTAGGCTTTTACGAGACCAGGGAATGGATGCCCATTTTCAGGCGTCTTCAACACTCTGCGGCGCCACCGGAAGCCAAGTAGGTACTTTTATCACCTGTGCGGGATTTGCAGATGCGATTAGCATTAACCACTGCACAATGAGACTGCTGACTGACTGGCTCACTCAACTCGTGCATGAATCGTGTGTGCCTCCCCCGCGCAGCTTATCCCACGGCCCACTTGCACTGTGTCTCCCGTCGCCCGGCCAACACCCCCACATCTTCTAATGCCACTTCTTCAAAATAGATTCGCCCAGGCCGAAAACCAACTTCTGCGCATGGGCTATGAAGTTTCAATCGCACTGTACGTGCATGCCCGCATATGGTAATTTGTGGAAGAGCCACACTCTAGGGACCAAAGAGCCACATGTGGCTCGCAAGCCACAGTTTGCCGACCACTGGGATAGGCAGAATTTTGAAGGGCTTTATTAAGCATGCATTTATAATCTGCACATTTACAGACCCATCTTGCTTTACAGGAATGACTGGGCATTTCCCATTTGGAGTGGTCAACCACCTTGAGGATGCCTTGTGCTATTAATTTATCTAAGGCGGCATCTACTTTTGTTCTAAGGGCAAAAAAACCTCTCCTAGGCTTAATTCTAATTAGTGCTACCTGGGGATCTAAGTTAAAGGAAAGGAGTTTTCCTTTGTACTTAACCCAGGTCTGAGGTGAAGACAATGTTGAACTCCTTGATGAGATTAGCTAGAAGCGGCATTCTTTCTGCCATCCTCCACAGATGAGGGGACTCGGTTTCATGTAGAAGCGTTGGGTGCTTGTCGCTGACTGCAGGCTTCAGCTCTCGTAGTGACAGTTCTGCTCAGTGACTTCCTCCATGTGAACTCTCGTCTCTGTGCCTCAGTTCGTGATGAATCCCATCCTCGTCGTCAGCTGAAATGTCCCTAGAAGGGACTGACAGACTGAGGCGAGACAGGGTTGAAGGCTAAAAGGATTAATTCTAACAATAAACAGCTAACAGCAATTGTTAACTCTGACAGCTAGTGGCAGCTGCTCAGTTCACAGGAGCAGCAGCTTGCCAGCACTTTGACATTTTTTTATATACTCCCGCTGGCTGCATCTTGACCAATCAATGATCTGCGTCTTGGTGCAGACTGAAGTGTAACCCAGACCCAGCACTCTCCCTTTGAATTTTCCAGGAAATTCTCTCCAGTTAAGAGCCACAGTGGTGCAGTGGTTAAGAGTGCAGTACTGCAGGCTATTTCTGCTGATCACTGACTGCCAGCAGTTTGGCAGTTCGAATCTCACCAGGCTCAAAAGATTGACTCAGCCTTCCATTCTTCAAAGGTTGGTAAAATGAGTACACAAATTTTTGGGGGCAATACTCTGTAAACCATTTAGAGAGGGTTGTAAAAAGCACTGTGAAGAGTATATAAGTCTAAGTGCTATTGCTATTGCTAATTAAAGGGGGAAGGTCTGACTGTCAACTCTGAAGCAAACCTGGCTGAAGCCATCTTATACTGCCTCATAGCTGCCATGAAGCCAGAGAGAGGGAAGGGAGGGGGAAGTAAAAAAAATGCTTTCTTGTGGAAACCAAGGTCATTGAAACAGGTGTCCGTTGAAGAAAGAGAAGAGCCATCTTCATTGGAAAGTGTGACTGGTGGCACCTGGGAGGGGGAGTTTGATACTTCTAATTAGGTGAAAACCATGGGAACTGTCAGAATTGGTTTTCACCGGCTGTGCCAATATGATGTATCCAATAAACATATCAGTTGAGGGATCTACCTGCTTCAGAGTTACGCTTTCCGTGGGTGCATTACGCAGAACACTGACAAAAGTCATCTTGGGTTATTCCTAAGGGCTCCCATTCAAAAGCAGCAGCAATGCCAAACAACCAGCTTTGGCAGTGAAATCAGCAGATTCTTGGTAAGAGGGGGGGAAAAACATTATTGTGCAGCAGCCATCTTCAAAGGGGCGAGAATGATTCTTGTAGAGAGACCTTAAACTTACAATAAGTGAATTCTTCATATTTAGAAGTGATGGAAAACTCTGAATAGTTTTAAGCACTTGTTTTTAATAAGTCACAATGGTAGGTTGGGTCTGTATTCTGAAGCCATGAACTATGATGTACAAATCATAAGAGAGGAAGTGGGAAGGGAGAAAGGAGATGGGAGGGAAGGGAGAAGTGATGGGAGAGAGGAAGGAAGGAAACTTCAGTGAGAAAGGGCGTTGGTCCTACCGTGAAAGCCTCTTCTCCAATGCTGCGGAATAGTCCAGAAGTGGGTTGATACAATGCAATCTGCCCAGAGACTGAGTCGTAAGTTTTCGGGCCACACCCCCTCTTGTGACCGTTGGGGCCCAGTTCTTGGCGAAGATGCCTAAAAGAAAACTTAATCAGAAATTAGTAAGGACCGGCTCCAGGCCCACGAATGGGCGGGGCTGGACCATTCTGTAGCATTGGAGAAGAGGCATTCACAGTAGGACCAATGCCCTTTCTCCCAATGGATTGCGGAATGGTCCAGAAGAGGGACATAAGGGTCCATTAAGGGTGGGAAGCTGTGGGAACTGGAGCCCTCGAGGCCAGGTGAACCTGTTGCAGGGCCCTCCTCCCGAAGGACACCTCCGCCGAAGCATAGACATCCACTTTATAATGCCTGATGAAAGGCGAAGGAGTTGTCGACACGGCTGCCCTGCAAATCTCGAGGGATGCTTGCGTGGCCGAAGTTGCGGTGGCAGCTGCTCCATGTGTCGAATGCACCGTGATACGCTTGGGAATTGTAAGGGATTGTACCTCGTATGACCGGGCGATGCATGCCCTGATCCAGTGACCACCGAACGGGAGACCGTTGGTTGGAAAGAGACAAACAGAGCCTCCGACTTCCTGGTAGGCGCAGTCTGTTTGATACAGATCTTGAGGGCCTGCCGAACATCCAAGGTGTGCCAGGTTCTCTCCAAGGCATGGGAAGGCCGAGGACAGACGTTAGGCAGGACGATCTCCTGGGCCTGTTGGAACCAGGAGTTCACCTTGGGAACGAACGACGGGTCCAACTTCAAGACCACCTTGTCCAGAAATGCGTCTGGCCTATGTGATGGCCACCAGGAATGCCACCCTAAGGGTGAGAAATCTGAGACTTACTGTGTTCGGGGGTTCGAATGGAGACCCCATCAGGGCTTTGGGCAGGTCCCAAACGGGATAGCGATGGTCAGATGTTACTTGCGCCCCGCAAGAACCTGCGGATGAAAGGGTGATGTGCCAATGTCTCCGTGCCAATGGCCGACAATACAGTGGAAAGGGCGGCTACCTGCTGTCTGATGGTGTTGGGGGCCAGCCCTTTATTGAGACCTTCCTGTAGGAAATCCAATACCTGTGAAACAGAAGCTAAAACAGGGTAAAAGTTGCTGGGCGCACCAAGCCATAAATACCTTCCAAGTTGAATTGTAGATCCAGATAGTGGTCTACCTCCTGTCTGCTTGTATGGTCTGGATGACTTGGTCCAAAAGTTTCTCCTTTCTCAAGAGGACCCCTTCAAGACCCAGGCGATCAGTTGGAGCCACTGAGGCTCCGGGTGCAGCATGACCCCCTGGCTGAGAGAGATTCTCTCATCCTCCAAGGCTCCAACGCGGACAGGTTGAGTAGGTCCGTGAACCACAGTCTCCGAGGCCAGTAAGGGGCCACCAGAATGATATCCGCCCCTTCCTCGATGATCTTGTTTATCACCTGTCCCCTGTGGTGAGAGCCCATTGGTCCACGAACAGGCTCAGCCGCCCTCCTATGAGAGGACGCTTGGGTAAGTAATTTTGGGTAAGTAATTTCTGCTAGTGGAACTGGTGGCCGCCAGATCCACGAAAGCGGCATTTTTGGGCTCTGAAATTTCGTGAGCTGTCACGAAAGGAGTTCGTGTCTGGGTGACAGGTAGTCCCTTGCATGAAAGGATGCTGCTGAGAAGACTCCCTCCTGTGAGTTAAAACGAAAGTGCTGTCTTCTATAATATGGGATGGCCATCCTATCTGCACGCCTAATAGCAGAGGGCATCACCTTACACTTATCTCTATCCTCCGCAAGCAGAGGATCCAAAGATTCCCCAAAAAGCTTAGTGCCCGAATAAGGGGAAGAGGCTAACCGCTATTTCGCCTTGAACTCTGCAGGCCACTGTCAGAGCCATAATAGCCTCCTATAGGTAACGTTGGAGGCAGGCGCCCTGGAAGAATATTTAGCGGCATTTAGTGTGGTATCCGCCGAAAATGGTTAGCCACTATGATTGGTCCTGGTGAAGGCAGACCTCACTAAGGGGCAGTCTAGATTGTAATTGCTGGAGCCAAATAAGTAAAGACCTATTGAAAAAGGAGGCCGCAGTAGCAGCCTGGATGACCACTGATGCTGTATGACCTCCACAACCCCCCTGGATATGGCCTGAGAAATTAATAAAGATGCTCAGGCAAATCAGAGACAACTGGAACTGAGGTCTCTGCTGGTTGTCTGGGCCGGGAATCCTGTGCTGGGATGCTGCAGGTGAAAGAGTTTCCTCCCCTGGCCTTACCTGCCCCGGCTGACCCTTGTGCCAAGGGGACAGTCTGAGGTGATCATGCCCTGGATGGGGTGGTTGCCTGATCCCAATGCAGTGACCTGGAGATTGAGTGATCACTGGAGATGGATTGGGTCTCAGTGTGCCCCAGTGATGACTTTTTATCAGAAGAGCCAGTGGAGGAAGGTTGTCTCTCCTTGGAGATGTGGGACTTGGAAGAGGCTTTCCTGTCCCCCTGAAGAAGCAAGGTCCTCCCTGGTCCTGTATTCCTCCCTAGGCTTGGATTTTTCAGCCATGCCCAAATGGTGATTAAATTAGCTGAAACCGTGTCGGCTGTGCCTTTTTCCAGGACTTAGCCAGCACACAGAGGCCGCTCTTTCTCATCGAGAGGTGGCATGCCTGGGCAAACCCAGGAATTGTCAGCTCCCACAGCAAAGGAAACTATCCTTGAAGACTGCAGGGCCTACACAAAGCTCAGAGGGAGGCAGACGCAGCAGAAGGCAAATAAATTGTAGGCGAGGGGGGGCAAAAGCGCTTGGCTGCAATCCGCACTGCCACACCTTCGAAGCTATCAGGCAGGTAATGCCAGAAGGCCGCTGCAATAAGCGCTGCGAGGAACAGGAAGCAGCCCGACAATCCAATGCCGTCAAATCGGCCGGCTGCCAAACATGCCAAATGGCACAAAACTCAATTTAAAATGGCCGCCTGAACCTCACTGGCGAACAACCTCGAGTAGTCCGAACTGGAGCACCCTCACATAGCAGCAGCCAGCAAGCGGCTGGAGATCAAAACTGTTGCTCCACCGCAGTCCACAATCAACAGTTTTGAAGACGAAGCGCCCCCCCCCCCGCAATCAACAACTGGGATAAACAACCAAGGCTTCGCAGCGCGCTAACAGTCTAAGCCGTGGGCGGAGGCCCGAGCCGGCTCGGAAGCAGGGACAGCACGCAATAAACAGCAAAAAATAAAAGTCTTCAACTAAGAAAACCTGATCCAATGACTAGTAGAAAGGTTCAGAAGTGCGATAATCGGAGCAACTGCAAGTAGATGTCTCTGTCAGAAGACTGAGTCGAGAACTGGGGCCCAACGGTCACAAGAGGGGGCCTGGCCCAAAAAGTTACGACTCAGTCTCTGGGCAGATTGCACTGTATCAACCCACTTTTGAACCATTCCGCAGTCCATTGGGAGAAAGAATAATACAAAAAACATCCCTCTTTTGGTCCAGCCAACTCACAGGGTTGTTGTGGGGGAAATAGCATTAAGCACACCATTTTGACTTCCTCAAAAGAAAGGCAGGAAATAAGGAACAAATAAACAAATCAACCATATTCCACATATATATCCTAACGTTTTATTGGTGATAAAATTGAATATGTTAACCATCTTAAGTTATTTGTAAATATTAAGGCATTCATTTAGTGACCAAAGTTACAATGGCACTAAAAAAGTGACTTATGACCATTTTTCACACTTAAAATCATTACAGCATCTCCATGGCCATCTGATCAAAATTCAGACACTAGGCAACTGGTTCAAATTTATGACCATTGCTCGGGGTGAAATTTACTTACCTTCTCTACCGGTTCAGAAATGTGAACGTGCGCACTCACTACAATCGCATGCACCTCCCCGCATGCACAGAGCCTTCTGAGCATGCACAGAGGTTCAAAACCAGGACATGATAACATCTGGGCAGGTGGGCAGAGCCTCCCACCGCTGGTGCTACCAGTTTGCCCAAGCCTGATAGAACCGGCTGAATTTCACTACTGCCATTGCTGTGTCCAAGATCATAGGATCACCTTTTGTGACCTTCTGACAACAAAGTTAATGAGGAAGCCAGATTCAATTGACAACCATGTTCCTATCTGATCAACTGCAGTGATTCACTTAACAACCGAGGCAAGAAAAGTTATAAAATGGAGCAAAACTCACTTTAAAATGTATCACTTAACAACAAATTTGGGACTCAATTGTCGTAAATTGAAGACTACCTGTATCATTTTTTTCCCAGAAAATAATTCTGCTTTTCCACCAGGTGGCAGCAGAAGCACATAAGTGCTTTTTGGATTTGTTTTTTTTTTTAAACTAAAAGGGAATGTTGCAATTTTTTCAGAATAGTTGGCAGTTTTAAGGCTCTTCTGAGAATCTTCCTTGTTAAGATCTGGGCGATGAATGGAGGCAACGCCATAGTGATTTCTAACACCTCTTTATTCAATACTGCCTGAACTCCCTAGCTGACACAGCTCTTTTTTTAGGAAACTGATCAGCCAAACAACCAATCAGGAGAAAGACTTTTCCTGTTCCAACAGGGAACCAGAATGAGGACTTCAACTGACAACTGTACTTCAACTTCAACTATGCTCTATATACAATACAAAGCAACCCTCTCAACCAAGATGGAGCATTATGGTGCTCAAAATAACAATTTAACATATGTAGTCTTTTAGGTAGGCAGGGCGGCAATGTGTCCATCCCAACCTACGAGGTTCTGTAGGTTCTGCCAGTAATTCCAGAGCCTTGACTAGGTGGAGTGGCTGATACTGCTTCAGGTGCAGCTTGCGTAAACAGCAAGGGCTCAATCACTGGTGCTTCTAACACAAGAGGAAGCAAGTCAGCAGACATCACCATAGTCCCTTGTCTGTACCATTATTTGTGGTGGCTGAGCTGTTGTGTCCTTAGCTGGGGTCATCTCTGTAGTGGCTTGGGAATTAATGAATGCACAAACAGGCAAGTAACAACAGCTCTTTTATTTACAGTGAGACTTCAGCAAAAGCACTGGGGCTGCAGCCCTTCTTATATACAGTTTTGGAGGGGCTGTCAGCCAATCAGGAATTAAGCTCTTATTCGAAATTCCCGCCAAAATGTATCAGAACACAACACCCCTCCCCTCCCAGAAGGCACTTACACTCAAATATTTACATATGTACAAACAAAATCTCGCAGGTGCCTTGGGCGTGTTCTCGTCCGGGCTGACCTGTGCAGATCAGTCTTGGGTAAGGCGTCGAGCCGGTCGGAGGGACCCTCTGTCTCTCCCGGCTCCGCCAATGGAACCTCCTGGATTTGATCCGGGGCGTGGTTATCCCCAGTGGGGAGTGTCGGCTCGCTGGGGCAGCGCTGGACCCAAGGTTTCTCAGATAAGTATTCCCTCGGCAACGGGTTTGAGTTAGCTGTTTTAGAGAAGTTGTCGTGGTTAGGGTCTGTGACTTCTGAGTTGTGCTCGACCTCGCTAATTACCCTTCTCCTGAGCTGGTCTATGTGGCGTTTCCATATTTTGTCAACCCCGACATCTACCGTGTAGGACTTTGGTCCCGTTACCCCAGTAATTGTTCCAGCAACCCATAGTGGGCCGTTTGCATAGTTTCGGGCGTAAACTAAGTCCCCGACTTGGAATTGTCTCAGATCGGTGACTTCTCCCTTAAAACTATCGTGGGAGCAGTTCGGGTGGAGCCTGTCTAAGATGCACCGAAGTTTCTCCCCATAAGTAGCTCTGCAGGGCTTCTCCCTGTAGCTGTGCATGGTGTGGCGTGTTGAACCACTAAAAATTGATCTATCCTGGCTTGCCAGTCACCATTATCTAGCCTGGACAGGGCTTCCTTGGCCGTCCTCACGAAACGTTCAGCCAGGCCATTCGAAGCCGGGTGGAAAGGAGCTGAGAGGGCATGGCGAATGCCCAGCTTGGCCAGGTAACCCTCGAACTGGGTGGCCATAAACTGAGGGCCGTTGTCGGATACTAGAGTATCCGGAAGGCCGTGCGTGACAAATAATTTCCGAAGGGCCCTGATAACCGCTTCGGACGTGGTTGAGACATGAGAATGATCTCGAGCCATTTAGAATATGCATCGACTACTATCAAAAATGTTTGGCCATGGAATGGCCCAGCGAAGTCGATGTGAATCCTCCCCCACGGCACTTTTGGCTTTTCCCACTCTCGGATTGGGGCAACCGGGGGATCGGGGTGAGATTGCTGGCGGGGCGTGCATGTCCAAACCCACTGAGAGATGTCCTGGTCCATATTGGGCCACCAGACATAGCCCCTAGCTAGGCTCTTCATTCTAACTATGCCTGGGTGTCCCTCGTGAAGTAACTCCAGAACCCTGGTGTGCAGCTTGGAGGGCACGACAACTATATCACCCCACAGTAAACATCCCCCTTGCATAAACAATTCATTACGCTTATTGACAAACGTTTGAAACTCCCCTCCGTCCACCTTGGGCGGCCATCCTTTCAACACCCAACCACAGACAGTACGCAAAACAGAGTCTTTTGCGGAGGCCCTGGCTACTTCTCTAGAGGAAATGGGACCCAGAGTCAGAGCGTCCAGCAATAGGACAGGGGCCTCCGGTGTCGGGTCGTCCAGCAGCTCGGGCAGGGGGCAACGGCTGAGTGCGTCTGCATGGCCCAGGGCTCGCCCAGGGCGGTGAACCAGTTTGTAGGAATATGCAGACAGGAAAATAGTCCATCTGGTCATACGTGGAGAGAGGGCAGCGGGAGTGGGCTTGTCTCCGGCCAATAGGCCTAGTAGTGGCCGATGGTCAGTAACCAACTCAAATGTCCTGCCATAGAGATATTCGTGGAATTTCTTCACTCCCGTGATTGCGGCCAATGCCTCTCTGTCTAGCTGGCTATAGTTCCGTTCCGCGCTAGACAGAGTGCGGGAGTAGTATGCTATGGGCGCCTCTAGGCCATTTGGCAGTCTATGGCCCAAAACGGCGCCAACTCCAAACAGAGAGGCGTCACACACTAAAACGAGTGGCAATTTAGCGTTATATTGAATGAGGAAACTGTCTTCAGCCAGCAGTAACTTAACAGCCTCAAACGTGGCAGACTCTGGTTTTCCCCAAACCCACGGTGCGTTTTTTTTCAAAAGTTTGTGAAGTGGGTCAGCCGTGGTGGCCTTGTCCTTTAAGAACATCGAGTAGAAATTCAGCAGTCCAAGGAAGGCTTGGAGCTCTGCTTTAGATTTTGGGGTGGGCGCATTCCTGATAGCCCTAACTTTACTTTCCATGGGGTGGATGCCTGCACCATCGATCCTATAGCCTAGGAACTCGACAGAAGGGACAGCGATCATACATTTGCTTTTCTTTAATTTTAGTCCTGCTTCCCTGAATCTTGACAAAACGCCCCTAACTCTGTCTCCCAGTTGCTGTTCGGTCTGGGCGCTAATCAAGACGTCGTCGAAATAGGGCACCACCCCCGGAAGGCCTTGCAATAGGCGCTCCATAGTGCTCTGGAAGAGCCCAGGAGCAACACTAACTCCGAACTGGAGCCGGGTGCATTTGAACGCTCCCCTATGTGTCACAATTGTCTGTGCCTCAGCTGCAGCATCATCAACTGGTAATTGTTGATAGGCTTGCGCCAAGTCTAATTTTGCAAAAATTTTGCCTGGCTCCAGGGAGTGTAGTAGATGATGCACAATCGGCACCGGATAGGCGCTCGGCTGCAACGCCTTATTGATTGTGCACTTGTAGTCGGCGCAAATTCTGACCGACCCGTCCGACTTTACTGGGGTGACTATGGGGGTCTCTCATTTAGCATGGTCAACTGGGACCAACACTCCCTGCTTAATCAATTTGTCCAGTTCAATGTCTATCTTTGGCCGTAATCCAAAGGGGACTCTTCGAGCCTTTAGTCTGACTTGGGGCACGTTGGGGTCTATATTTAAGGAAATAGGGGTCCCCACATACTTGCCCAAGGAATCCGAAAAGACGTCCTGGAACTCGGTCAGGAGACTGTCCTTTAGTGGTGACTTGAGCATGCTGTGGACGCCGGTGAAACCCATGCCCAGGGCTCGGAACCACACCATGCCCAAAAGGCTGGGCAGTTGTCTGGTCACAACGGTCAGTGGCAAGGTTCTTTCGTAGTCGCCGTAGGTTACTCGAAACATGCCAACACCTTCGACAGGAACTCGGTTGCCTTGGTAGTCGAGAATCTGCAGCCTTTGCCTTTTTGAAACGATGGTAGAATTGACTTCAGGGTCACCCACGACATTATGGAAAGGGCCGACCCAGTGTCAATTTCCATTTCGCAGGGTCTGCCGTTGATCTCAACAATCGTGGAGACCTTGTCCTCGACCACCGTGCTGGCCTGGTCAATGTGCGTGCTGTAATCGTCTCGTGGTTGAATTTCGCGCCGGTTTTTCACGCCGCCGTCTTTGGTTCGTTGTCTTTGGCGCATCGATTCTGGTTGGCTGTGGTTGTCACGTGGTTGGTTTTTTCTGGGCATGGCGGCCCTACAGACTCGCGCCAAATGCCCCTTCTTATTGCAACGTCTGCAAATGGCCTCTTTGAATTTGCACGACAGTCTTTCATGGTTTCCGCCGCAACTCCTGCAGCTTCGTCAGGGGCTGCTTGATTCTTTCCGTTTTTCCGTCCGGAAAACGTCCTCGTCTGAATCAGCCTCCGAGCTGGATCGGGCATCCTCTCTGTGGACTGGTAAGGACTTGGAACTGTCCTTGCTGGTCAAGGGGCGCTGCAGGGCTTCCGTGGCTTTCATGGAGGCTTCGTGAGCCCTGGCCTCATCTAAGGCACCCGAAAGTGTCAGGTCCGGTTTGGCGAGCAGCCGCCTCTGTAGTCTCGTGTCGCGAACCCCACAAATTAGTTGCTCTAGCAAAGCATCGTCTAGATCTCTGTAATCACAGTGGGTCGCGGCTTTGCAGAGGCTCGCCATATAGGCGCTGACCGGCTCCCCCTCCCGCTGGATGCGCTGTCGGAACTGGTACCGTTGCACGAACTTGGAGGGCACGGGAGCATAGTGAGCCCGAAGGGTCGCCATCAGGGTGTCCCAGGGGACGGTCTGGACAGGCGTTGGCTCGCTGAGTGACTCTGCCATCTTGAACACGTCCGGTCCTCAGTGGCTCAGGAAGAGGGCTCTTTTTCGGTTTGCAAAGTGCTCCTGCATATCGCTGGCTTTGAGCGAGCACTCAAACCGAGTCATATATGAAGCCCATTTTTCGCGGGCCGGGTCAAAAGGCTTGGGCGGAACGTAGGCAGACATGTTCGGTATGCCTCCTCTTGTTCGCCTCGTCGCCTAGCTGAAGCTCGTGTCTCACTGGCCGCCTCTTGTGATTCTATCCCACCCTCGTCGCCAATGTAGTGGCTTGGGAATTAACGAATGCACAAGCAGGCAAGTAACAACAGCTCTTTTATTTACAGTGAGACTTCAGCAAAATCACTGGGGCTTCAGCCCTCCTTATATACAGTTTTGGAGGGGCTGTCAGCCAATCAGGAATTAAGCCCTTATTCGAAATTCCCGCCAAAATGTATCAGAACACAACAATCTCTGGCGGAGTCCATTCTGGCTGGCAGCAGATGGACGTTCTGAGGTGGCCATGTAGTTGGTCACTGTTGCAGCGCCACAACCTGCCATCTTCGAGTGCCATCCTGTTGGAATGCGGTCCAGTAACGTCCACTACCCGGGAAGGAATCCAGGAAGGGCCCCCAGCATAGTTGTGGGTGTAGACAAGGTTGCCTGGTGAGAATGACTGGAGCTGGCTGGTCGAGTCTGCAGGAACCTCTGAGGAATAGTCCGGGTATAGTCAGTCCGTAGATGGCAACCTATTAGGAATTCGGCCGGACTCCAGTTGGTGGTGGAGTTTGGTGTGATGTGCTGGACCAGGAGGTACTTGGCTATCTGTGTTCGCCAGTCACCCAGGCTCATCCTTGCCAATGCTTCCTTTGCTGACTGAACCATCTGTTCAGCGTTGTGGAATTGGGATCGTAGAAACACCCAGGAGCATCCAGAGGCAGATGCATGAATAAATGGCTTAAATGTATTCATTCATATAATAAAGCACATTAACTATGTACAAAGGCTGTCTTAGTATTCATTATAGGATAGGCGGCACAGTGTGTGTGATTACACTGATCAGAGATCAAGTCTCATGGGGAACAAATGTGAAAAGAGAGAGCATGGTAGAAAACTTTGGAGGGGGTTTTATATAGGGGTGGAGGCACTCTCAGCTTCCACTGGTGTCTATATGACACATGTGCCAATGGCTTGCAAATACTTGACAGTTCCCCTCCTTGCGAGCCAATGGCATGCAACACACTAATGCAATGCACAACAGATTTTACCCTGTGAGACATAACTTTTTACACAGATCTTTGTGCCTATCTGCTGGTAGAGGTTTTGTGAAAATGTCAGCTGTTTGATGTTTGGTCTGACAGTGCGTTAAAGATATAAACCCCATCTCTACTAGTTGTCTAACATTTTGATAATGGATACCAATATGTCTGGATCTTTTTCCCACCGCATAGGCTTTGGCAAAGGTAAGGAGGAGTCAGTGGGAGGGACATTGGGTGTATCAAGATTTAACCCCTACATAGTCTCACATATATATTCATACGGATAGTTAGGTATTTTCACTTGTAACAAATCCCCCTCTAAAATACCTAACTGTTATTGATCCTTTGAACTTTGTATATGCACATTTAATTTCAAAGTCAAATAAGCATGTTGTTTCGTTAGTAAAGGTTTTGTTAAAATGTTCGCAACTTGTTCATTAGTTTCACAATGTATTAATAAACCCTATATTAGATAACTGTCTTACATGTTTATATTTAATATCTATATGGCGCGATCTTTGACCTATTGCCTCAGATGTTGAGATGTCTATAGCAGCTTTATTGTCTTCGTGGATGATTATAGGATAAATAGGTTCAATCCAAATGTTAGATAATAGATCATCAAACCATGTTAGATTGTTGGCTGCTTTTGATAGACAAATATATTCAGCTTCAGCTGTGGAGGTTGCGATCAAATTTTGTTTACCAGTGTACAGGACAATTGTTTATGAGAAAAACATAGCCAGAAGTGCTTTTTCTACTTTTGGTGTCCCCAGCCCAATCCGCATCAGCATAGCATGTTAAAATAAGTTTTTCTGAATGAACTGGTTCCAAGTACAAGCAAACATCAGTACTGAACTTTAGATATCTGAGGATCCTTTTTATCCCTTCCCAGTGATAAACATTTGGGTTGCTTATGTGTCTAGACAGAAGATTGACAGCAAGAGAAATGTCTGGTCTGGTCCAGTTGGAAATGTATAATAATGAGCCAATGACAGATCTGTGCAATGTATTGTCTTTAAATGGCTCATTTTCGTTATTCATATTTTTTGTAAAATCAGTTTGCATGGGTGTCTCACATGTTTTTGATTTCATCATGTTACATTTTTGCAGAAGTTCTAATATCTTTTCCTTTTGAAATAATTTAAATCCTCCTTTGATCTTACCAATTTGAACACCCAGATATTTATTCACTTTCCCCAAAGTCTTTAAAGTGAAATGTTTGCTTAACTTCTTAGCGAATTCATCACACCTATGCTTGTGTTGCCCAAAATATAAAATGTCATCAACATAAATGAGTACGTACTCTATAGAGTTGTCCGTCTTTCTGGTGAAAAAACATAAGTCTGCGGATGTAGCCGAAAAACCTATTTCTTTAAGTATTCTGGTTAAACATTCATACCATCTTTTTCTGGATTGTTTCAACCCATATAAACTCTTATTTAATAATCATGTTTATCCTCTTTGTGTGTTTTTTCCAGGGGGTGCCCTCACATAGATTTCTTTGTCAAGGTTAGCATGCAAATATGCGGTTTGCACGTCAAACTGGTACACATTTAAGTTCAGAATGGATGCTAATACCAGTGCGCTCTTGACACTCTCTGGTCTAACTGTGGGTGAATATGTATCTACATAATCATCAGGAAACCTCTGTGTGAACGCTTGGGCTACTAATCTAGCTTTGTGTAAGAATTTGTTTTCTTCTAATTCTTTAATTTTGAATATCCATTTAGTTCCAATGAGTGTCTTACCTACTGGCGGTTTAGTGGGTGTGTATACATTTAATTCCTTTAGGCTATCCATCTCCTTTTTCATTGCTTGTTCCCATTTGACCCTCTCCTCCTGTGGTAATTTTAATATTTCTTCATATGTGTTGGATCTTTTTTTATTTGCATTGATCGATAGTACATAGTCTTCTAGTCTTTTTGGTACTGTATTTCTATTAGATCTGATGGGTCTATCGGGAGGTGATTCTACATCATACATGTATCTTGCTTCTTTCTCTGTTAGTGTATCTACTTGTATGATGGGGTGATTCTCTTTCCATTCTCTAGTAGTTATCTCTTGGTGTCTAGGTTTGTTGATTTGTTGTGTTTTGGACTCAATCATATGGTTTGTGTTCTCTATGTACATCTATTTTGTTTTCTGTTCTGGGGCATAATTCATTAAGATGTATTTTAGACCAATTAGCATGCTCGTGGAATACTGCTATTCTAGATATGATGAATTTATTATTTTTGTCTATGAATCGGTATTCTTTTGTCCCGGATTCATATCCCATGAATTTTAACCTTTTAGACACTTTTTCACCTTTGCATCTTAATTGTTTTGGCCTATAAACATCTACAGTGACACCGAATATATGTAGATGACCAATTTTTGGTTTCCTGCTGTACATAATCTCGTAAGGTGTTTTGCCAATCACGCTAGACCACAAACTGTTTATAGTATAATTTGAGTATGTAAATGCTTCAGCCCAGAAAATTTGTCCTAATCCAGCAGATACACATATAACCATAGTTTGTAATAAGCCATTTTTTCGTTCTACAACCCCATTTCGGAATGTGGAAAAAGGTGAAGATTTAAAATGTAGTATCCCCTGCATTCTTAGCCAATTGGAGAATTCTTTTGATTAAAAATTCTGACCCCCTATCTGTCATTATTTGTTTGATTTTTACACTATGTTGTGTTTCTACTCTTTTGTGGAATTCCTTCAATTTTTAAATACTTCATTTTTGTGATTGAGTGTGTATACGAAGCCATATCTGCTGAAGTCATCTACTATGGTCAAAAAGTACCTTTTTCTGTACTTAATTGATGGCTTCATGGGGCCAACCAAGTCCATGTGTACCAGTTGGAAGATTGAATGTGTGGTGCATGTGGCTTTTCTTGGCCTAGGTTTGTTTTTGAGTTTTGAAGATTTGCACACAGAACATTCTAAGTAATTTTTGCAATTTTTTACTTTTATATCATCAGAACATTCTAACATTTTTTGAATAACAGGGAAACTGGCATGTCCCAGTTTCCTATGGAGTAAATGGGCGCATTCATCATGCATTGGTTTCCTATTGGATATTTTCTCATTGGGAGCGTTGTCACTAGTGTGTTCATCTCTCATGTCATTCTCAATCTTCTTGTGAATATTAGTCTTACATTTTTTGTTTTCTAATTGTGTGCATGCATATACTAATTCATCACCTTCTGGTTGGAGGTGTGTTAATCCCCCTTTAGTAATAATTTTGCCTATGTTCCTTTTGTTTTTTGACATATATACTCTTCCATTCTTGAATGCGATTTTTATTCCCTTTTCTTCACTTAATTTCAATATGTTATGTGGGATTTCAGGGATAAACAATACCCCCTCTATTTTTCCTATACCATTAATGTGTATATTACCTATTCCTCTCACTAAAACTTTATCCTGATTTGCCACCTTGAAATGGTAATTCTTTTCTGTGAAATCACTGAAGAGTTCTTTATCATGGGTGGTATGGTTAGTGGCTCCAGAATCAATGAGCCATGTATTACCTGATTCTGTTTGTGTGAGTTTATTGTCTCCTAGTCCTTATAGTGATCCATATTTACTCCCTCTAGAATTGTCCCTGTACTCTTTTTTTATCCTTTGGATTGACAGATTCCCTACGTTTGTTATCTATAATCCAGTGAATGTCTGTCTAAGAAATTAGCTTTTTTGTCTGACCTCTCCCTGTGGTATGACTGGTCCCTCTTTCTTGTATTTTTAGGACAGTCTCTCCTATAATGGTTTCTGGAACTGCATGTGTGACACTCTGATGCATATCGATCTCTGCTTTGGAATTCTACTTTCCCTGTGACATATGGAACGCTCCCTCCTTAGATTATCCTCTGCTATGAGTTTGTGAGAGTTTCTAGTGTGAGGTGTTCTAAACTGAGACTATCTAACAGAGTTATGTAATTGTCCCAACTAGAATCCAGTGAGTTGATTATTATACTCTTCATGCTTTCTTCAGAAATAATTTCCCCTCTTTGAATAAGTTCAGCCCTGGTAGCATTTAAATTTAAAATATGTTCACTCATGGGAGTTCCACTTTTTAGTCTAGCAGAGTGAAACTCCCTAGAAATCCTGGTTGTTGTAGCTACATTCTTACTGTAAAACAGGTTAAACAATTTTTGAAATATTTCAGAAACAGTTAAATTGTGGTCAATGCTAGGATAAATGCTAGGTGATATTGTGGCAATAAGAATATATGATGCAGACAGTCCAATTCAAAAGTCCAGGGTTTGCTAGGAGGGTCATTAATAAAAAATAACATGTTTTCTCTTAAATATATAACTTGGAGCTGCTGACTCCACTCCAATAAATTTGTTCTGTCTAATTTTAATTTTATGAAATCTGCTGGAAGAGCCCCTGGGTTGTGTGAAAAATTACTCACTGTCTGTCGCTGACCATGGTTTAGGTCTTTAGTGAACTCGCAATATGGCATTGGAATGCTTGATGTATATCTGTACTGACTTGTTTCTATGTTCTTTTCCCTTTTTTTTGTAGATATGTTCTGCGCATCCTCGGACTTTATTTTTCTCCAGCAGCTGCCGAGGAATGATCCGGTGCTTGCGGCTCTTGGAAGAAGGCCCCAGTTGGCTTGATGGTCCTCTGTTTCGACCCTGGAAGGCCTCAGATAGTCGATGGTCGCCTGGGAGGTCGTTCGGGTTGCCGGGGCATCCCTGTAGCTTTGATGGTATGCAAAATCCTCACAGAGGGTTCGGCAGCACTGTTCTTCTGTGCAGCTAGAGGACGGGACCCGGTCTGGATCGTCGTCATCGGGATACATGGACCGTTCAGCGTGCTGCCTTCTGATTGGTGAGTATGACCTTTTAATTCTAGGGTCTTGAGCAGATCGTGTGAGCGTCGGGTAGTTGCCTTCAGTGGGTGGCGGCCTGTATATCTTTTTTGCAGGTGATGGCCTCTAGGTAGTTTAGCTCTGCATGGTGTTTATCATAGGTAGGTTTAGTGAGTCTCTCTGGATTGTCCGGCTGTGGGCCCAGTAGTTTGAATTTTGTTCCAAATGCCGCGGTTAGCACCCGCATGGTATTGTCTATTTCTAGCGTGGAAGGCTGGCTAGGTGGGTCATCCCATAGTTGTTTTTCATTTGTTTCTGGTGTTGGGTAGGTGTTTTTTTCGTAAGTATTGAGAAACTGCTCGTCTTTCTCTGCCTTTTCTTTCGGTGTGATTTCTGTAGGAGTTAGTTGAGCTACCATTCTTTTTTTAAGTGATCTGGTGATAGGTCTTCTTTTTACTTCAGTCAGTTTTGGTGTTTCTTGCATCTTTAGGTTGATGATCAAATGATTTTTGCACATCATTCCAATTAAGTTCTTGTTTTAATGTAACCCAATGAAAATGTTCAATATCATTGTAATGTACCGTCCACTCTTCTAAATAATCTATGCAGTTACTATAGAACTTTTTGATGTGATTCATGATATCTGCACGATTTATTGCACCTTGTTCTTCTAGCTGGTTTATACTATTACGGATAGTTAATGGAAGAAAATTATTTTCTAACTGCTCTTCACACTGAAATTTTAAATTATTAACTTCATTTGCTACTTTGATTACCGAAATTTTGTCATCTTCAATAAGTTTTATAGCATTTTGAAAAAGAGCTGCTTGATTGTGTACAAACTCTAGCCAAATTTTTGAAGATTCTTTTTCAAAAAACTCTTCTAAAATTCTAGGACATTTATCCTATGATAGAAAGTAGGATTTCAAAGAATCGTATATTTTCAAAATTCTTTCGACAGCTGGCAAAAGAGCTAACCACTGCGTTTTACTGTATCCAAGTATTTTCTGATATTCGACTTCCACAGTTTTACAAAATTCTTTAAGCATTTCAACGCGCAGTGTATATGTAGAAATAAGAATATATTTTAATAACAATATTTTCCACATCTACGGGCAAATCAACAGCTGTTTGAATGGCGTTATGTATTATGTGCGCTGCACAACCAACACCAATAATGTTTTGATTAAGGTTTTTGTTTAATTTATAAAAAATATTATTTGTACCTCTTCTCGCTTTTCCTCCAAAATTTGCATTTGTGTTGTCTGCACAATATGCAATCATTTTATGTTTTAAATTGTTTTTTTTTCCAAAATATTAATAATGGAACTGAAAATTATTTCAGAACTTTCGCCGGGCAAAGAAACAAAATCTAAAATTCTAACTTTTATTCCAATTTCTGAATCAAAAAATCTAATAATGGTTGGAAATAACTTTATATCCTTATGATTAGATGTGTCAGAATATATGGATATAAAATTATTTTTTTCTAGATTTTTGTTTAATTCTGAAAATGCATATGGGGAAAGCACATTACACACAATTGCCTCAGATTTCGTTCTAGCACAGGCAAATTTTTTGTTGAATAACTTTTTGACAACTTGTGATGTACAGTCCATAGATCTGAAGGAATGATTGTGATTAATAGCATGAAAAGACATACCGTATATACTCGAGTATAAGTCAACCCGAATATAAGCTGAGGCACACAATTTTACCACAAAAAAGCTGGGAAAACTTATTGACTCGAGTATAAGCCGGGTGTGGGAAATGCAGCAGGTACTGGTAAATTTCAAAATAAAAATAGATACCAATAAAATTACATTAATTGAGGCATCAGTAGGTTAAATGTTTTTGAATATGTATTGCAATGAAAAACAGTAAACTAGCTCTGTAAGTGGAAAAGAGGGTCAACAAAAACAATATGGTATCAACAATAACTTTAAAAGTACAACCTTTAAAACCTTAGCTCAATCAGCAACCAAGTGAAAACACAAGAGTTAAAATCCTTCAAAACTGGATTCCTCCTCATCTGTATCTCCAAACAGAGCTTCAGCTTTAGCTGATGTGAGGTTATCAGCATAGACATTGCCTTCACCACTGAGTTCGCAGTCATCACCATCACTGCTGTCGTCATACAAAGCACTGTCTTCACTGCCATCCATTAGTAACGCCACATTTCTTGAAGGCAGGTTGTACCATGTCCTCTGGAATGTCTTCCCATGCATCATGAACCCACTTTCCTATCAATTCTATGTCAGGCTTCACCAGATTTCCAACTTTTGTCAGTCGGACTTGACCAGATGACATCCATTCATGCCACATCTTTCGCACATGGTCTTTGAAAGGTTTATTTAAACACATCTAGGGGCTGCAATACAGATGTAAGCCCACCTGGAATAATGGCCAAAGTAACTTGAGAAGACTTTGCCAATTTTTTTATGTCATCAGATGTGTGGGGTCTGAACTAGCAATGATGGTTTTTTCTTTAAGGCTGCTCCTGGTCATCCGTTCCAAATTTCTTTCAGTCATTTTTTTGTTCCATCTTCATCCATCCAGCCTTTAATATGTGCACGCACTGTAGTTCGTGGTGGGAATTTGACCTTTTTAGGCAAGGTCTTTCTTTTAAAAATAATGACAGGCTGCAGCTTAGTTCCATTAGCCAAACAGAAATAGAAAATTCACCATTACATTTCTCACATTTTACCATGTAATCGCTTTTGGTTTTTTTAATAAAAGGAAATTCACTTCTTAGATCATCGTTGAATTTGCATCCTCTTTTCTTATTCATTATGTTAAAAAACAAAAAAAAATTAAAATTATATTATAAATTATTATATACATATTGCTTAAAAACACAGTAAGTTACATGAACGTATTTTATTGTTAGTTTATAAATTAAATTAATTTGATTGTTATAAAGTAACTATATTTTAAAAATTATTTTAATTTTAATCCTATATTTCTGTCTAAATAATAACAATACTAACTTGTATTATTTTTCCTCTGAATTTGCCGTAACGTAAGTCGTAAGTCACTTTTAAGGCCGGCGCTAGACTTTTTGCCACCACTATAAAATATAAATTATACGAGTACTGTCTGCTAAATTCAAGAAAATTTACGTAGTTATGAAATAAATAAATAAATTACTTACCTAAATTATCTGAATAGCTGATTTGTAATGACATCACTTGTTTAACTAGCTTATTAACACGCAGTACGATGTGTGTCATCTGAGAGACAGTTACAAAATGTTTTCGTCATTGCCAATCCCAAAAAATGCCATTGTTCATTAAGTCCAAACAATGCTGGTTGAATTTTAACAACTGATCAACAATGCGAACTTTGATAAGCAGTTCTCAACAATTATTTGTTATTATTAAATTTTAACATTATAAAATTAACAAAAATAATATAAAACTCATATCCTGGCTAAATAGCCACATGGCCGCCGAATTTAACCAATTGTTAAAAATCGGGATTGTCCCGCCAAAAGCAGGACGTCTGGTCACAGTGACCTTGTGTTGCGTTTGGATCTGGTTGTAAAGTTATTTGAAGTTGTCCTTTAAAATAAATACATGGCCATAACGAGAGTAATCATTGACTACCGTTAAAAAATAACGCCTCTTGCCAAGGAAGGGTCTAAAAGGACCAATCAAATCATGTGTACCAGCTGATAAGGGTACCTTGCACGTCGGGAAGACACCTTAGGTAGCAGCAGTTTTTGATTTTGCTTCCTTACAGATGGCACATTCCAAATAGGTATTACAATTCTTTATCTTAAGCCCAGCGGAAAAATCTTGCATTTTCCTAATAACCGAGAAGCTGGCATGGCCGAGCCTGCGGTGTAATATATGTGCTCAATCCGAATGTAAAAGTTTACCCATGCGCACTTTGTCAACCTTATGTATCTTATCATTACAAGTCTTGATCTATGCAGTAATGACAGTAGGCACTGGATTAATGGTCACCTTAGACTTCCTCAGGGTTGGCTGAGGAGTTGTGATCTTAATGGGCTCGGCCTCAGTTTGGGTGTCCTGGGAGCCGGTTTAGGAGCTTCATTGGGATTAGGTCCAGTATCCTTGAGTTTGGAGAACCTGGGGGCTGCCAAAGCAGCTTTCTCCTCTGTCTGGGTGCTAGCCCCCTGTGCCCTCTTATTAGGTGTCTTGTGCCTTTTGACCTTTGCTTTTGGGGAAAAATAAGGCAAATTGTTGATTTTTACAATATCGCCAACAACATCCCCACTTTCGAAAACATAACCTCCACCCTTCTCAAATAACAGATTTACATTTTTATCCTCAATTTTAAAATACTTAAAAGGTTGTTCTTGATTGAGGGAACATACAGTGCCCCAGTAACATCTCCTATACCAGGCACATTGATCACGCCTTCCCCATTTACCTCTGCCTTGTCCCCAGTGGCAACTTTTACTGAGGACTTGAGTGGGTGTAAAATCTTACATCGTTGCTTCTTGTTAGCTATATGCATTGATGCACCTGAATCAAGAAGCCACAGCCCCTCAGCATCCTTTACCTGGGAGGTGGGATTGTCACTTGTGACACTACAGAATTGGTATCCTTTATGACCACCTCCCCCTCTTCCACGTCCTCTTTTATTTTTATTATGCTTAAGTCCAGCCATGTTGGCCCTAGAGCAAGGGCACTCCCTTTTAAAGCGACCTTGTATGCCACAGTCAAAGCAGGTGGGAAGGGTTTTAATCCTTTCACTTGTGTCCTGGCGCCTCCTCTGAGGCCTAGGCCTGTGGTATGCCTCCATTTCTTGTTGTTCCTCATCTCTGTGCCTTAAATCTTCCTCAATAAAGCGGCCAGAAAAGTATTCTATATTTCTTTGTTCCCTAGAAACTCCTTATAGAGAAATAATGAAGGGACTCCAGGATTTGTCTAGGGAGTTCAACATTACACTAATTAAAGTGGATTCAGGAACAGGCTCCCCTCTCTGTATAAGCTCATCTCTCATGGCTTTAAGCGTTGCTAAATGTTCCCCCATCTTGACACCAGGTTTGAGTTTATAATTGTGAAAAATTCTTGGCAATCTGCTGGTTGGAGCCATATTGACATTATATAGGGCAGTCCAAACTTCCTGAGCTGTGAGGCCGTCTGAAAGACTGGCATAAAGAGCTGTGTCTATAGAACTTAACAGGGTTGTGTAAGCTCTTTTATGCAGGAACTCGATTTCAGGGCTCCAAGGTAAAGGAGGTGGTCTTTTGATCATGTCCAGAGTATTTTCTGAATTATCTGAAGAGAATTATCTGAATCTCTTTACACCATTTTTTAAAATTCTAACCACTTAAGTAATTTTTCAAAATTATTTGGCAAAGTTACAAAATTATTGCCATTAAACTGCATGGGGAGTTGTTCAAAGGGCTGAAAAGAGCCTGTTGTGAATGGCATTGGGATCGCTAAGCCTGGGATTGATAGCTTAGGTTTGGCTCCTTCTTGTACTCTTTCTGTAGTTTGAAGCAACTGGGCACATGCAGGAAATGCAGCATGCTCCAAAGCCTTTTCTTGTTGGAGCTCTGATCTCCCTTTCTGGGTTCTGAAGTCAGGTCTGGCTGAAGCCTCAGCATAGGCCTGAAAATCAGCTGTGTGGTGGGGAAACTTTGGAGGAGTGAGAAGAAGGCCTGGAGATCTTTCTGGAGACTGGAGGCCCATCAGATGAGGTCTGTGGGCTGGATTGGCGTTAAAATGTCTCTGGATCTCCTTTTCTCCATCAGAGGAGCAGCTCCAGATCATCCCAGCAGCACTGGAAAGGTGCGGAGGCCTCAGTGTGGGCCCGTGTGAAGCATTCAGAGAATGGGGGGTGGAAGGCTGCAAGCCCATCTGGGTTCCTCTGGGGGTGGGAGGCTGGGTTTGGGATCCTTCTTAAGTGGGCAGCTGGGTCTGGGACCTCGGGGTGGCCGGTGTATGGTTGTTCCCTAATTTCCAGGGCAGTGACCAGGATCTCTATGGCTTCTTTGATGTTTGCAGTGGCAGGCGTAACCTGGCAAGGAGCTTGTAGGGTCAGAATGATCCTCTGGGCCACTGGAGTGCTGAACTGACTGGCTGGTGTTATAGGCCTGGACCGTGGAGCTGGGGTAGACCTGGCTTGTGGTTCTGGCAAAGAGCCCAGGGGAGCCGTCATCTTGGAGGAAGTTGGCTCCAGAAGGGGGCTGGTGGCCATTTTGTTTGGCGGGAAACTGGGTGGGGGGAGTCTCTCTGGCGGTAGGCGCCATCTTAGAGAGATCAGGCAGGGGAGTCCTTACCGGGATGGCAGGCATCTCTGATGCTGCCTCCTCAGGCCTCTTTCTGGCTGCTGCCCTTGTCTTCAGGAGGGAGGTGAGCGCTGCTCCGCACTCCTAACATCTTAGCCACTTGCCTCTCCAGGCTTGTTCTTCTGCCCCCTTGTCGTCAGTGCTGAAGAAGCTGTCTCCAGCAGCGCTTGGCTCAGCCCCTTGATCTCTTGCTGCATCTGGGTGACCTCTGGCTGCCAGGGTGTAGCCGGATGGAAACCCCCTTTGATGTTTTCCATCGGCGATTCAGACTGGGGCTGGTGTGAAGTTCTCTCCCGTTGAAGGCCTCTGGTCATGACAGGAGAGCTTCTCTTACAGGTTATTTTGGAGGGCATCTTGCCTTTTCAACAGCTCCTGGAGTGGAGTTCTGCAACCATCCTCTGCTACCATTCTGTGGAATTGGGATTGTAGAAACACCCAGGAGCATGGAAGAGTCCAGAGGCAGATGCATGAATTAATGGCTTAAATGTATTTATTCATATAATAAAGCATATTAACTATGTACAAAGGCTGTATAGGATAGGTGGCACACAGTGTGAGTGACTACCCTGATCAGAGATCAAGTCTAATGGGGAATAAACCTGAAAAGAGAGAGCATGGTAGAAAAGGTTGGAGGGGGTTATTTACTCAGGGTAAGCCCCTCCTTTCCAAATGGGGGTGGAGGCACTCTCTGCCTCCACTGGTGTATATATGACACATGTGCCAATGGCTTGCAAATACTTGACAAGCGTGCCTTTTGCTAGCAGGATGGAATGGTGCAATCAGCATGACAAATGCTATGAACCATCAGGAACAGCTTGAACTGGCTTGATGTGAGCTGTGGCCCATTGTCTGAATCGAGCACATCTGGCAGTCTGTGTGTCGCAAACAGCCTTTTAAGGGCTTTGATCACAGCATCCGAGGTGGTCGATGTCATGAGTACCACCTCAAGCCATTTTGAGTAGGTATCCTCAACCACCATAAACGTCTGTCTATGGAAAGGTCCCGCAAAGTCACTACGCACCCTTGACCAAAGTGTCTTGGGTGCTTCCCACTCATGAGTTGGAGCGGATGGGAGGGATGGCCTTGACTCTTGGCAAGGCTGACAAGATACGACCCACTCAGCGATGGCCTTGTCTAAGTTGGGCCACCAGACATAGCTGCGGGCAAGTGCCTTCATTTGCACAATGCCTAGGTGCCTACATAAAGAGCTTCCAAACTGGCCACCACAGCCTCTGGGGTACCACCAAACAATTCCCCAAAGTAGGCAGCCCCATTGAGCGGACAGCTCATGTGTGGAAGGGAAGGAACTCTGTGCTGACTGGCCCCTTCAGCCATCTCCACACCCAGTGGAGCACTTGAGTGATGGCATGATCCTTAGTGGAATGTGCAGTGATATCCAATGCCACATTGCGACCAGACAATTAATAAAACAGATTATGGTGGAGCTGGATCCGCCACAACAGTCAGGAGTGGGCACTGTCTGAGGGTGTCAGCATGGCTAAGTGTCTTACCCGGCCGATGCAGGAGGCAGTATCTGTATGCAGCTAGGAACACAGTGCAGCGTAGCATGCAAGGGAACAAAACTTGTGGTGTTTGGCAGTCCCTGCTGAGCAGGCCCAGTAGTGACTTATGATCGGTCACAAGATCAAATGGTTTGCCGTAGAGATATTAATGGAAATGTTTGACTTCTGCGACTGCAGTCAAAGCTTCCTTGCCCAGCTGGCTGTAGTTTTGTTCAGCCAATGACAAGGCCCATGAGAAAAAAGCAATCCGGGCCTGTCTTCCATCCAGGAATCGGGGGCTTAAAATGTCGCCAGCACCGAATGGAGAGGTGAGAACCAAGGGAAGATTTTAGTTGTACTGCACCAGGACGCTGTTTGAAGATGGTAGCTCCTTGACAATGGAGAAGGCAGCAGCAACGCCAGGGAGACGGGCCTCCCCGAAGTGACTGAAATGACCAGGGACTGCAGGCTAGACAGGAGGTCCTGTGAAAGATAGACCCTGCACTCGACCGTATCTATGATTGCTCCAAGATGCTGAATGCGGGTCATTGGTACCAGGTGGCTCTTGGCCCGGTTGATGGGAAAACCATGAGCTGTCAAGACCTGGAAGGTGGTGTCCAGGTTGAGATGTGCTAGGGCCTCCAAACTCGACTGGATGAGGAGGTCATACAGATAAAACTGGACCCTGACTGGTCGAGTTCGGAGGTGTGCCACAAATGCGGCCATCAATTTGGTGAACGCTCAGGGAGCCGAGGAAAGACTGAAAGAAAATGCGCAGTACTGGTAATGATGATCTGCATGGCAAAATCGGAGGAACTTGCAATAAGCTGGGTGAATGGGGATGTAAGGTATGCCTCCGTCAGGTCTACTGACGTGACGAAGTCCCCGACTCTGATGCCTTCCAAGATGGACTGGAGGGACTGCATCTTGAACCGACGGTAGATGACCCAGCGGTTCAAGGACTTGCGATCAAGGATTGCTCTCCAACCTCCTGAGGATTTCTGGACTATGAACAGGCGTGAGTAAAATCCTTGTCCGTGCTGCTCCTGTGGTACTGGCTCGATGGCTTGAATTTCCAATAGGTGACAAATGGCTGATAGCACCAGAAGCTGAGTCGACCGATCCCGTGAAAAGGGGCATCAGAAAATCAATCCAGGGGGGTGGAGAGGAATTCCAGGGAGAGGCCTCACCTGACCATCTCCCCAACCCAAGTGTCCAATATGATCACCTCCCATTGGTCAGCAAAGTGAGCCAGGCAATGGGAGGGAAGGACATGCAGTCAATGGGACTGGCGGAAGGGACAACCGCAGCCCCCTCGAATGAGGCCGGGATGGGAAGAATCTCTGGGCCCTAGGCCCTGAATAGGTAGTCTCGGATGCCCGAAAGGACATAGAGGAACACTGTTCTGATCTATGTGACATATTTGGTAGGATACGCCTCTTATCCTTGGACTCAATTAATAAGGGCTCTAAGGGCACTCCAAAAAGAGCTGAACCCTCAAAGGGAGATGCAGCCAAGTGCCACTTGGACTTGGCGTCCACCTGCCATTGGCATAACCAAAGTAGGCATTGGGCAGCTACCGTAGAGGCTATGGCCTTGGCTGCGAATCATGATGTGTTTAGAGTTGCGTCAGCAGAATATTCCAATGCGGCCAGGATTTTATTGATACCTTGCTGCGACCGGGTGTCTGATAAAGGAGTTTAGTCCTGCAGCTGGCGGAGCCAGACGATTGAGGCCCTATTGAAAAAGGAAGAGGCCATGGCCTACTTGACGGACCAGGCCGAAGCTTGGTGGGCTTTGACGAGTGAATGCTCGAGTTGCTTGTCTTCCAGGCAGAGACTATCCTCGGGAGGCCCCATTAAGTTAGAAGGAGCAGAGAGTGCCATTATCGGGATTGACAGAAGGGACCTGCAATAAGTTGGCTAGTTCAGAAGCCATGTTGTACAGGCGCCTGTCCAAGGGGTTTGAGTTGGGTCCCGAGGTAGGGGATGACCACTGCCTCTGCAACACATCCCGAAATAATTTGGGTCCCGGGATTTCCTCCGCTTTGAAGATGGGTTCTCCGAACAAGGGGACTGAAGGAGTGACTACGTCTCCTGGAATGGATGAAGTGGATCGGGAATTGCCCAGATGAGTGGTGGCCTTGGCCTTGTCAGTGACCTAAATAATTGAGGTTTAAAGAGCCCCACAAAGGAGGGCTGGTCAGGTGTAAGGTCCTCATCATCCGACAGGTTCTGGTCCCTGTTATCCTTCTTCACCAAGGAAGGTTGTGCTGAAGAATCTAAGGAGGGAATTGTGGCAAGGGCCAGAAATGCTCCGCCAACTGGGAGCCTTCCACGTCTACATGGAAACAGGCAGAACCGAAACACAGGAGGCGGTTCTGTGTTGAAGGTCAAGCTGGTCCCCCTTTTGAATGGCCCCTTTGATAAAGGAGGCCAACTCCGGGGAGATAATGGGCCCCAACTTGGAGTCTCCAGCAGCCTGGGATGTGGAGGCTACCCCCGGGAGAGGTGGTGATGGAGGCCAGGACGAGGGTGCCCTGGAGGGGGTAGGCTCCAATTGAGGTCCGAAAAGGGCCTCATGAACTTCCCCTTGAATAGGAAGGGAGGTGGGGTCCCCATCTGGGGACAAGGGAGGAAGAGGAACTATGGGAGTCCCCATGGTTCTTGTTGGCGAGGCCAGTGTGGCAGGTTTGATCATAGCCCCCGAAGGAGAGGGAGCAGGATTCGACTGAGCCAGGAGGTCCCTGACAGTGGCTTCCTTCAGGGCCTTCTGAATGGACCTTTCAATAGCCTGATGGAGTCTAAGCTCCTCCTTGATCTGGGCAGTGATGGCCTTTGCCTCCTTGGTGGAGGGGTGAGACTTTTTTGATTTTTTTGGAGGGAACAGAAGGAGAGGGGCCTGGTGCATTGCTCGCTTGTGTGGACCATTTAGATGATTTGGCTTGCCAGGCGGCCATCTTGGATAAGGACTGAGGCCACTAGGCCTTTAATGTCCACATGGTGAGTTCCAAAATGGCGGATGGAGCATGGAACGCGAACAGAGGCCTCGAAGGCAAAGCTGCTCGGATCGCTGTTAACAGAATCCCCCTCATCCGGTTGACTAGGTACCGCTGTCCCGGGTGGAGAGGCTCCAAAGCTCAGCCACGAAATTGATTGGATCCCCAATGCGAAGGCCCAGGCTCTGGGTGTATGGAGGGAGCTCCTCCAGGAGACACTGTAATCGCCCCCTGCTGGCCGACAGAGACGCCACTGGGAAAGTTGGCCCTCAGCGAAGGTCGGTTGCAGCCTGACCCGCTGGAATTAGGAACAGCACTCACAGTGCTAGAAGTGGAACGGCCATGGTGCGTCTCGATAGAAAGAGACAGAAGAGCGACGATGAGGGAAAAGCCCTCAGCAACGAAGGAGCCTGCTACCAGAACACTGGGAGGCTCCTGCCATCCACAACGGCCAGTGGGTTCATGCATGAACCCTTCACGCTGGGTAGGGGAAAGCTCGACCAACTAGGCAGCCTTCAACCCTCTGTACCGCGAAGCGGTCTTCATTGGGCTTGGACACAAAGCCCTACTCACTGGTAACGCTCAACCTAAACAATAGAGAGCAAAAGGCAAAAACCACCAATTTTCTTGGTGCCAACGATCAAGAACTAGAGCAGCTCAAAAAAGTGTATCTGATTCAAATCAGACCGAGTCTGAAAGCTGGGGAGGAAGAGGAGGAGCTTCTCAGCTTGCAGACTCAGTCCATCAAGATCAGACAGGAGTTAACCTGTGACCCCATGCTCGATGAGAAGCAGTCCTCTCCCTGACTCTGTTGTCTTTTCTGCATTCTTTTGAGGCCAGTTTCTGGCCTTGTAGTGGTAGCTGTTGGTTGGTTTGCACAACAGACCCTGGCTAAATGACCCTTCTTTTCACATCTTTGACCGATAGCATTCTTGAACTAACATGCCATTCACGGGTGATTGTTGCCACAACCAATTCATGCTGGTTGCCTCTTTTCTGTGGCTAAATTCCTCCCCGTGAAGGATTTGAGGGGATAGATGTCATTGTCCTGATCTGATGATTCACTGTGGTTAGCATCTTCATGATGCACAGTAACTGGCTTCTGCGATGCTGATGGGATGTTTGATTTTTTAATCTCATCCGTTGACTGATTGGACATCTCAGCTGCTTGTGTCTCATCAGCTGTCTCAAAGATCTCTGGGCCCAGAAGTTTAGGAAAAGTGCCTTAGAATTGTGGGTTCAATTCTAAGTAACAGCAGATATTTCTCTCTGGGCACAATGAGTTATTGTGTGCTGCAAACTCTGCATAGGCATCAGGAAGGGCATCGGGTCAGTAAATGCTCGGCTCCATTCAGTTGCCCTGACTCCACCCCAATGCAAGGGATGCAGGCAGTGGTGGGATTCTGCCGGTTCTAGGCAGTTCAGCCGAACCGTTTGTTAAATTGCTGGCTCGCCCCGCCCTTTGCCTCGCCCCTCTGCACCACTATTTCTTAGCCTCAGCCCTCGCAGCACACGGACTGTTTATTAAATTGCCAATAAATAGTGGTGGGGCAGGCGAGTGAGCCAGCAATTTAACAAATAGTTTGGTGTTTTTTTGTAATTTATTGGCCTTGCAGCACACCAGGGTGACGAGCAGCTGTGAGCCACTGGCTACCCCATCCAAGTCTCTTTGGCCACGCTGCCACCAGCTACCCCTGTGAGATCAGGAAACCAACTCAGACCTTTTTCAGGAATAAAAATAGAGATCAGGATAATGAACTACCAGAAACAGATTTTATTGTAACTTTGCAAAGGACTCCCTTCCCTTGAAAAAGGCAAGAGAGCAATTAAGCCATCTTCTTACAACTCTTTTATACATTTTGCAGAATACAGAAGAGATACAGAAAGGATACACGTGTTTCCTCAAGACATTAGTTTCATATCTTATATAACACATTTGGCACATGTTCTGCCCTGGTAATCAGAAATACCCACCAAAAATACCCCCCTATGTACATGATATTATAACATGGGTATTTCCCCTCTGGAAGGGTCAGAGTGACCTGAACAAGCTAACTTTGGATTTTTACCAGGACATAAGCTTAATGTGTCCCTTAAAAACAACAAAACTAGCATTTTAAAAGACTATGTAGTTCCTCTTATTCTTTCTTATTATGTCCCATTAATATAGTTATATAATCAGGTTATACAGAGTACAAGAAGGCACTTAAAATGGCGTAACTTAGGTTATACTTTTTACAGGAATAATCTTAAATTCTCACAACCCCCTTCCAAATGCCTTGGCCTGCCGCCGACCCAGCAGGGCCGCCTCCCACCCTTGCAGTGCCAGCCTACCCTACCCCATCCAGTCACTGCAACCATCCGCGTGCGACTTTTCTCGGCTTTTTAATCAGCTCCAGGAGGAGGAGGGCCACCATCTGTCCCATTGCAATGAGCAACCAGAGCCAGCTGCAGGTGGAGGAGAGTACAGGCCTAAGATGCCGCCTCCAGGTTGAGGGGCCGATCGAACGCTTCTCCTGGGTCTTCTCAGCAAATTCTAATGCCGAGAGCAGCTCCCGAAAAAACTTACTGGCCGGTCCGGATTGGACGGCTGGGAGCACATGACGTCGAGGCCAAGTTCCGGGTGTGGGTCAAAGAGTGAAGTCGTGCAGGTGCGTATCTGGGTGTGGTCGTGGGGAGGTTGCCCCCTGTCATGGGTGGCACCAGTGCCAAGCCCCAAACTCTTGGATGCCCTCAGGAAAGGAAGGATCGTCGGCAGAAGCAGAGAGGCGGCAAGGCGGAAGGTAATCCTCAGCTTAATTATAAGCCGAGGTCTATCTGTATATAATGTTCACTGTCAGAGATGAATTACTTAGGTATAGTCCTCCACTTGCAACCGGTTACAAGGAACCTTTGGAGTATTTACGAATCTGGTTTGGAAGTTCCAATAATTGGGCTTCCTGTCGTGTGACAGCACTGTGCCATAGGAAACTATTGGTTCGCATAACAACTGCTGCATTTATTTAATGGCTGCCACACTTGCTTTAAAATTACTAATCATGGTCATAAGTTGAGGACTACTTATATAAAACATTAAAGCATATAAATATTTATGCAAAAGATATTAAAACTTATGCTGATTAACATCAAGGGATTCTTTTCATTAGTATAATATAAGGAACTGAGATCAACAAATATGTTGTTAGTTGCGAAGTCGTGTCTGACCCATCGCAATCCCATGGACAACTTTCCTCCAGGCCTTCCTGTCCTCTACCATCCTATTTTAGCATTCCAATCCCCCATGATGATAAAGACATCATTTTTTGGTGTTAATTCTAGAAGGTGTTGTAGCTCTTCATAGAACCGGTCAACTTCAGCCTCTTCAGCACCAATAGTTGGGGCATAGACTTGGACTACTGCGATGTTGAATGGTTTGCCTTGGATTTGAACTGAGATCATTCTGTCATTTTGGGGATTGTATCCCAGTACTGCTTTTCCTATTCTTTTATTGACTATGAAGGCTACTCCATTTTGTCTGAGGGATTCTTGCCTGTAGTAGTATACTTGATGATCATCTGAATTAAATTCACCCATTCCTGTCCATTTTAGTTTGCTGATTCCTAAAATGTTCGGTCTTGTCATCTCTTGTTTGACCACGTCCAGCTTGCCTTGATTCATAGATTTTACATTCCAGGTTCCTATGGAGAAAAAATCTTTAGAGCATTGGACTTTCCTTTCACTACCAGGTACATCCGCAACTGAGCATCCTTTCGGTTTTGGCCCAGTCACTTCACTCTTTCTAGCGCTACTAGTACTAGCCCTCTGCTCTTCCCCACTAGCATACTGGACACCTTCTGACCTGAGGAGCTCATCTTCCAGCATCATATCTTTTTGCCTTTTGGTACTGTCTATGGGGTTTTCATGGCAAAGAAACTGGAGTAGGTTGTCATTTCCTTCTCCAGTGGATCATTATTTGTCAGAGCTCTCTGCTATGACCTGTCCGCCTTGGGTGGCCCTGCATGGCATAGCTTATAGCTTCATTGTACTACGCAAGCCCCTTCGCCACGACAAGGCAGTGATCCATGAAAGAAAACTACCAGCTATCAATAAATATAGTTTTAGTCAATTCAGTGTGTGAATAGTTCATTAACAAGCAATTCAAGAGTTGAATCAATTAAATTGGAAGTTAATTCTAGCATCAAATTCTTGCTTAGTCAATGAATCCCACATTAGATTGCCTGTGGGGAAACTGCAGGTCGGAAGTGAACCTGTGCAATTATTAATTCCAAATTAATGTCTTGGGATGGATGAAGACTTTGATTTTCATCCATTTTCATTTAAATTGAATGGCTGCTTCTTCTAAATGAGAGAGAAGACCAGAACAGATTTACCATATAATATTAGCTTAGTATATTTTTATGACTTATAGGATAAAATAAAATTAAAAATGCAGAGCCAATGGGTTTTAAAATGTGTTTCTTTAAAAAAGCTCCCATCTCTTTCTTAATTTGCAATTTATAGTAATTTGGGTTTTTTTCCGGTTCAGGTGCTCTATTTAATTTCCTCTGACTTTTAATATATAATTGAGACAAAGCAGAAGGTATGCAAATACATCTATATCCTTATTAAAGTCACTAAATTAAATCCACAGAATTTTTCTGCACCTCTGAGACAGAGCTTTATCATTCACCCAATCCTTCCTTTAGCACACAATTGTGCCTCCAATGTTGCAGGCAGAGTCAAAAAAGTCAAAATGATGGCTTACGGTGTGTAAAGGTTTACAGCAGGAGTCCCCAACCCCTGGGCCGGCACAATTTACACTGTTGGTGCTGCTCTCCTCACTGCCCAAATAGAGTCCTGGGATTCCCTGCACCGCCCAGCTGATAGCACTGATTGGCTCTGCTCTCCCTGCTACTCCTGCAATACACTCTCCCCACCCAAATTTCTTTGGTCCTCCAAAGAGTGAGGGCAGGGGTGAAATCTAAAATTTGTTACTACCGGTTCTGTGGGCGTCGCTTGGTGGTGGTGGAGTAATGTGACTGGGTCAGCATGGCCAACTTTTTTAAAAAAAACTTTTCAAGGCATTTTTTCTACAACCTCTTCGGCCTTTAGAAGCCTCTGACGATCAGGCAACTCAGCTGGGATTGCCAGAGGCTTTTAAAGGCATTTTTTTCCTACAACCTCTTCAGCCTAGAACCGTGATGGCAAACCTATGGTACACGTGCCCGAAGTGGCACACAGAGCCATGTCACCTGGCACACGTGGTGTTGCCCATTCCTCTTCTGGGTTTCTGGCGTGCATGTGCATGCGATGATCAGCTGGCCTTTGTGCGTGCGGCAGTGCCGGAAACCGGAAGAACTGGTCTTCCATTTTCCAGTGTGAGCATACGGCCAGCCAGCTGATCGGCGCGTGCGCATGCGTGGCAGTAACCGGGAGACATGCTGCATGCGTACCGTAACCCAAAAGTATCTTATGTGGCATGCGCATGCCCCCTGGGCAGCTCCTCTTCCTGGTTGCTGCCCTAACACGTGCACACAAAGTGCTCCCTTTTTGGCACTTGGCGCCTTGTGCACATACACTTTTCAACACTCTGTGCCGAAAAGCTTTGCCATCACTGGCCTAGAATCTTTGGCCACACCTATGCCATCCTTCAGCTGCCAGCCTGCTCTCTGTTCTCCAGCTGATCGGCACTTCATTCTTCATTCTCCAACACCCAGATGCTTTTCAACATGCCGACTTAACAGCGGAGTAGTGAAGCAGCATCGTGGCTCCAACTGATGCTCCGCTCCCCAGCTAATTGTAAGCCAGCTCCTTCGTTTTCCAGGTGATCATCACCATCGCTGTGAGTTCCAGTCCTGACGATGTCCACGCAGCCTCCTCACCACCCCGAATGGCAGCCCCAAGACGGCTTCCTGGAGGGGTTGACATTGTGGGTGCTCCATCACTGGAGGTTTTCAAGAAGAGATTGGATAGCCATTTGTCCAGAATAGGATAGGGTCTCCTGCTGATGCAGTGGTTTAGACTAAAAGGCCTTCAAGATCCCTAACAAATCTGTTTTTCTAAATACATGCCAGTTAACAGGTGCCCAAACACTTGACAGTTGTAAATTGTAAAAGTCACTTTTTTCAGTGCCATTGCAATTTTGCATGGTCACTAAACAAATGGTTGTAAGTCAAGCATTACCAATAACTGCAAATCTAACTATTGGATTAATTCACTGATTATATAGCAAGGCTGTGATGCATTATGTGTTTCCTGATGGAAGGCAGCAGGGAGGAAAAAGGACAGAAGGAGCATTGGTGGGTTTAGGAAATGGTTCTTTCTAAGAAAATACAGGTAGTCCTCAATTTACAACATTCATTTAGTGACAATTCGAAGTTACAACAGCACTGAAAAAAGGGAACTATGTCCATTTTTCACACTTATAACCGGTGTAGCATCTCCTGGTCATATGATCAAAATCCATATTTTTGGCCACTGGCTCATACTTACAACAGTTGCAGTTCCCAGGGTCATGTTGCTGACAAGCAAACTCAAATGGGGAAGCCAGATTCGCTTAACAATTGTGATACTAAATAACTGTAGTGATTTACTTAACCGTGGCATGAAAAATCATACAACGGGGCTTAAGCAACAGAAAGGTGTGGGCTCAATTGTGTTTGTAGCAAATCAAACACAGCAGCAAATCAAAACTAACATGAAGGATGGGTGTTTCAATTTGGACTCCATAGCTAGATCTTGAGGGGGCTCCATGAATAGTTCTAAAGGAGTCTGTGAACTTAAAGGGATTATTTTCACTAATCCTCAATTTGTGACCACAATAGATACTAGAAAATAGATACTGAGCCAAGGTGGCGCAGTGGTTAGAGTGCAGTACTGTAGCTACTTCAAGTTTCAAGTTTATTTAATTTGTATACCGCCCTATTCCCGAGGGACTCAGGGCGGTGAACAGCCATAAATAAAACATATAAATACAACATTTAAAACCCACTAAAATCAATTAAATAAATTTGGCCATAGAAATATTAAAACCCCAATAATTTAAAACAGATTAAAATTTATAATATTATTAAAAAAGAGGAATCAGGCCAGGCCTGCCTGGTGAAATAAAAAGGTCTTAAGAGTGCGGCGAAAGGTGCATAGGTCCAAGATCCTCATAATCTCCGGGGGGAGCTCATTCCAGATAGTAGGTGCCCCCACAGAGAAGGCTCTCCCCCTGGGGGCCGCCAGTCGACATTGTTTGGCCGACAGCACTCGGAGGAGGCCCTCTCTATGAGAGCGAACCGGCTGGTGGGAGGCCACTGGTGGCAGTAGGCGGTCTCATAAATAACCAGGTCCTAAGCCATGGAGCGCTCTAAAGGTAGTAACCAAAACCTTGAAGCGCACCTGGAAGACCACCGGGAGCCAGTGCAGCTCACACAGGAGAGGTGACACACGGGAACGCCATGTCTTTCCCTTAACCACCCGCGCAGCTGCACTCTGCACCAGTTGGAGCTTCCAGGTGCTCCTCAAGGGAGCCCCATGTAGAGAGCATTACAGTAGTCCAGGCAGGAAGTGACGAGGGTGTGAGTGACCATGTGTAAAGAGTCCTGTTCCCGACTGCTAGTTCAGCAGATCAGCAGATCAAATCTCACCAGCTCAAGGTTGACTCAGCCTTCCGTCCTTCCAAGGTGGGTAAAATGAGAAATCCAATTGTTGGGGGCAATACGTTATTTAGTATACTGTCTTTGGTGTAAGCTGCCCAGAGTCCTCAGAGAGTGGGCGACATAGAAATATGACAAACAAACAAATAAATAAATAAAAATGCATCATCAAGCAGTAAAGTTGTTAAGTGAGACATCAGATGACTACGGCCTGTTTCCCCATTAACTGCTTGTCAGAAGCCACTGGGAAGGTTACAAATGGTGATCAAGTGACCCTAGAATTCTGCAACCACCATAAATGCAAGACAGTTGCTAAATGCTCAAATCACGATGACTGGACACAGCAATGGTTGTGAGGACTGGTCTCAAGTCACTCTTTCACAGTGCTGTCGTAAATTCCAGCGCTCGCTAAAATAAATAAGTCGAGGACTACCTTGTAACACTTGAGAATTTTCATTCAATCATGCATGCAGACAGGCCACAAACCCATTCGTGGCCTCTAGACTCAAAAGTTGTTTATTTGCTTCAATAACACAACAGCGCTGCACTCTTAAACAAAGGAGTTTTTTTATTGGTTTAATGGATGAATAAAAGGCCCATGAAGATTATTTGTTATGTTTGGATCACTGTATTTGAGCGTAATTGGTTCTCTTTGTAATGCAGCTTATATCTCTGTATTTTATTTTGTGCCTTTGAGTATATTTTCCTAAGAAGGGCTCTCCAGGTTTAGCCAAGAGGTCAGGGGCATAAAAAGATTGATTAACCTCTCAAGGCTAGATAGAGAGGGATGGTGAGGACAGGAAATGGCACTCAAAATTAGATTGCGATCATCAAAAGCCAGACAACATCTAATAGCGGAACATCTTCGTGGTGCATTAGGCTGAGATACAACTATACAAATATTCCGTTGCTCCAGAAAACTTAAAAATACAAGAAACTTTAGTTAAATATATTGCTCTTTGGCGCCAAGACATGCCCACTGTCTGGCCGCTGGGGGGCAGAGGGGATCAGTAGATTTAGGAGTTTTTGAAACCATGGGAGAAGAGCATGGATAAGGATCAGCAAGCTTATTATGCACTTCTCTGGATCCTACAAAAGAACAAGCAGATGTGTGGTGACCTCCTGCTTTAACACCTCCTTTGGCTTCGGCTCCACCACCCTATAAAGGAATTTACCCCCTCTCCAAGCAGGTGGCCATTGAAAGGGGAGACACTAATAAGGTCCTTCTTCATACCCCCTTCTCCACATCTGACCTCTATGCATGGAAGGACAGATTGGGTTCCTACACTGTAGCCCCACACAAGTATTCTGAATTGATCTTGTCCACTATTCGCTTCTGCTGTTAATGGCGGCTGCGAAAAGAGAGGGAAGTCAAGCCACGTGCCTCGCGCCACCTTACCTAATGTTTGCACCAGCCATCCCCCCCAAAAAATTGCAGCAGCAGCTGCTCCAGCAACCCTGGCCACTGAGCCTTTTCTGTTGTGTAACTGCGGTTGCAAAAAGTCTGGGAGGCCGAGCAAAGCACGCCCCACACCGGCTTACCAACCCAGGGTCCTGTGATTCCTTTTTGTGACCTTCCGACAGGCAAAATAGATGCAGAAATCCAGATTGAGTTAGCAACCGTGTTGTAACTTAACAACTTCAGTGATTTCCTTGACAACTGGCAGGAAAGTTTGTAAAATGAGGCAAAACTCATTTTTTGCCTCATTGCAAAAATTACAAATCCCAACCAGCCAGTTGTCAAGGGAATCACTGCAGTTGTTGAGTTACAACACGGTTGTGAAGTCAGTATGGATTTCCCCATTGACTTTGCCCATCAGGAGATCGCAAAAGGGGATCATGTGACCCAGGTTATAACCGTCATAAATATGAGTCCGTTACCAAGCTACTGAATGTTGACCATGTGATACCCTGGCAGTGTTGCCATGAGTATCTGGGTGAAAAACAGGCACAAGTCACTTTTGTTTCAGTGGGATATTTGGAAAGAGGAGATTGCAAATATCCCAGCCAAGAGCATCAAATCCAAAACCTCCTGCAATAAGGGACTCTTTTTTGCAAAGAAAAGGCAGGTCTTACTTTTAGGGACACACAGTACTAACTTTCTTGCTTACGAGCTAACTGTGAGTCCCTATAACACACCGATTAAATCTGTCAAGAAAATCAATGGCTCTTATCATTTTTGCCAAGATCTTCAAGCCATTAATATTTTACAAGAAGAGTCCTCCATTCCTCTACCTGCAATAAAATACCTTATGCCACCATACTCCAAATTTTGGGCTTAGACAACTTAGAACTACGCCGACTTCAGTCTGACCTAAGCATAGTACATAAAATCATCTGCCACAATGTCCTACCTGTCAATGACTACTTCAGCTTCAACCACAACAATACACGAGCAAATAATAGATACAAACTCAAGGTAAACCGCTCCAAACTTGATTGCAGAAAATATGACTTCAGTATTAGAGTGGTCAATGCCTGGAATGCACTACCTGACTGTGGTTTCTTCCCTAAACCCCCAAAACTTTAACCGTAGAATGTCTACCATTGACCTCATCCCATTCCTAAGAGGTCTGTAAGGGGCATGCATAAGCACACCATTGCCTACCTTCCCTGTCCTAATATTCCTTTTTACTTACTCTTCCAATGTATTCAAATTATATTTATACTTTTACCTGTTATCTTATATATGCTTGACAAAATAAATAAATCAAATCACTGTGACATTACATCAAATAGTACCTAACCTTATACCTCAATCAGTCAACTACATCCGCAAAGCTGACTGGGGAATTCTGGGAGTTGAAGTCCGCCAGGGTTAAAGTCACCAAGGTTGGAGACCCTTGCCATAGAGGATACTACCATTACAATATGTAGATGGTTTGCTGGTGGCTGCCTCTTAAATTCTGTCTCGTTGCTAAATTCCCTTTGTTGGGATTACAAAGCTTCCCATGCTAAAGCTCAGCTTGTTCAACAGGAGGTCTGGTTCAACAGGGAGTTAGGAAGCTATCCCTGGAAAGGATCCAAGCTGTGTGCCTCCTTAAACCACCAATCACTAAGCGCCAGTTTATAGATTTCCTGGGAATGGCAGGTTTCTGCCATATCTGGATTCCCAACTTTGCTTTAATAGCTAAGTCTTTATATCAGGCCATGATGGGTTCTGATGAGGAACCCTTTGAATGGATCAAAGAATGTCAGGTGGCGTTCGACAACATTAAAACGGCCTTAGTTAACGCCCCTGCCATTGGCTTTCAGGACATTACTAGATCATTCACATTATTCATATCACAGAGCAGAGGGGTAGCTGCTGGAGTCCTGGCTCAGATCCTTCGCACTGGGTAACCTCCGGTAACCTATTTCTCCAAGTAGCTTGACCCAGTCAACTGCTCAGGGATGGCTAGCTTGCCTTCAGGCTGTGGCATTACTGTCCTTTTGCTGGAGGCTGCTAAACAATTAACCTTTGGCGTCACTGTTACAGTGGAAACTCTGGGGATGCAGCCATGGTCATAAGTGTGAGGAACTGTCATACGTCTTTTTTTTTCCCAGTGCCATTGTAACTTTGAATGGTCACCAAATGAATTGTTGTAAGTTGAGGGCTACCTGTAATTGTTCTAACTGTCAGGAAATTTCTCCTTAATTCCAGGTTGCTTCTCTCCTTGATGAGTTTCCATCCGTTGTTTCTTGTCCTGCCTTCAGGTGTTTTGGAGAATAGCTTGACTCCCTCTTCTTTGTGGCAGCCCCTGAGATATTGGAGCACTGCTATCATGTCACCCACTAGTCCCATGATGGCGAACCTAATTGCCCAAAGTGGTATGCTAAGCCACGTCACCTGGCATGCGTAGCCTTGCCTGTTTGTCTTCCAGGTTTCTGGCGCGGATGCACATGTGATGATCAGATGCCTTTCGTGCACACAGTACACGGGCTTCGGTCGGGTGGTGTGCTTGCTGTCTTGGTATTCAGCTCTTCTTGTTATTGGGTCTCTCGCTCGGTGGCGTCCCTTTGTTGTCAGCTTGAGTCAGGCCACCTAGCTCTCAATTGATCTTTATGGCATCTCCACACCCGGCCCTGACCCATATCCACCTACAGACCAGGGCCTGGTAACGCTCACAATCTTCCCTGGCAGCCAGAGAGGTTTCTGGCTCCATAGTTTCGGGCATAAACTGTGTCCTCTACTTGGAACGACTGGTGCTTGCTTCCTGAGTCTAAAGGATTGCTAGGGGCGTATCGGGGGTGCAACCAGTCTAACATGGTCCTCAGTTTCTGGCCCATCAGGACCTTGGCCGGGCTCTTATTAGTGCTCTGATTTGGGGTGGTGTGCTGTCCCAACAAATACTCATCTACTCTCTTCTGCCAACTCCCCGGCCCTGTTTACTTTAATGCCTCTTTGGCAGATCTCACGGCCCTCTCAGCAAATCCGATACTGGATGGATGGAATGGAAATATCAGGCAATGCCTGATTCCCAGGCAAGCCAGGAAGGACTCAAACAAGGTGGATGTTAACTGAGACCCGTTGTCCGACACAAGCATGTCGGGCAACCCATGCATGGCAAATATTCTCCGGAGAGCCCTGATGGTAGCCTCTGAAGTGGTTGTGTGCATTGGGACTACTTCTACTTCCACCCACTTCAAGTAAGCATCAGCCAACACTAGGAATAGCTATCCTTGCAGGGGGCCCGCAAAGTCAATATGGATGTGAGACCAGGGGGCTCTGGGGTTCCTCCCATTCCCTAGGGTGGTTCTTAGGTGGCATTGATCTACTCTCCTGACATTTCTGACAGGTTGAAACACACTCTGTGACATTTTTGTCAAGGTGCGGCCACCACATATAGCGGCCTTCATCTTCACTATCCCTGGGTGACCCTGTAGTAAGGAACGCCGCAAAGAAGGTGGCACTATTACCCGATGACCCCACAGCAAACACCTATTCTGAACCGACAGCTGCCTCAATGCGTAAGGCTGCAGCTCCTGTCCAAAGGGTCCCAGTGGCCACCCCGTTTACCCAGTCCACGACTTGGGCAATCACCGTAGCGCGAGCTGACCACAAGCAATGTCAGCGGCAGTCATGGGGATCGGCGAGTCGTCAATAAGTAATACGGTGGATGCCAGAGCCGGGTCCGTCAGCAAGGCAGGTAGGGGGCATTGGCTCAGAGCGTTGGCGTGGGTGAGATGCTTCCCTGGCCGATAGAGCAGGGTGTAAGAGTACACTGCTAGGAAGATGGACCAGCAGGTCATCTGCAGCGATAGGATCTGTGGGGTTTGGCGGTCACCAGCCAGGATTCCTAAAAGAGGCTTGTGGTTGGTAATCAAGTGAAAGGACCGACCATACAGATAGTCATGGAGTCTTTTGACCCTAGCCACCAGAGCCAAGGCCTCCTTATCCAATTGTAAATAGTTCCTCTCCGCTGGGGCCAGTGTTCGGGAGAAGTATGCCACTGGGAGTTCAAATCCATTGGGGAACCTGTGGCTCAGGACGGCTCCCACTCCGTACGGGGAGGCGTCACACGCCAGCAGTAAGGGCAAGTGGTCACAATATTGAGTCAGGACAGAGAGACAAGGAGGCGCTTGATGACTATAAAAGCTGCCGCCTTCCTTGCTCCCCACGCCCATGCCTTGTGCAGAAGGAAAACCGTGTAGAAATTCAAAAGACCAAGGAATCCTTGGAGCTCAGACTTACTGCAAGGGGGCTGGATGTACCCAATAGCTGTCATTTTCACCACCGGAGGGTGAATTCTTGTTCCGTTGACTAGGAAACCAAGGAACTCCACTTGGGGCACCAAGATGTGGCATTTCGTTCATTTAACCTTGAGGCCCACACATTGGAATTGTCACAGCACTCGTCACAGTATATTCATGAGTTCCAGTGTGCTGGTAGCGGAGACCAGCATGTCATCAAAATATGGAATGACCCTGGGGATTCCATGGAGCATCCATTCCATTAGGCTTTGGAAAAGCCCCGGGGCCACATTGACACCAAATTGGAGACGGCAACAGCAAAATGCACCTCGGTGCGTGACAATTGTTTGAGCATCCACAGTCTTATCATCGACAGGCAGCTACTGGTATGCCTAGGCTAAGTCCAACTTGGCAAACACTGATCCTTTACCCAAGGAGTGCAGCAGGTGCTGCACAACGGGAACTGGGTAGACGTTTATTTGTAGAGCTCTGTTCAGGGTTGCCCGGTAATCCACGCAAATGTGGATGGAGCCATCAGACTTGATAGGAGTCATGATTGGTGTTTCCCAACGGGCATGGTCTACTGGCTCCAATATGCCCTAGGAAATGAGTTTGTCCAGTTCGGAATCGACTCTTGGTTTTAATGTGAATGGCATCTGGCGGGGCTTCAAACTGCGAGGCGGGAACTGAGGATCTAGGCTGAAGGACACGGGAGTGCCAGTGTAGTAAGCCATTTCCCATCGAAGAGAATGGGGAATTCATTGACCAGAGTATCCAATTCAGAAGATTTAACAGAATTAACGCCCTAGATGGTTAATCCCAGAGCGTCAAACCAAGTTAAGCCTAACAAACTAGGCAGAGGGCCATCCACAATGACCAAGGATAGGCGGGCCGAGAATTTTTTAAATTGGACTCTGAATCTTCCACTGCCAACAATGGGAATAGGGTTTCTCTGATAGTCTCTTAGGTGTAGCCCACAAGGGGCTAGATGTCTTTTGGACATACTTGGCATGTGATGTTTTAAGGTGCTCCATGACACGATTGACATGGCTGAGCCCGTATCTATCTCCATCTGGCAGGGACGTCCCTCGATGTTGACAGTGAGGTGAATTTTCTGCTTGATGGTTAGGTCAGCTTGCTGCCCCACCAAATTCACCTCTGAGGGGCCTCGGACATAGTCAATCTGGTCGTTCCAGGAACTCAATCTCGTGGGCGGCAGCCACCTCTCTGTATTCGGTGTATAATGTGGCAGCTTTGGAGATTGAGCCGACTGGCAGACCCTGGCTATGTGACCCCACCGACCACAACGGCGGCAGATGGCTTCCCTGAACCGGCAGGTGGTTCTTGGGTGATTTCCTCCACACCCCTTACAGTCCAGCGGCAGAGGGTTGTTTCTGAAGTTCGACTTCCTAGTCCCCTTAAGCCGATTAACATCCCAATCCACATCCTCCTCATCGTCTTCAACGAACTCGGCTTCTCTGGAGTGCAGGGCCTCATCCCTAGGCTTCAACGGGCCATGTCCCCTAGGCATATCAGCTATGGAGAGGGTGACCAGCTCAGTGGCGCACACTTCATCTAATGCCTCCTGGAATGACAGCTCAAGCTTGTCAGAGGTCTTGACTATTAATCAACGTTTGAAGTGTTCATCCCGCACTCCGCTAACTAGTCTATAAAGGAGATAGTCATCAAGAACCATAAATTGACAGTGCTGTGCCGCTTTCCTCAGAGTTGCCACATACTGATTGATCGATTCCCTCTCAGCCTTATCTCTGTGATAGAAGTGCTGGTGCCTTGCAATCCTCAATGGAGCTTGGGCATAGTGCTTCTTTAGTTTACTCATAAATTCGTCCCAGCTCCCTGAGTGAATGGACTGAGGGGCCATTAGCACCATGGCAGTTTCAAACATCTCGGCCCCACAGAAACTGAGGAAGTAGGCACGTTTCCGTTTGCTGGATAAGTTTGTATAGTCGTTAGCGACAAGAAAACGCCTCCCACGCCTCTGTTGTCGGATTGAATGGGGCGAAGTTTTGTGAGGAAGCCACCAACAGACTTGGCTTCACTGCTCTATGTGACTGAAGCTGTGTGACGTCTCGTCACTCGCTGACTGTTCGCGAATGACTGTTCTTAGTAACCTCACTCTTCTCTTTTTTGTTTTGCTCAGATTGCCATCCCATCCTTGTCGCCAATGCTATGTTGAGGAAGATTGGGCTGCGCAATGACTGAGGCGAAACTCAGAACGAACAGATAACTTTTATTAACCCACAACAGTCACAACAGAAGCAGTCATGCCAGTTTGACAGCTCCTTATGTACTCACTGTCAAACGGCTGAGCCAATCAGAACGATGCTTGATTTCTATGCTCTCCACTAGGGGAACAGGCCCCGGAGAGGACGTAGAACACGACAACTGCACTAGTCCTTCTTTTTGTTAAACTAGCCATACCCTGTTACTGCAACTGTTCTTCATGTGTTTTAGTCTCCAGCCCCTAATCATCTTTGTTGCTCTTCTCTGCACTCTTTCTAAAGTCTCAACAGTTCCAGAAGTGTCCAGATTTCAGGCATGTGACACCCTCTACAAACCAGAATGTGGCAACTCGCCATAGCCAACTTGCCACAGGACAACTCAACATGCCCAACTTGTCATAGGGACAACTCGCTGTCGGACAATTCAACAATTCAATTTAATTTTTAAAAATAATTAATAATTTAATAATTTTTATCATTCACACTTTATTTTTGTCCCTCCGTTGGCATCCTTTCTTTAATTTTTCTATTCTACTAATTCTTTGATAGTAGCAGTGGTGGGTTCCTCCCGGTTTGGCCCGGTTCTCCCGAGCCAATAGCGGTGATGATATGACGTCACCGAACCGGTTCTGCTCCACCTCCCACCCCCCGCATTAATCTTACCTTTTATTTTGCCCCACCCCCACTCAATTGATGCCTCCTGAGTCCCAGCTAATGGCTAGAGGGAAAAAACACTGTTTAAACTCTTGCGGCAGGGCTTCAAAGGGCCGCCCTACAGCTGATCAGTGTTAAAAGAAAACAAATGAGTAGACCGGTGCCTGAAAAAATAAATGGGTAGAACAATGCCTGCAAAAATAAATAGATAGACCAGTGCCTGCAAAAATAAATGGGTAGACCGGTCCAGCTCTGGAGCTCTGTTGGAGCATTCACAACTTCTGGAGGCAAGTTCCTTCACTGATTAATTGTTTTCACTGTCAGGAAATTTCTCTTTAGTTCTAGGTTGCTTCTCTCCTTTGATTACTTTCCATCCTTTTTTTTTTTTTTAATTTGATTTATATGCCGCCCTTCTCCGGAGACTCGGGGCAGCTTACAATGTGTTAAGCAATAGCCTTCATACTTTTGTATATTCATGCAAAGTCAGCTTATTGCTCCCACAATCTGGGTCGTCATTTTACCTACCTTTTAAAGGATGAAAGGCTGAGTCACCTTGAGCCTGGTGAGATTTGAACTTACAGTAATTGCAGGCAGCTGATCTTAATAACATCTTGTTATGATCCTGTTAAGTAGATGGATTGAAGAGTCTGGAGACAGGCTTCAGACAACAGCTCTTTATTCAGCAACTATTTACAATCCAGTAGCCTGTCTCTGAAAAGCCAGCCTTGATATAGAGGGCTGTCTGGGAGCTCAGCCAATCACATTTAAACATTCTTCCCACCCAAACAGTGGACCAGAGGGAAAACTTCCTTGTCAATATCTAACACCCCTCCCTTCTAGAAGGGAGCAATCCATTTTATATACGTAGACGTGCAGGTAGGCGGAGCGCTTACTAGCCCTACTGGACCTGTGCAGTTCATCTGCCGTGGTGGCCGCAGACTGAGAGGTTGTGTCTGCTGCTGCCTCTTGCTCCACCCCTGGAAAATCCATGAAACTTTCGGGAGGGGCCTTAGATTCTACAGGAACCGGTTCGCTGGAGGAGCGTCGCTGGATTCCTGGTTCTTCAGGTGCGTTCTCCAGTTCCATCGGGCTTGAGTCTGCTAGGAAGGGATTAGAATTAAACTCTTTTTGTTCAGTTTCTAGAGTTTCAGTATTAGAAGTGAGGCGACTACGTAATTGATCTAAGTGCCGCCTCCGTTGATGCCCGTCATTTACCAATATACAACTTGGGCCTTGTTATTTTTTTCTATTTTGACAGGTAGCCATAGGGGTCCTTCGGCAAAGTTTTGAGAGTGAACCAAGTCTCCAATGTTAAAAGACCTGGTGCAGTTCTGCATATCGATTATTATTTCGGGTGCATAATTTGGGTGCAGGCAGTCTAGGACTGATTGAACTGGTAGCCCATTAATAATTCCACCAGGCTTCTACCTGTGGCCATGCTGGGGGTTATGTTTTGTTACAGGAGGAATTTGTCTACCCGCTCTTGCCAGTCTCCTCATGCCAACCTGCCTAGTGCCTCCTTGGCAGATCTTACAGATCTTTCAGCCAGTCCATTACTGGCCAGATAAAAGGGTGCAATGAGGGCATGGCGTATTCCCAATTCTGCCAGGTACCCTTCAAATTGTGTGGCTGTAAATTGCGGGCCATTGTCCGAAACCAGGACATCAGGCCACCTGTGAGTTGCAAATAATTTTCAGAGGACTTTTATTACTGCGTCCACTGTTGTGGTGGCCATTAGAATGATTTTCATCCATTTATAATAGGCATCCACAATTACTAAAAAGGTGTGGCCATGGAATGGCCCGGGAAAGTCAGTGTGGATCCTTGACCAGGGGGCTCTTGGACGGTCCCACTCCTGAATGGGTGCCTTGTGGGGAACTGGTCGTAATTGTTGTTAGGGTTGGCATGTGGCTACCCACTCTTGTATCTCTTGGTCCATATTGGGCCACCATGCAAAACTCCGAGCCAGAGCTTTCATCCAGACAATCCCCGGATGGCCCTCATGCAGTGCATTAAGTACAGAATACCTCAAACTGGGCGGTATAATTACCCGGTCCCCCCACAGTAGACAACCCACTTGCGCTAAAATCTCATGTTGATGTATTGCAAATGGCTTAAATTGTGTACCAAATGGGCCCTTTGGCCATCCCCTCCATACCCAGTTCAAAATTTGTTTGAACGCAGCATTTTTAGCCGAGTGCTTTGCCACAGTGGCAGAAGTCACAAGGCCAGAGTCCAGGCAGTCGATGAGAAGAATGGGAACGTCCGGGGACGGGTCATCCAACAAGTCAGGCAGAGGACATCTGCTGCGGGCATCAGCATGTCCCATAGTTTTTTCGGGCCAGTGAATCAGTTTGTAGCAGTTCGCCAACAGAAAAATGGCCCATCTTCTAAATCGAGGCGACAGTGCTGGCGGTGTGGGACGGTCCCCCACCAAGAATCCCAACAAAGGTTTATGGTCTGTTACCAATTCAAAATCCCTCCCAAACCAGTACTCATGAAACCACTTCACCCCGGCCACTGCAGCCAGCGCTTCCCTGTCCAGCTGGCTATAGTTCTTCTCCGCACTAGACAGTGTCCTGGAGAAATAGGCAACCGGGGCTTCAGTTCCATTTGGGAGGCAGTGGCTCAGCACAGCCCCAACACCGAAGGGAGAGGCGTCACACACTAGTACCAATGGTAATGTGGCATTGTATTGAATTAGAAAACTGTCAGCAGATAGGAGGCATTTTACAGCAGCAAAAGCGGTAGCCTCCTTATGTCCCCAAATCCAGGTGCTATTCTTCACCAATAGCTTGGGGAGGGGTTCAGCAATGATAGCTTTGTTTTTCAAAAATACACTATAGAAATTGAGCAATCCCAGGAAAGCCTGCAATTCTGTCTGATTCTGTGGTGCTGGGGCTTCCTGGATTGCTCTGACCTTGCTCTTGGTAGGATGAATGCCTTCTCCATTTATCCGGTAGCCCAGGAACTCAACCTCGGGGACCCTGATCTGGCTTTTGCTATCCTTTACTCTTAGCCCTGCAGTTCTAAATTTTGACAGCACCTCCCTCAGACGAGAGCGTAGTTGTTGTTTGTCACTAGCAGTAACTAAGACATCGTCAAAGTATGGCACTACCCCAGGAATTTTCTGCAACAGTCTTTTCATTACACTCTGGAACAGACCTGGGGCAACGCTTACACCAAATTGCAAACTGTGACATTTGAATGCCCCCCTATGCGTTACAATGGTTTGGACCTAAGCAGTAGCACTATCTACAGGCAACTGTTGATACGCTTGCGTGAGGTCCAATTTTACAAAAATCCTTCCGGGACCCAAAGATTGCAACAAATGCTGAACTATGGGAACTGGGTACGCGCTCTGCTGCAGAGCCTTGTTCAGTGTGCACTTGTAATCAGCACAGATTCATACAGAGCCATTGCTCTTAACTGGGGTGACAATTGAGATCTCCCACTTAGCATGGTCAACTGGCTCAAGAATTCCCTGCCTTATCAATTTATCAAGTTCTTTGTCGATCTTGGGTTTTAGGGTGAATGGGACCCTCCAGGGTTTCATCCTAATTGGTGCCACCTTGGGGTCTAAACTGAATGATATTGGGGTGCCCATATACTTGCCGAGTTCTGGATTGAACACATCTTGAAATTCCTGGATCAGGTCATCGGCCCACGAGCTGGCAATGGCATTGATGCTGGTCATCCCAGGCCAAGGGACTCGAACCAGTCCACCCCGAGCAGGTTAGGAAGGTTTCCTCTGATGACTGTTAAGGTCAGCTCGTCCTGGAAGTTCCACAGCTGATGACAGGGATTCGGTTTCCCTGGTAATCACTGAGTCGCACGTTTTGTCATTCAAATTGGTGTTTCCGAAGTCTTGGAACAGCAGTCTTTAATGCTTGCCAGGAGACAATTGTTACCATCGAGCCAGTATCAATCTCCATGTCGCAGGGTGACCCTTCTATCTGTACAGTGACATGAAGTTTTTTCCTGCAGGGGGTGCTCGCCTGCGCTATCCTAGTCTGGTTGTTTGTTTCTGGCGCCCTTTCGCTATTGGTTTCACGCCTCTGCTTCCAATTTTTCCGCCAAAACGGACTTGGACCCTCTGCCTTTGTAATGTATGTGTCAGCTCGATAATTAAAGGGCTGACTCGCTTGGCAGACTTTCACCAAGTGTCCCCTCTTATTGCATCGGTGGCAATTAACGTCCTTGTAAAGACAGGATGCCCTAGGGTGCTGTCCCCCACAGCTGGCACATGGTTACCTTCTATTCTCTGGCCTGTATATTTCTTCTTCTCTATGCGATACACCTCGTCCTCACTGCTTTCAGTGTCTTCGTCTTGGTGACGGCTCTTATGGATTGTGGCAGTCTGTTTTGCTGCAGCCGGAGCTGTAGCAAGCTTCTGTAGTGACTTAGCCGCTCTATTTGACGACTCCGTTGCCTTTGCTTCGTCCAGTGCAGCCTGCAATGTTAGATTTGTCTTTGCTAAGAGTCTTCTCTGCAGTCGGAGATCTTTTACTCCCCAAATTATTTGGTTGATTAGAATATTGTCCAGGCCTCTAAATTCGCAGTAAGTGGCGGCTTTTCTCAGCGCAGCGACAAATTGGTTTATAGATTCTCCATCCTGCTGCATTTGGTGCCGGAATTCGTAACGTCTCACCATTTTTGATAGGGCAGGAGCGAAGTGTGTCCTTGGTGCATTTTGTAGCACTTGCCAAGATACAGATTCTACCGGGGTTGGTTCGCACAGGGCTTCAGCGGTGTCGAACAGATCGTGCCCACAGTGGCTCAGGAACAGTGCTCTTTTTCTGTTATCCGACAGTCCAAGGAAGCCGTTTGCTTCCATGAAGCACTCAAACCTTGTCATATAAGTGCCCAATTTCTCCTTTGCTGGATTCAACGGAGCCAGAGGGTGGAACGCAGACATGCTTGCCACTATTCAAGCGTTTGAATTTGGCGCGCAAGATGGCTACCGTTCGCGTTGCTGCCAGACTGGATTGTTTCGTTGTCAGCTCTTTTGGTCTCAGTGATTTTTTCAATATCCCATCCTCGTCGCCAGTGTTAAATAGGTAGATTGAAGAGACTGGAGACAGGCTTCAGACAACAGCTCCTTATTCAGCAACTATTTACAATCCAGCAGCCTGTCCCTAAAACAGCCAGCCTTTATATAGAGGGCTGTCTGGGAGCTCAGCCAATCACATTTAAACATTCTTCCCGCCCAAACATTGGACCACGGAGAAAACTTCCTTGTCAATATTTAACACATCCGTTGCTTCTTCTCCTGCCTTCAGGTGCTTTGGAGAATAGGTTGACACCCCCCCCGCCACTTCTTTGTGGTAGCCCCTCAAATACTGGAAGAGACACCCCTAGTCCTTTTTATTAAACTAGACATACCGAATTCATGCAACTGTTCTTCATATGTTTTAGCCTCCAGCCCCCTATTCATCTTCGTTGCTCTTCTCTGTACTCTTTCTACAGTCTCAACCTCTTTTTTATGTTGTGGTGACCAAAACTGGATGGCCACCATTCCAAGTGTGGCTTTACCAAGGCATTATAGATTGGGTCACTTTATGGGCGTTTGCAATATCCCACGGTCATATGCCCATGATTTTTGGCCTTTTTTGCCAGTTTCCTGCATTTACTTCTGATTTCCTACTAAAGATAACCATTGGATATAATAGATTCACTTAATGACAACAATGTTCCCTTAACAATCATGGTGTGCACTTAATGACCATTCCAAAATAGGTTATAAGACTGGGTGACCTGTTTAACAACCATGATGATTCCAACCTTAATTCCAGCCTCAATTCCAGCCATAAGTCAAGGAGGTACATATGTTCTCCTGCAACTAAAGAGCAAAGGACCCATACAAATGTCAATTCCTCAGTAACATTTTCCTACTTAAACAAAAACAAATCTCACCGAAACGGTAAAATTCCTCCCAAAATAACTTTTATGTAAAGTTTTTCTATCTGTTTCTCTATTTTATAATGCTAAAGAATGCAAATATCTGATTGTGGTAGCATATTTCCCTGGATCTTTTGTTAATTTTTTAGGCAAATAAGCCTATTAAAATCCTAGATTAATGACCAAAATCTCTTTTGGGTGGCTTTAAAAGAAAAACAGCTAGCAAATTATGAGGCTTACCAGAAAATTGTGTTTCCCCCCTCCATTTGCAAGGTTTAATTCACACTTACCTGACACCCTTGGTGAATTAGCAGAATATACAATGCTGAAAGTGGAGATGGTACGCACAGTAAGAAAAATCAAGATGAGATCGAAGTTCTATCAGGTACAGCTGTCAACTCTCTTGCCCCAAAATCACTTACAATATGTTCTGTTCTTTGGACATAAAATGCTACGTGAATCCAATAATTTCATATGTTGTATAAACCCCCTCATAAAATAGGCCTGGAACTCTAAAATGGTTCTTCTAGAGCAGTGTTACTTAGCCTTAGCAAGTTTAAGATGGGTGAAGTTCAACTCCCAGAATTCCCCAGACAGCATAATGGTTGGAGAATTCTGGGAATTGGAGTCCACCCATCTTAAAGCATGGTGGCTGCGGAATAATGGGAGTTGAAGTCCACCCATCTTAAAGCATGGTAGCTGGGGAATTCTGGGAGTTGAAGTCCACCCAGCTTAAAGCGTGGTGGCTGGGGAATTCTGGGAGTTGAAGTCCACCCAGCTTAAAGCGTGGTGGCTGGGGAATTCTGGGAGTTGAAGCCCACCCATCTTAAAGCGTGGTGGTTGCGGAATAATGGGAATTGGAGTCCTCCCATCTTAAAGCATGCTTGTTGGGGAATTCTGGGATTTGAACTCCATCCATCTTAAAACATGCTGATTGGAGAATTCTGGGAGTTGAAGCCCACCCATCTTAAAGTTGCCAAGGTCGATGGATGAATCTATGGATTATTTACTTATTCATGAGAAAGATTTACATGGCCACCTAACATATTTAAGATCACCCGTGGCTGGCCAACCAAGTCAAAAGCAGGATCTGCCCCCCCCCCCCATTACAACCAATCTTATTCCAACCAAAGTGACAAAATAATCTCGAATCACCCTACACGTGTGCAGGCCATGTCCATCCCAGCTCCGTGAAGGGAAAAAAACATTGTGACAGCAATGTGACGTGGCGAACATGGCACCCATGCTATAGGTCAGTGATGGCTAACCTTTTTGCTGTCGTGTGCCAAAAGTGGGGGGAGCGCAGGGGGTTTGTGCCCATGTGTGCCCACACCCATAATTCAATGCGCCCTGTCCCCCTGCACATGTGTGACCCCCCTGCGCTCCCCCTGCTTTTGGCCCGGTAGGTCCTTTTTTCACCCTCCCCAGGCTCCAGAGGCTTTCTAGAAGCCTGGGGAGGGTGAAAACTGCCTTCCCCATCTCCCTGAAGGCCCTCTGAAGGTTGGAAACACCCTGTTTCCTGATTTCCAGTGGGCCTGGAAGGGCCGAAAATCCAGTGGCTGTCGCGCCCATGCGTGCTGGAGCTGAGCTAGGGCAACACTCGTGTGCCCACAGATACAGCTCCGCGTGCCACCTGTGGCACCCGTGCCATAGGTTCGCCATCACGGCTATAGGTCAATCTTTAGTCATTCAAGCAAAATCCAGATATTTTGGGAAAATAACTGTCAACATTCTCCATCAGCAGAACAACAGAAAAGCATAGTTGGAACGCACCTTGTAGTCCAACCCTCTTGTTCAGGCAGGAAAACCTATACCATTTCAAAGAAATGGTTGTCCAATATCTCTTCTTTAAAATTTCCAGTGTTGGAGCATTCACAACTTCTGGAGGCAAGCCATTCCACTGATTAATTGTTCTCACTGACAAGAAATTTCTCCTTAATTCTAAGCTCTTTCTCTCCTTGATAAGTTTCGATCCATTGCTTCAGGTGCTTTGGAGAATAGCTTGGCTCCCTCTTCTTTGTGGCAGCCCCTTAAATATGGGAAGACTGCTATCATGTCAACCCTAGTCCTTCTTTTAATTAAACTAGACAGACCCAATTTATTCCAGCAACTGTTCTTTATATGTTTTAGCCTCTAGTCCTTTAATCATTGCTGTTCTACTCTTAATTCTTCCTAGAGTCTCAAAATGTTTTTTGCATTTGTGGCGACCAAAACTGGTTGCAGTATTCCAAGTGTGGCCTTACCAAGGCATTATAAAGCAGTACTAACACTTCATGTGATCCTGATTCTATCCCTCTGTTAATGAGGACTGAGAAAAGCCAATGAAACTTGAGATGTTATGGATGGTTCTGCTTTGGTTACTTGAAGATCCATATTCAGAGAAGGAACCAGTGATGAAATCTAAAATTTGTTACTACTGGTTCTGTAGGGGGGGAGGTAATGTGACTGGTGGGCGTGGCCATTTTTTTTTTTTACTTTTAATACCATTTTTTTTTACAACCTCTTCAGGGAAGAGGTTGTAAAAAAAATGCTTTCAAAAGGCTCTGACGATCCCAACTGAGTTGCCTGATCAGCAGAGACTTTTTTTCTTTTAAATGCCTCTGATGATCAGGCAACTTAGCTTGGA
>WNWU01013585.1:1459419-1474750 GCA_012654045.1 Ptyas mucosa
TCATCACTACTGGATCGGGTGATCCGGTCCGAACCGGGAGCATTTCACCCCTGGAAAGAACCTAATACAGCTAGTCCTTGATTTAATCAAAACATCACCCTTTTTTTCCAACACGCATTACGTGGAAAAGAATAGTGCACAAGTTACAAGTACAAATATATTGAACCTCTATCTCTCAAGTTACATCATATTAGAGATAGTCTTCAAATTATGACCACAAAACCGAGCCCAAAATTTCCATTGCTAAGCAAGAAAGGTATTAAGTGAGTTTTGACCCATTTTACAATGTTTCTTGCCACAGTTGTTAGATGAATCACTGCAGTTGTTAAGTTAAGCTGTTAAAATGAATCTGGTCTCCCCATTGACTTTGCTTGTCAGAAGGTCGCAAAAGGGGATCACAGACCTTGGGACACTGCAACCATCACAAACAAATGTCCATTGCCAAGCATCTGGATTTTGCTTACATGACCATGGGGATGCTGCAACAGTTGTAAGTGTAAAAAATGGCCATAAGTAACTTTTTTTCAATGCTGTTGTAACATCGAATGGTCATTAAAGAAATGGTTATAACTTGACTACCTGCAAATCGATTGTATTTCTTTACCAACAGCCTTAGATGGAGCTTAGATCATGGGGGGGTAGGGTGTTCTGCCCCAGCTACGGATCCCAAAGAACACAGCACACACAAACTCTGAACAAAACTTAGATTACTCAAATAACGCAGTTTTAGCAAATGCTGGCTGTTAATAAAGCGTTCTTAACAGCCTGCCAGAATTCCATAGATAAGATATTCAGAGTCTTACTGGAGTTGGCAGAAAGCCCAGAAGCAAGGTTGCAGAGGAATCCCAACGCGATGATTAGTGAACTAAAATTGTTTCCTGCAGCTTGTTGCAAGCTGCATTCTTTCTTAAATAGGCTAAGGGTGTGACCAATTAACCCCAAGCCTTACTCTCGAGGACACCTCCTCCTGAGGAACCACTCCTGCCTTTTGGCAGCTCTGCATGCCCGTGCATTGAGAAGAGGCTCCTCCTCTTCATCCTCTTCACTTAAAAGAGCCTCTGGAGGTTCTGAAGGCCTGACTGAATCCCTGCCTCTGGCACCACATCTTCAGCCTCCTCGCTGTCTGACTCAAACTAGCGCAGCACCACACCAGCCTCCTCATCGTTGGGATCAGCAACAATCCACGCAGGCCGCTGGTGGGCCACAACATAGGGCGGAGGAAATAATCAGGATCTTCAAACATCAGATGGAAGATTTGCTTTCAAGTTCTTGGTTCAACCACTTGTCACCAAGGGAGAACAAGGAGGTGTACTGCAAATTCTGTTAAAGATTTGGGACTTGTTATTTTCCTGGGCTCCAAGATCACCGCAGATGGGGACTACAGCCAGTGGTGGGATTCAAAAACTTTTACTACCAGTTCTGTGAGTGTGGGTTGGTGGGCATAGCGTGGCTTAGTGGGCGTGGCAGGGGAAGGATACTGTAAAATCTCCATTCCCAACCCACTTCAGGGGAAGGTTACTGCAAAATCCGCATTTCCTCCCAATGAGCTGGGACTTAGGAGGCAGAGAATAGAAGGGGGCAGGGTCAGTCAGAGGTGGTATTTACCAGTTGTTCAAACTACTCAAAATTTCCATTACCAATTCTCCAGAACTGGTCAGAACCTGCTGAATACCACCTCTGACTATAGCCAAGAAATTAAAAGATGCTTGCTCCTGGAGAGGAAAGCTATGGCAAATCTAGACAGCATACTAAAAAGAAGAAGGGGACAACAGAGAACAAGGTGGCTGGATGGAGTCACTGAAGCAGTCAGCGTGAGCTTAAATGGTCTCTGGGAGATGGTAGAGGACAGGAAGGCCCGGAGGAATGTTGTCCATGGGGTCGTGATGGGTCGGACACGACTTTGCGACTAACAACATCAGCAACAAAATGCAAGGTACTCAAACCACCTAATGAATAATAATGTTGGAAGAAATATTCATCTGGTCCAGCTTCCCACGATAATTTCTTCCTAATGGTCTCAACTGCAATCTCCATCATCCCCAGGCCTGCTGTCTGTAATGATAGAAGATGCTATCCAAATGTTGTAGGACATCTTTGCTCAGTAAGAAAGAATTAAACTGAACATGAAACATGCATCTTGTTGGTGATATCTGACAACTTTAAATGAGGGCAGGACAAGAAGCAACAGATGGAAACTAATCAAAGAGAGAAGCAACCTAGAAAAAAATTCCTGACAATGAGAACAATTAACCAGTGGAACGGCTTCCCTCCAGAAGTTGTGGGTGCTCGATCATTGGATGTTTTTAAGAAGAGATTGGATGAAGAAGAGTTTCCACTTGTCTGGAATAATGTAGGGTATCCTAGTTGGGCAAGGGGTTGGACTAGAAGACCTCCAAGGTACTTCCAAGTCTGTTATTCTGAATTCTGTATCTCCATGCTTAGCAGGGCAGACTCGTTAATGTATAGGTAGGAGGTCATCAACAGGGCTAAGGACTAGAATGAGAAGCTGAGGAAAATGGCAAAGACCATCATCATCATCATCAAATCACCTGAGCTCAACAAAAGCATCACTTTTATGGAAGGATTTATAGAAAGAAGTTATGTTCGGCAGCTTCATTCTGTGAATTAAAATGGAAGCTGTTGATATCTTCTTAGGATGATACGGTCTCCTCCAAATATTTTACTATGCTCCACAGCTAACATACAGAGTTTAGTAACAGTAGATAAGTATTGTAAGAACTGGCTTTGGATAGTGATTAAGGTGCTGAGCTAGGAACTAGGAGATGGTGTGTTCTAGTCCCGCCTTAAGGCATGAAAACCAGATGGGCAACTTTGGGCCAGTTACCAGGAGAGGGAGAGTTCTAGTCCTGCCCTTAAGCATGAAAGCTTGCTGGGTGACTCATCAAGAAATGTCCCACTTCAAGCACAAAATCTGCCTGGGTGACACTGGACTATATTCAAGGACGCCAGGAGTTCTAGTTCTGTCTTGGACATGAAAGCCAGCCGGATGACTGATTCAGTTCTCTCTAGCCCAACACACTTCACACAGAAAATAGGAGGCAGAAAGAATATTAGATATGTCCATCATCTTGAGTTACTTTTAAAGTACTAAAGGCAAGCTAAAAGTCAAATAAATAAAGGAGTCCGGCAGGGGTGAAAGACAGCAGATCAGCAAGAACAGTCCTGCGGCAAAAGATGATAGAGTAGTATCTTGGTGTACTCCACTGCTTTGAAACTCATCAAATTTGGAACTCAAATTTTGACACGGAAATTTTGTCCTGGTGCTCATCATTCACTTGGAACCAATGCACAAGCTACAACCTGTAGGTGTAGGCTGCCTTGTGTGACTCACTATATTATATTCCTTATGGGGAAAAATTAGTTTGGTACTCATTGTTTTGGGGTCACATCACGCCTCCTGAAACCAATTAATGATGAGTACTGAGGTACCACTGTATTTTATTCGATTGCTGTTCCCATGACAAACTGACCTTTTAGGGGAAAAAATCTGTTTAAAACAGATAAAACCTTTTTCAGTATAAGCTGAAAATCTGATAGTTACCCTGAATCAGTTAATTGCTGCTTGTACTTTTGAACTGTGACCAAAAGAATACAATTTGCCAAGAACAGACTGATTTGATGGAAGAAAAAATAGATTCCATAAAACAAAGGACAAACATTTTGTTTGTAACTGCCCGCAGCTGGAACAAGTTTCAACCTCAATTTAAAAAAGGAACAAATGAAAATTAAGCAATGCACAAACGCAGTAAAATTAAGGTACACCACGATATAGTTACAATCCCAGTAAAAATTACATTTATGAAATTACAAAATCATAAACCTGCCTATCATCTAACTTAGCTCATAAGGTTTACAGCAAAACAGCTCAACTATTTTCCTTTGGATTATCTGGGATAACACTTAGCAATAGACTTATATAGCGCTTCACAGTGCTTTACAGCCCTCTCTAAACGATTTACAGTGTCAACGTATTGTCCCCAACAATCTGGGCCTTCATTTTACCAACCTCAGAAAGGATAGAAGGCTGAGTCAACCTTGAGCCAGTCAGGATTGAACTGCTGGCAGTTGGCAGAGTTTGCCTGCAATGCGGCATTCTAATCACTGCGCCACCACAGCTCTTGTGGGATGAGAATGATGTCACATAGAAAGGAAGAGAATACACCCAAATAAATATTCCTTGGCATTCCTTTGAGGATGCCCAAACACACATGGATTCTCAGGAGGCTTCTCCAATTTGAGAATAGAATAAACTTCTTTACTGGCCAAGTGTGATTGGACACACAAGGAATTTGTCTTTGGTGCATATGCTCTCAGGGACCAGAAGTATCATTCCTCTTCCTCTTGTGCTTCTTCAAAGTCCAATTTTACATATGCACAAGGGAATAAAGCCAGAACCCGGTTTAATCGTAGCTTACGCGGCAGTTTACAGTAGGTGCTGAAGCCGTATGTAGAGCAAAGGCGGAGACGTTCGCATATTCTGCGCACGTGGTTTTATAGGGTGTGTGTAAGAGTGCTTTTCAATCAACATGTATCCCTCATAGCTGCCTAGTGTTGAATCTGCCGCCTGTTCTGTTTATTTTCGGCCGTGTGAGCTTATGACATCATTCTCAGCACCAAATCTGCTGCTCAGGTTGTCTCCATCGGGCGTGGATTTATGACGTCATCCTCAGCTCATCAATCGGATTGTTAACCGCCGGATCGCTAACCGCCGGATTCCCCCCCCCCTTTCCGTATGCTGTCCACCACCTGATATCGCCGTGTAGGATAATTCTAGTTGCGATACACCCTCTCCACCGTGCTCTGTTGTTGTAAATCTGTTCCGCTCATTTGTTGGCAGTCTCCTCGCTATGGGTTTTCCGCTGGCACGGTGGCACTGTGTTGAGGGGTACTTGACACTTGACAATAACAACGATTGAGAGAACTATGTATGTTTAGTCTAAAGAAGACTAGGAATGATATGATAGCAGTTTTCCAATATTTGAGGGGCTGCTCCAAAGAAGAAGGGGCCAAACAAGGGGTGAAATTGATTTATCTTCCCTATCAGTTCGCCAATGTGCATGCACCATCGTCTGCACATGTACAAAGCCTTTGCGCATACTCAGAGGCTTAAAATGTCACAAAAAAGCAATGTCATGATGTCCACGTGGGTGGGCAGAGCCAGTTCACCCAGTTCTACCAGTTTGCCCGAGCCGGATAGAGCTGGCTTGATTTCACCCCTGGGCCAACCTATTCTCCAAAGCACCAGAAGGCAGGACAAAAAGTAATAGAAGGAAACCTGTGAAGGAGAGATGCAACCTAAAACTAAGGAGAAATCTCCCGACAGAACAATTAATCAGTGGAACGGCTTCCCTCCAGAAGTGGGTGTTCCATCACTGGAAGTTTTTAAGAAGAGCTCGGACAGCCACTTGCCTGAAATGGTACAGGGTCTCCTGTTTAAGCAGAGGGTTGGATTAGAAGAACTCTAAGGTTCCTTCATACTAAAAAGCAGAGACATCACCCTGCCAAAAAATGTGTGTATGGTATGGTATTCCCAGTTGCAATATATGGCTATGAAAGTTGGACCATAAGGAAGGCTGAATGCCAAAGAATTGAGGCCTTTGGACTCTGATGCCAGAGAAGACTCCTGTGAGCCCCTTGGACTGCAGGGCGATCAAACCAGTCAGTCCTAGAGGAGATCAACCCTGACTGCTCTTTAGAAGGCCAGATCCTGAAGAGGAATTCAAATTCTTTGGCCACCTAATGAGAAGGAAGGACTCACCGGAGAAGAGCCTGATGCTGGGAACGATGGAGGGTAAAAGAAGAAGAGGCGGCAGAGAATGAAGTGGCTGGATGGAGTCACTGAAGCAGTAGGCGTGAGATTAAATGGGATGGTAGAAGACAGGAAGAGGCCTGGAGGAACATTGTCCATGGGGTCGCGATGGGTCAGACACAACTTCGCGACTAACAACAACAAGGCTCCTTCCAACTCTGTTATTCTATGTTCTGTTTGAATATTTTTGTGAGATTTTAGAGGATTTAGCCCAATAATACCTCAGAGTCAGTATATATTGATAGTAATATTTATTGCTTATTATTCACAGGAGGAACAGAAGGAACAGCAAGAATTCAGGGTGTGCAGCAGCATTTATACCAAGGAGGAGTGGCTAAAGGTAAGTGAGGGTGATGATGTTGACAATGGGGTGGAGATTAATCATTATTATATACAGCAGTGAACCTTAGGCATTTATACACATGACAAAACCCCCTCTAAATGCCTAAGGTGAGTATATACATAGTTTGTTTCTTAAATATGAATGTTGTTTGTTAGATAGGGGTTTAGTAAGTATATCTGCTATTTGGTCTTTTGTTTCGCAGTGAACCGCCTTGAGGAATCCAGTATTTGGAGAGTTGTCATACATGTTTATGCTTAACGTCAATGTGTCTAGATCTTTGCCCAATGGCATCAGATTTGGAGATTTCTGTTGCAGCTTTGTTATCTTCATACACAGTAATAGGATAAGATGGTTCAGTCCAGACACTTGTTAGTAGATCATCAAACCATACAAGATTGAGGCTTTAGACAGGCATACAAATTCAGCCTCTGTTGTAGAAGTGGCAGCTAGGTTTACCTGTATACCAGTATACAGAGCTCCCAGTTAGAAACAAAACATACCCGGATGTACTTTTTCTGGTCTTTACATCTCCTGCCCAATCAGCATCAGCATAGCACGAAAGCACTAGTTTGTCAAAAATATTTAGTTCCAATTTTAAATATGCATTAGAGCTATGTTTCAAATATCTAAGTATTTTCTTTACTGCTTCCCAGTGATAAATTGTGGGGTTACTGACATACCTGGAGAGGAGATTCACAGGTAGTGCGATGTCCGGTCTAGTCCAATTTGATATATATAATAAAGATCCAATTTTGACCTATACAGTTTATTATTCGTAAAGGGCTCGCTTTCGCTATGCATATTTTTGACAAAATCAGGTTGCATGGGGGTGTCACTATATTTTGCATCACTCATGTTACACTTATTGATTAACTCTAGTATTTTTTCTTCTTGGGATAGATGAAACCCCCTTTTGGTTTGTGTGATGTGAACCCCTAAGTATTTATTTATTTTTCCTAGGGATTTCAGAGAAAAATGTTTATTTAATTCTCGGGCAAATAGGTCACATTTATGTTTTTCATTTCCAATATACAAAATATCGTCCACATACACAAGGACATATTCCATGGAGTCTCCTTCCTTTCTAATGAAGAAACACATATCTGCGTGTGTGGCGGAAAAACCTATAGATTTGAGAATTTTGGATAGGCATTCATACCATTGTTTGCCAGACTGTTGTAGCCCATATAGACTCTTATTTAGGAGCCAAGTACCACCTTCTTTGGGGTCTATACCCATGGGAGCTTTAACGTATATCTCTTTATCTAATTTGGCATGCAAATAGGCTGTTTGTACATCGAATTGATAAATTTATTTATTTATTTTATTTATTTCCAATTTCTATACCGCCTTCTCCCTGAGGACTCAGGGCGGTGTACAGCCAGAAATAAAAAACATGAAATATAAATATTAAGACAATTAATATATATATAATTTGGCTACAAAATTTAAAACTCACAGACCAATTAAAATATTCAAAATATTTAAAACTTCTTCTTAAGCCAGCCCGGCTTGTTGGAAAAAATGTGTTTTTAGGGCACGGCGGAAGGCACTGAGGTCATGAATTCTCCTAATCTCTGGGGGCAACTGGTTCCAGAGGGTGGGTGCCCCCACAGAGAAGGCTCTCCCCCTGGGGGTCACCAGCCTACATTGTTTGGCTGATGGCACCCTGAGGAGGCCCTCTCTGTGGGAGCGCACGGGTCGATGGGAGGTCATCGGTGACAGCAGGCGGTCTCAGAGATAACTAGGCCCTATGCCATGGAGCGCTTTAAAGGTGATCACCAACACCTTGAAGCGCACCCGGAAGACCACTGGAAGCCAGTGCAGCTCGCGCAGGAGCGGTATTATGTGGGAGCGCCACGCTGCTCCCGTCACTACCCGCGCGGCCGCATTCTAGACCAGTTGGAGCCTCCAGGTGCTCTTCAAGGGGAGCCCCATGTAGAGAGCATTACAGTAGTCTAGGCGAGAGGTGACAAGGGCGTGAGTGACTGTGCACAGGGAATCCCGATCAAGAAAGGGCCGCAACTGGCGAATCAGGCGAACCTGACAAAAGGTACCCCTGGCTACAGCCGTCAGATGTTCCTCCAAAGACAGCTGCCTATCCAGGAGCACTCCCAGATTGCGAGCCCTTTCTGCGGGGGCCAAAGACTCACCCCCGATAGTCAGTGATGGAGTCAACTGACTATATCGGGATGCCGGGAACCACAGCCACTCCGTCTTGGACGGGTTGAGCTTGAGTTTGTTTCTCCCCATCCAGATCCACACGGCTTCCAGGCACTGGGACATCACTTCGAGGGCATCATTGGGGTGGCCTGAGGTGGAGATGTACAGCTGGGTGTCATCAGCGTACTGATGGTATCTCACCCCAAAGCCACGGATGATCTCACCCAGCGGCTTCACATAAATGTTGAACAAAAGGGGCGAGAGGACCGACCCCTGCGGCACTCCACAAACGAGAGGCCTCGAGGTCGACCTCTGCCCCCCTGTCAACACAAACTGCGACCGGTCGGAGAGAAAGGAGGAGAACCACTGTAATACAGTGCCCCCCACCCCCAACTCTTCCAGCCGGTGCAGCATGATACCATGGTTGATGGTATCAAAAGCCACTGAGAGATCTAATAGGGCTAGGACAGAGGAACATCCCCTGTCCCGAGCCCTCCAGAGATCATCAACCAACGCGACCAATGCCGTCTCCGTGCTGTGCCCAGACCTGAAACCCGACTGGAACGGATCCAGATGTCTAATTTTAGAATTGAAGCTATTACCAATGCGCATTTCAAACTTTCTGCCCTGACGGTAGGTGAGTACGTCTCTATGTAATCTTCGGGGTACTTTTGGGTAAAACCCTGAGCTACCAATCTTGCCTTATATAATGTCTTGCCATCTTCCAGGGTTTTGATTTTATATACCCATTTGGTTCCTATTGGATATTTATCACTGGGTATTTCAGAGGGAGTATATACACCTAGGTTTTTGAGGCTACTCATCTCATTGTTCATAGCCAACTCCCACTTTGTACTTTCATCATATGGTAGTCTCAATATTTCATCATATGTATTGGGAGTGGCGTTCTCCAAGTATATGGCCATGATGTAGTCTTTGAATCTATTGGGTTTCTTGCTCCTGTTTTCCCTGATTGGTCTATTTGGTGGTGTAAGAGAATCGTGTAAGTATCTTGCCTCTTTTTCGGATAGTGTGTCTAATTTTAACGTTGGATGATTTTCTTTCCATTCTTTGATGTTGATTTCTTTGTGTTTGGGTTTAGCTATTGGGTGCTTTGTATTCTTTTGGTTGTCTAGTTTGTGTTGTTCGCTTGTTGAGTGTGGTGTGTGAATGATTTCATTTCGATGTACCTTGGACCAATTAGAATGCTCATGAAATACAGCGGATCTGGAGATTATGAAGTTACTTTGATTGTCAATGAACCTATATCCTTTAGTGCCTGATTCATATCCTATAAATTTGAATCTTCTGGATACCTTATCCCCTTTTCTCCTTAATTGTTTTGGGATATGTACGTCGGCGGTTACGCCGAATATGTGTAGGTGTGATATGTTGGGTTTCTTTTGATACATTAATTCATAGGGTGTTGAGTTTATGGCACTGGACCATAGCCTATTGATTGTATAATTAGAATACAAGAGGGCCTCTGACCAGAATGATTTTCCTAATTCTGCATCTTCTAAGATGCACCTCATCATGGTCTGTAGCGTTTCATTTTTACGTTCTACAATGCCATTTTGGAATGGCGAGAAGGGAGAGGATGTATAATGTACAATACTGTGTTCTTTGAGCCATTTGGAAAAATCTTTGGAGAGAAATTCTGAGCCCCTATTTGTTTTATCTTAATATTATGTTGTACTTCTGTTCTTTTATAGAATTCCTTGAATTTTTGAGGCACCTCACTTTTATGTTTAATTGTATATACAAATCCATATCCACTGTAATCATCTACTATAGTCAGAAAAAATCTCTTTTTATACTTTATGGAGGGTCTGAATGGTCCCACTAAGTCCATGTGGACCAATTGAAAAATAGAGTCAGTGGTGCATACTGATTTTTTGGACCTTGGTTTTGTTTTCAATTTGGAACGTTTACAGATTGAACATTCTAAATAATTTTCACAATTCTTTATTTTTAAACAATCAGTATATTTAGTCATTTTTTGAACAGTCGGGAAGCTAACATGTCCCAATTTTCTGTGGAAGAGGTGGGCACAGTTATCATGCAGCAATTTACCTATCTCGGGGTTGTTATCTTGTGTATTTGTCAGATTGTCTCCTTCTTCACCTTTTTTGCCTTCACAACTATTGGGTAGTTGTGTCTCTATTATGAGTGAGTTGGTGTTTACATGTGAATAATTGGAATTGTCTGCCTTGAAGTATGGTAGGCCATCGATGACAGTAATTTCTCCTATATCTTTTCCATTTCTGGTCATGTGTACTTTCCCTGTTTGGATTACAATTCTTATATTTGTGTCTTGGCTCAATCGTATGGCTGCTAGTATATTGTATGGGATTCCTGGTGTCAATAAAACCCCCTCTATTTCACCAATTCCTGACAAGTATATGTTCCCTTTCCCTGTTACTTTAACATTTGTCTGATTGGCCACTTTAATTGTAAAATTCTCTTTGTTGAGTGATAGCAATAGGTTTGCGTTGTATGTAGTGTGATGGGTTGCACCCGAATCAATTAGCCAAATATTTGCCTCATTGGTTTGGTCATTAATGTGTTTTTGTCCTGTGGGCCCATAAAGTGAGCCAGCGTGTCTTTCTCTAGAATTATCCTTATGATCTCTTTTATAATTAGGATTAGGAGAGTCTCTGTGCCTCAGTCTGCGCTCAGTGGAGTGTTTGGGCCTGTACTCTGTTCTATCCCTGCATGGGTTATGTTCCTTGGTTCTGTTGTAATGGTGGCAGTCCCTCTTATAATGGCTTCTAGAGCCACATATATAGCACTCAGGTGCATTACTGTATCTATCTGTGGAGGGTGGTCTTCTATCTGCCCTATGATCTCTGCGAGCTATGGAGCGATCTTTTCTCAAATTGTCTTCTGTGATTAATTTATTTGTGAGACTTTCTATGGATAGATGTTCAATGCTCAAACTATCTAACTGTGATATAAAGTTGTCCCAGCTTTGATCTAAAGAATTAATGATTATGCTTTTCATACTTTCTTTGCTTATGTGTTCTCCCCTTTGAATAAACTCTGCCCTAGTGGCATTGTGAGATGCCTAGTGGCATTGTGAACACATAGTGAGAATGTGTTCACTCATTGATATTCCTGGTTTTAATTTGTCTGAATGAAATTCCCTGGAAATTCTAGTGGTAGTTGCCTTACTTCTACTATAAAATAGATTGAACAATTTATGTATTAATTCTGGAACAGTCAAATAATTATCAATGCTTGGGTAAATACAAGGTGACACGCTAGCAATCAGTAAATATAAACCTCTGTGATGAATGCAGTCTATTTCAAGGTTTTCTTGGTAGGTTGTTAATCAGAAATAGAATGTTCTCTTTTAAGAAAGTAATTTGCAATTGTTGAAACCATTCTAATAAATTAGTTCCATCAATTCTCAGTTTAGTAAAGTCTGTTGGTAATGTTCCTGTGTTGTGTGCAAGGTTACTTACAGATAGGCACTGTCCATGGTTTATTATATGAGGGAACTCGCAATATGGAGCTGGTATGCTGTTTGGCAGTCTGTTGTGACTTGCTTCTATGTTCATCTCTTGTTTTGCAGGAAGTTGGATCTGCGCATGCTCAAACCTCATTTGAGCTTTGCTGCCGTCGTGGAAGGACCTCGCTGCTGGAGCTCCTGGGGGAAGGCCCCATTCACCTGGCAAGGGCCCTGGCTCTGGCTTTGGAGGTCTTGGAGGGTCGAAGAAGGGTTGGATCGCCGCTGGAGTCGCCCCGATGTTCCCCTGGATCGTTGCTGGGTCCGGGAAGCTCACGGCTGTGGGGCGAAGGTCCGGAAGGCCTGATGTTGTGTGCATCTCACCGATCGTAGGCAGACTGAGGATGCCACTCGCCGCTGGATCTGGCTGCAGGACTGGTGGGTATTTAAACTGTTCTCTGGGGAATGGCACGAACGTTGCTTGCGGCAGGTAGTTGTCCCGGGGGAGGGGGGGCGGTATAGAGATTGGTTTCTCGATGCCGGGGTGGATGTCTTTAGAGTAGAATTTGATTTTGTCTTCCCGTGTTTCGTTTGTTGTTTCGATCTCTTTTGAGGCTATTGGGAGTGAGTTTAGGATTTTTAGATTCGGCCGAGGGTTTCGGTTAATGTCTGTAGGCCCTTTTCAGTGTTATAATTATTGTATGACTTAGTGAGTGGGTCGTGGTCTTCTTCCCTATGGGGGTTGTCGTATTGCTCGGCACTTGCTCGCGAGTAGGCCTCTCTTCCCGCCTCGGAGTTTGAAATTGGTGTTCCCTTCAGAGATTGGTCGGCCATATTAGGTGATGTTAGTGTCCAAGATGGCCGCCATGAAAAAGGCGCGAAACACATTTCTGCTTTTTCGGTGGGTGTTGTACAAATGGAGGTCTCTCTTACCGGGTTGTTGTTCGATTGTTTGAGTTCTGGTTCTGGATCTTTTGCTCTGGTCGCTGCTCCACAGTCTTTGATGAGATTTTGGAGTTTCACGATCAGATCTTGTTCGCTTGGTGTATTCCTTATCATTTCTAGCAGGCCCTCTCTTAGATTGTCTTCTTTATTCGGGGTGGTTCCTGCGTGAGCTTTTGATTCGTCGTTGTGCTTACCATTTGATGAAGCTTCCTTCGGTATGTTGCTCTCTGGTGTTAGATGGGCTGCCATTTTCTGTGAGAAAGCCCTGGTGACTGCTCTTCTTTTCTTTGATTTTTGATGTTCGTTGTTTTCAGACATGTCTGGATGCTTTTGGGCTAAGAACCATCCTCTGCTACCATATTGTGAGATTTTAGAGGATTTAGCCCAATAATACCTCGGGTATTATTACTATATATTGATAGTAATATTTATTGCTTATTATTCACAGGAGGAACAGAAGGAACAGCAAGAATTCAGGGTGTGCAGCAGCATTTATACCAAGGAGGAGTGGCTAAAGGTAAGTGAGGGTGATGATGTTGACAATGGGGTGGAGATTATTCATTATTATATACAGCAGTGAACCTTAGGCATTTATACACATGACAATTTTATCAAAGGAGTGCTCTACCAAGTGTTAAGTCTGATTGATCCTAAAAGTCAGATGTTATCCAACATTTTGACATATCCATTGCCACTTCTAAAAAAGAAATTTTATTTTGAATGCTCTGGTAGGAAAAACTTTAACATAAAATATTAAGAGTACATTAAACGTCTGGTAGGCTAAGATTTTTGCTTTTCTTGGATTCTTGGGCAGTAGATGTAGAGTTTCTAGTGTTCCCTTGGTTGTTTTCTTGCAGACATTTCGTGACCCAACTATGTAATATCATCATTACTGGAGAGGAATGGGGGTTTATGGAGAGGAGGAGGAGGAAGAGGAGGACAATAATAGCTCTGGAGTCCTTGGTGCTCTCTGAGCTTGGTTGTTTTGTTGCCGACATTTCATTACTAAACTAGGTAGCATCATCAGTGCTAATGAGGATTTCTCCCCTCTTTATATGCAATATCTGGCCCTGCCCAGGTTGCCGGATATGTAGTTTTCTCCATGGTAATTTCCTTGGTTAGGATACTGTTTTCTAATTGATTGTTTGTCTGGTATTCATCGCTGCTTATCTGGGAGTTGTTTTCTGAAGGGGTTGTGTTTTGGTCTTTTCGTTTCCTTTTTAGCTTTTTTATTTCTCTCTCTTAAATGGTTTGTCAGTGTGTTTTATCTCCGCGTTTCTCTCTCCAGCAACACTTCACAAAGAGGTCAGTGTCACTTCACTCCTGTTGCGATGCTTTAGGAAAGTGGAAAATGCCAGGTCCAGCTCTGTCCTCAGCTATTTTTTGCGAGGAAATAAAAAAATCCAAATCTCCAAATCTTCTGGTTTTTCTTTCTTTTGCAAAACCTACTCAGCCTCTGAGAAATGAAGGAAAAAGAAAGGAGGGCATGCCGGCTGGGGAATTCTGAAAATTCAAGTCCACACATCTTAAAATCACGGAGGTTAAAAAAATCACTATCAACCAGAAACAAACAGAAGTGAATCGGTAATTACGGCTTCTTTGATCTGCTTCACAAAGTTAACTATTTTTACAGAAAGCCTTGCTGAAGTACAGCTTACTAGTCCTCAGCTTACAACCATTTGTTTAGGGACCATTTGAAGTTACAATGGCAGTGGAAAAAGTGATTTATGACCAGTTTTCACACAACCGTTGCATCATTGCCGTGGTCACATGATCAAAATTCAGAAGCTTGGCAACTGGCATGTACTTTTGACTGTTGCACTTTCCCAGGGTCACGTGATTGCTATTTGTAACTTTCCCAGCTGGTTTCCAACAAGCAAAGTCAATTGGGGGGGGAGCCAAATTCACTTAACTGTATAGTTTGATTAATACCTGCAGTGAGTCTTTTAATCCTTGTAGCAAAAAGCTCCAGAGCCTTGGATAGTACAGTGGTCTAAAGCCCTGTTATTAACATCAGCTGCCTGCAATTATTGCAGGTTCAAATGTCACCAAGGCTTAAGGTTGACTCAGCCTTCCATCCTTTCTAAGGTAGGTAAATTGAGAACCTAGTTTGTGGGGGCAATAAGCTGACTTTGTATAAATATACAAAAGTATGAAGGCTATTGCTTAGCGCATTGTAAGCCGCCCTGAGTCTCCGGAGAAGGGCGGCATATAAATCAAATTAAAAAAAAAAAGATAAAAAAATAGGGCACCATTCACTTAACAACTGTCCTGCTTAGCAACAGAAATTTTGGGCGCTGCCGCTCACATGGCACAATTCCCCTCTCCTGTCCCCCCCAACTCTCCACTCCCATCCAGGCCACCAAGCTGCAAGGGTTGGAGACACTTCTGGTTTTCAACATCACTTCTTTATGCTCTGTCTCCTGATAACTGATCCATTGCTTCAAAGGTCTAAGATTGCCTGCAGGTAGTCCTTGACTTACAACCATTCACTCAGTGACCATTCACCATTTACGACCTATCTGAAAAAGAGGACTTGGGACCCAGAACCAAATTTCTAAAAGATACCCCTCCCTCAAAGAGTCACATAACTGCA
>WNWU01013585.1:1486779-1505566 GCA_012654045.1 Ptyas mucosa
TATCTATCTATCTATCATCTATCTATATCTATCTATCTACCTACCTACCATCTATCTATATCTACCTACCTACCTATCTATCATCTATATATACCTACCTACCTACCTATCTATATCTACCTACCTACCTATCTATCATCTACCTACCTACCTATATCTATCTACCTATCTATATATACCCTGTTTCCCACAAAATAAGACATCCCCTGATAATAAGCCCAATCCGGCTTTTGAGCGCATGGCAGTAAGGCCAAGTTTTTATTTCAGGGTTCAAAAAAAATATAAGACAGGGTCTTATTTTCAAGGAAACACGGTATATAAAGAGAGAGAGATCTATTTGTCTGTCTCTAGTCCTTGATATATGTGTGTGTGGAGAAAGAGAGGTGGGAGGTGGGAGATGATAGATGGTTAGAGAGAGAGAGATGAGACAGATGGCAAATACATGATAAATAGAGATAGATAGATAGATAGATAGATAGATAGATAGATAGATAGATAGATAGATGTTAAAAGAGAAAAAAGAAAGAAATCACGAGAGGCACAATGGCCCTACCAACTCCCTGGTTGAGGTTTCTCTGCTTAGTATTTCAAATCAATTCCTCTGATCCATCAGAATGAGTGGGGGTTTCGTATTGGACACCAGCTCATCCGTCTTCTACCTGCCTGACAGCAATATTGATCTCCTAGAAGATGAATAGTCCTGTCTGAAGAACAAGTAAAATTAGACTACAGAAATAAATAATCAGAATTAGAGCTTGAACTTTAACCTTGGACATTCAGGGACTGGATGGGTAGAAGGCACTTCAAATTTATGTTGGGAATGTAAAAAATCAAAATGGCACTGAAGATGTTACCTAGACAAATAAGGAAACATCTACAAGAAAGCAACTAAGTTCAGAGAACACCAAGAACTCCTAAGAAAAATGTTTTTAAAAGCTAGAAAATTCTGGATTTAGATATATACAATGATTCACAGGATTTTGAAAATTAATATGCAGCTGGACCAAAGGTTTTTCTTTTAGGACTGAGGAGCAAACAGCTGGAAAAAAAGTCATGGGACTTTATTTTTGGATTTAATGACTGCAGTGAGATTACAGGTTCCTCACCTTACAATCACAATTGAGCCCCAAATTTCCATTGTGAGACAAGACCGTTACAAAGTGAGTTTTGTCCTACATTACCATTTTACTTGCCACAAGGGTCACTGCAACCGTCATAAATATGAGTCGGTTGTCAAGCATCTGAATTTTGGTCACATGAACCCGGGGAATGGTCGTAAGTGTGAAAAATGACTCCTAAGTCGCCTTTTTCATTGCTGTTGTTCTTTCAGCTTTCATTTCATTGTAAGTTGAGGAATGACTACATATTCCCTGGAGAGCTCAACAAGGAACACTTAAAGAAACTAGGAATGTTTCATGCAGATAAAGAGATTATTAAAAGGATTATTTTATTTTATTATTTATGTCCCGCTTCAGTAATTTTTCAAAAAATAACTCAAGGTAGCAAACATACCTAATAATTTGTTAGGAGGCTTCAAATATCTGAAGGAGTGTTATCCAGTGACTTAAATATTGTGGTTTTGGTTAGACATAAAGAGGAAGTTTCTTGATTGCCCGCGTTGTCAGCCAGAGGAACAGACCGCCAGAAGAATGGAGAATCTATAGGAAGTGTTCAAATGAGGCCTGGATGGTCATCTTACTGCACAATGATGATGCTGTAATGTAGCCTGTCCAGAACAAAAATGACCTATAACAGTGATGGATAACCTTTTCAGACCGAATGCCCAGAGCTCCTGAACATCCAAAATGCAATGCGTGGACAGTCCCCGTGCATGTGCCCCACCCCCACACATGCATGCATGCCCTCGCATGCGTGTGCGGGGCCCACATGCACCTACTCCCCGCATGTGTGCACAGCCCTTGCATGCATCTGCCCCATGCATGTGTGCCCAGCTCCCCGCATGCGGCCCCCCGCATGCGCTCACAGCTCCCCACATGTCCCCGCATGTGTAGCAGAGACCTGAAGACCAGCTGGCTGGCGGGAAGCATGCACGCATGTACGGCACAGCTGAACTGGGGCGACGGCTCACATGCCCACAGAGAGGACGCTGGTGCCACCTCTGGCACGCATGCCATAGGTTCACCATCCCAGACCTCTAACGTATTCTCCAGTTCTAGGGTTCAATAATTCTATAATTAGATAGGCTTTTGGTTTCAACAATCCCAGGCTTTTAAGATCAGGCTGAACTGAATTCCCAGTGGTTGAGATGTACCCATTTTCAAGTCTTGTTTGCTATTTTATTATATTATGAACTGTTATCTTGCATTAATTAACTATAGTTTCCTTTTTGTTTGTTTGCTTTTTTTCCACAGCTTCGCATTGTGTGGGTTGAGTGCCAAATGAATAAATAAGGTCCATCCTTGTGTTTATATAGGCTGGAAAGGGATAAGGAAAGGGGCATTTTAAAAATAAAAGTGTTGTAGGAGTGATAAGCTGCAATCCAGGGGTGAAATGCTCCCGGTTCGGACCGGATTGCCCGATCCGGTAGCAATGGTGGCGGGTGGTTTGGAGAACCAATAGCAAACATCCCTGCCCCCTGCCCATGCCCAGCGGAGCAGCGCGATCATCAGAGGCTTTTTAAAATTATTTTTAAAGCATTTTTTCTACAACCTTTTTGACCAAAAAAATGCTTTTAAAAGTTTTTTAAAAAGCCTCTGACGATCCTGCAGCTTAGCTGGGATCGTCAGAGGCTTTTAAAAGCCGCCGAAGAGGTTGTAGAAAAAATGGCAACGCCCACCCAGTCACATTAATTCCCGCCCCCACCAAGCCACCTCCACAGAACCAGTAGTAACAAATTTTACATTTCACCACTGCTGCAATCTACAGGTAGTCCTCAACTTACAACAGTTTGTTTAGTGACCGTTCAAAGTTAGGACAGCATTGAAAAAGGCAACATGACTGTTTTTCACTCTTACGACCGTTGCAGCATTCCCATGGTCACGTGATCAAAATTAAGACACTTAGCAACTTATTCATATTTATGACGGTTGCAGTACGATCCCCTTTTGCGACCTTCTGACAAAGTCAATGGGGAAGCCGGATTCACTTAACGACGGTGTTCCTATCTTAACAATTGTGGCGAGAAAGTTCGTAAAATAGGGCAAAATTAACAATGGTCTCACTTAGCAACAAAAATTTGGGGCTCATTTGTGGTTATAAGACAAGGACTACCTGCATTCATTGGTTAAAAGATTCCTGTAGGCAATTTTATCCCTTCATTGGAACAGAAACATAATTGCTTAATCTCAATGTTTTTCAGCCTTAGCAACTTTGGACTTCAACCAGGAATTCTGGTGGCTCAGTAGACTAAGGCAGTTATTAACATCCACTTATATCTGCTGCCTATAATTACTGCAAGTTCAAATCTCTCCAGGCTCAAGGTTGACTCAGCCTTCCATCCTTTTTAAGGTAGGTAAAATGAGGACCCGGATTGTGGGGACAATAAGCTGACTTTGTATAAATATACAAAAGTATGAAGGCTATTGCTTAACGCATTGTAAGCCACCCTGAGTCTCCAGAGAAGGGCGGCATATAAATCAAATTTAAAAAAAAAACAAAACTCCCAGAATTCCCCAGCCAGCAGATGAAGCATGCAGGCTGAGGAATTCTAGGAGTTGAAGTCCAGACATCTTAAAGTTGCTGGAATTGACAAACACTATACAGGTATTCCTCTATTTATGATTGCTCATTTAACAACAATTTGAAATTATGACAGCCTTGGAAAAAATAAGTTATGACCTGTACTCACGCTTACAACTATCAAAAATTGTCACATTGCATATACAGTCACATGATTGCAATTCAGGCACTCGTTGCTATGACAGGTGCAGTATTTTGCATTCACATGATTGCAGTTCATGACTTTTTTGCCAATTTGTGGCCAAAAAAACCCCACAACCTATTGGAGAAGCTGGATTCACTTTAAGACCATGGTGACTCACTTTATAACTTGTAAAAATGGTCATAAAATTCAGATCTGGTCACATGGTGACTCACCTAAAGATTTCCCTGAGAAGAACAAAAAAACCAGTAAGGATGATTAGGGGACTGGAGGCTAAAACATAGGAAGTACAGTTGCAGGAACTGGGTATGTCTCGTTTAATGAAAAGGAGGACTAGGGGTTGACATGATAGCAGTCTTCCAATATCTCAGGGGCTGCCCCAAAGAAGAGGGAGTCAAGCTATTCTCCAAAGCACCTGAAAGGAGAACAAGAAGCAATGGATGGAAACTAATCAAGGAGAGAAGCAACCTGGAAACTAAGAAAAACCTTCCTAACAATGTGGACAATTAACCAGTGGAACAGCTTGCCACCAGATGTTGTGAATTCTCTAACACTGGAGGTTTTAAGAGGAGATTGGACAACCATTTGTCTGAAGTGGTGTAGGTTTTTCTGTCTGAGCAGGGGGTTGGACTAGAAGACCTCCAAGGTCCCTTCCAATTCTGCAATTCTGTGGTTTCAAATCAAGGACATACGTTGCTAGAAGAAAGGTGCAAAAATGAATGTAAATGCAGGGATGATGTGCCGGGCATTCAGAAAGATCAGCTGCTTTTCCCTAAAATTAGAAATACAGCTGGGGGTGGGGTGGGGGAGCAGGAATGTAGCTGTGTTGGAGTTGCAGCCCTGGAAACGGGCTTGGCTCAGAGTCAGCAAAATTTATTGGAGGATGGGTAAGAGACACAAGGCTCAGGAGGCAGCGCATCGTTATTCTTAGAAAATTAAACCTGTCCAGAGTTTGTTTTGGAAGCATGCTCAGAATCAAAAGCAAAAAATGTGTTAACCTAGAATAAAAATGAGAAGAGATTTCGGGCAATGTAGTACAGGTACTCCTCGATTTACAACCACAATTGACCCCCCCCCAACATTTCTGTTGCTAAGTGAAACATTTGTTAACTGAATCTGGCCCAATTTTACATTTGCCACAATTGTTAAGTGAAACATTGCAGTTACTAAGTTAGTAACATGGTTGTTAAGTGAATCCGGCTTCCCCAATGACTTTGCTTGCAAAGGAGGAATCACATCACATCACCCCGGGATGATACAATAATTGTAAATAGGTGCTATTTACCAAGCACCTTAATTTTAATCACGCGATTGTGGAACTGCTGTGAGAGTTTTAACTGCAAAGATCAGTCATAAGTCACTTTTTCCACTGCTGTTGTAACTTTGAGTGGCCGCTAAGCAAATGATTGTAAGTCGACATCTACCCTGTATTGCCGTGATGGCGGACCTATGGCACACGTGCCGGAAATGGCATGCAGAGCCATCTCTCTGGGCACGCCAGCTGTCTCCCGTTGCTCTTCCTGGTTCCATTGAGCCAGCTGGTCTTTGCACACACAGGAACACCAGAAATTGGAAAAGCAGCTCCCTGGCTCACACGTGTATGCTGGGAAGCTGAACTTTCGGTTCCCGGTGCACCAGCTGGTCTTTGCATGCGCATGTGTGCCAGAAACCGGAAGATCAGGTGACTGGCATTCATTCACACACCAGAAACCGGAAGCTCAGCTTCCTGGCGTGAACATGTGTGCCGGGGAACTGCTCTTCCGGTTTCGGCGCTCCCATTTCAGCACTCGGTGCCGAAAAGGTTTGCCAACACTGCTGTATTATTACTTAACTGCAGCTGTCAAAAAAGCCAACCCAGTCCTAGACTGCATGAACAGAGGGATAGCATCAAGATCACGTGGTTGGTACCTCTTTTTAATGCTTTGCTAATACCACATTTGGAATAATAGCATCCAATTTTGGTTGCCACGATACAAAAAAGATGTGAAGACTCTGGAAAGAGTGCAAAGAGCAACAAAGAGGATTAGGGGATTGGAGGCTAAAACATACAAAGAACGGTTGCAGGAACTGGGTATGTCTAGTTTAATGAAGAGAAGGACTAGGGGAGACATGATAACAGTCTTCCAAAATCTCAGGGGCTGCCACAAAGGGAGTCAAGCTATTCTTCAAAGCTCCTGAAGTCAGGAGAAGCAGCAACGGATGGAAACTAATCAAGGAGAGAAGCAACCTAGTGAGAACAATTAAACAGACTTGCCTCCAGAAATTTGGGGTGCTCCAACACTGAAGAATTTTAAGAAGAGATTGGACAACCATTTGTCTGCCATAGTGTAGGGTTTCCTGCCTGAGCAGGGGGTTGGACTAGAAGATCTCCAAGGTCCCATCCAAATCTGTTATTCCGTTCTGTCCTTAATATTGGGGTGTATGACATTGCATTGTATTACAAAACCAGTCTGATGTAGGTGTTAAGGAGCTAAGCTAGGAGTAAGGAGACTGGGTTTGAGTCCTGCTCACAAAAGCTTCCTGGGAAATTGGGACACAATCCCTCCCTCTCAACCCAAAAGTTTGGGGTAGTGAGGAAAGGCTGGACTGGAGTGGAAGACCCCATGAAAAAAAAAAAAAAGCTCTTGAGTGACTTTGGGCCAATGCTGATCTTTCAATCTGGCCTACCTTGCAGGGTTCCTGTGGCGGGAGAAAACTGAACTGTTATGTCCGTCCCCTTGAGCTCCTGAAATAAAACCAGGATAAAATGGTAGCAAACAACTCAATTAATATCGCAGCTTGGATCAACAGACAATCTCTTCTTTGCGATGTCCATAAAAAGGGGGAGGAATCTGATAACAATAGAGGCTGCTATCATCTTGACTTTTTTGACCTACCTTGGTGGACGACCCTGGCCTGGAAAGCAAGAAGGAAGCTGCCCAGCTGTCCACCAATTCAAGTAAAGATGCATTTTCACCCAAAGAAGGTAGAAAGTGGGAATAAAATATTATGAATATTAATAGCGATAATTTGATACAGCGCCAACAGCCCAAGGCTCTCAAAGGTTTAGCGTTTAAAAATAGAGTTCCCTTACTGCATGTTTGAAAAAAGAGGTGCTCAATTATTTACTATTTAAAATCATTTTTTAAATAAAACATTTGGCACCTCCAAGATGAAAATAGAGCAGGCAGTGGTTGTAGCTGCATTAATTCCCTCCTTCACTACAACACAAAGGAGGCTGTCAAAGGAACAGACAGATAGATAAGAGACAGGGGAGCCCAGAACTCCACAGCGGGTGAGGGGAAAGCCAGATGCTGCAAACAGCTGTAAATGCAACCCAGCTGCCGAGCACTCAAAATGCAATCACGTAACTGTGTTGGTGTATGTATGTGTGGCTGCCAGAACTCCAGAACCAGGTCAAAGGTCACTCTAGGAAAGTCTGTCAGAACTTTAAAACGTTGCTAAGTGAACAGTCATTAAGTAAGGACCACTTGTAAATTCAAAAATAGGTAGTCCTGGACTTAGGACCACAACTGAGCGCAAAATTTATGTTGCCAAGTGAGACATTTGTTAAGTGAGGTTTGCCCCACTTTCTTGCCACAGTTGTTAAGTGAATCACTGCAGTTGTTCACTTAGTAATGCAGTCGTTAAGTGGATCTGGCTTCCCCATTGGCTTTGCTTGTCGGAAGGATGCCAAAGGGAGGATCAAGTGATTTTGGGACATTGCAAATGTCATAAATATGAGTCAATTGCCAAGCATCTGAAGTTTGATCACATGAGCATGAGGTTCATAATGCAACGGTCGTTAAGTATGAAAAACAGTCATAAGTCACTTTTTTCAGTGCCATTTAACTTCAAACAGTCACTAAATGAACTGTTGTAAGTCGAGGTAAGTAGAGTTGTAAGTAGAGAAACTGTTGTTTCTCTAAACATATGACTTTTCCACTATATGACTTTTCTTTCTATAATCTGCCTTGTTTAATCAACAAAGTCAAAAATCACAAGGTGGGGTTTTTGGGGGGGGGGGTTCCCCCCCCCCATTTTTTGTAAAATGTCCCTTCCAGTCATTAATCAATGTAGATCATGTCTTTTCTCTAATCAAAGAAGTTGGTTTATCCACCAGTCTAATCAGTGTGGGATTGAAACAAATTAACAATTGGTTCCCTGTCCTAATGACTGGCTGGATGGGCGTGGCCAGGGGGTGTGACAGGCAGTACTCAGCCTCCTGCACCCCCCTGGGAACAAAAATGGGCCAGGGGGGGCACTGTCACCCCTGCGCCCTGTTTTGGGCCTAGTAGCCTCCTGGGAGCAAAAACAGGCTGTGGAGGGCCTGTTTTCCACCTCCCGGGCTCTGGAGGCTGGAAATAGGCCCATTTTCACCCTCCACAAACCACTGGGAGGCCCATTTTCCACCTCCCTGGGCTCCGGAGGCTCTCTGGAGGCAGGAAATAGGCCCATTTTTGCCCTCCACAAACCTCTGGGAGGCCCATTTTTCACCTCCCCGGGCTCTACACAACCCCTGCACTTACCTGAGATCCAAAACGGGCTGCGTGGGGACTCCTGGGAGGGGCGGGGTGGGGAGAGGCCAGCCGGCCATCAGAATTACCGGTTCGCCGAACCGGATATAAAAAGTAACATCCATTCGCCCAAATTGGTCTGAACCGGCTGAATCCCACCTTTGAATCTCATCAGCCATTTCCCCACTGTGGGCTGTGTCGACGTTTTCCATTGCAGGGCATATAGTAGTAAGTAGGGTAATCAACTACAGGTAGTCCTCGATTTACAACCATAGTGGAGCCTGTCTATTACTGTCATAACTCACGACAGTTGCAAAGTGGATCACCACATGTTCAAACAGGTTTTATTTATCTTCTTTTGTGGAGTTGTTAAGCGAACCATTTGCCCACTATGGAATGCTTTGCTGAAAGGATAGGCTGTTTTTTTTAACAAAAACATTGTAAAAACAGGTCAATTGTCAAGGGCCAAAAACACAGTTATGTGACTGTGGGGAGGGGCAGCTGTCAGAACTTCGGAGCTAGGTCATAAGTACGTTTTGTGGCGGTCTATTGTAATTTTGAACTGACCATACACCAAGAACTATGCACACAGATAGTCCTCAATTTACAATCATTTGTTTAGTGACCGTTTGAAATGACAATGGCACTGAAAAAAGTGACTTATGATCAGTTTTCACACTTAATGACCATCACAGCATCCCCAAGGTCACTTGGTCAAAATTCAGGCGCTTGGCAAATAGCATGTATTTATGACGGTTGCAGCATCCTGCGGTCATGGGATCACCATTGGTAACCTTCCCAGCCAGCTTCCAACAAGCAAAGCCAGCTTCACTTAACGCCTGCATGATTCCTTAAAAACTGCAGTGATTCGCTTAACAAGAATAGAATAGAATAGAACAGAGTAGAACAGAACAACAAAATAAAATAGAGTAGAGCAGATTAGAACAGAACAGAACAACGATAAAATAGAGTAGAACAACAGAACAGAATAAAGTAAAGTAGAACAGAACAGTAGTATAAAAAAGTAAAAGTAAAGGTTCCCCTCGCACATAAGTGCTAGTTGTTCCTGACTCTAGGGGGCGGTGCTCATCTCCATTTCAAAGCTGAAGAGCCAGCGCTGTCCAAAGACATCTCTGTGGTCATGTGGCCGGCATGACTAAACGCGAAAGGCATACAGAACACTGTTACCAGTGGTGGGTTGCTCCCGGTTTGGCCCGGTTCGGCCAAGCCGGTAGCGGTGACGCTATTACATCACTGAACCGGTTCTCTTTCTTCGGGAGCTGGGCCCTCCCACTCACCCTCACGTTATTCTGTCCTTATATTTCTTTTTTCGCCCAGCTGAGAGGTGCGGCAGAGCGGGTTGCTGCACCTCAGCTGGGCAGATTCGCAATGTGCTTGCGTGAAGCGAAGAGGCGATCGCGCACAAAGCGCGCACACAAAAAGAACTAGTAGTAAAGCCGGTTAGAACCCACTACTGGCTGTTACCTTCCCACCAAAGGTGATCCCTATTTTTCTACTTGCATTTTTTACGTGCTTTCGAACTGCTAGATTGGCAGAAGCTGGGACAAGGAACGGGAGCTCACCCCATTACGCGGCACTAGGGATTCGAACTGTTGAACAGCCGACCTTTCAATCAACAAGCTCAGCATCTTAGCCACTGAGCCACTGTGTCCCACAGTAGAATAGAGCAGAGCAAAACGGAACAATGGAATGGGAGGGGAGGGGAGGGGAGGGGACGGAACGGAACGGAATAGAACAGAACAGAACAGAACAGAACAGAATAGAACGGAATATATACAGTTATATGTACATTAATCAGCATACATTAAAATGACATTTTGTTGCATTCAGCTTTCAAAAGATAGCCATTATGCATATATCCACATACACACACATATATTACACAGAGGAACATCACAGTTTAGTTTGGATGTACACATATACATGGTGAAAAAAAAAAGTATCTTGTGAGTTTACAAGACGGTTGGCATAAGGAACAAAGCCGTGATAGAATCTAGTAGTTTAGATTTAGATAATCTAGATCACGGGTGTCAAACTCAATTTCATTGAGGGCCACATCAGGATTGTGTTTGACCTTGGCGGGCTGGGGTGGGCGTGGCCAGGGTGGGCATGGCCAGCTCGACGTCACTCGGGTAGTGGCCTGAGCGCTCTGGCAGCGAACACAGGGTCCCGAGCTCCGTTTTTGGCTACAATGGCCTCCTGCAAGCCTCTGCCAGCGAAAACGGAGCGCAGGAGGACTGCACGCAGCCCTCCCGAACTCCGTTTTCATTGGCACTGCAGGACAGTCCTTTGCTATTTCCAGGGCGGCCCTGCAGGCCAGATCTAGGCACCCTATGGGCCGGATCTGGCCCCCAGGCCTTGAGTGTGACACCCCTGCTCTGGGAAAATGGTTGTAAAAATGGGGCAAAACTCATTTAACGACTGTTCTGCTTAGCAAAGGAGGCTTTGGCCTCCATTGTGGTCATAAGCGGAGGACTTCCTATAATGCAGCCACCATTTTGACTTTTTTTTTATTTCTCCTCTGATATTATGAACAGTTCATGGCCAGGTGAAGATTGCTGAGTATGAGCCGTCAGTTATTTTCCAGGATACGGTCTCCACTCTTCGTGCAAATCATGCCAGTTCTGGACAGGATGCCAACTGCTCAGGGGGCGCCAGGGCAGGGCTGGGACAGTCATCTGTCATCCATTCCATGCCTGTTATTCCTAAACCCCTTACTATTTAAAAGGCAACAAAGAGCAGGATGCTTAAAATACACCCACGGTTTACAAGGACTGACCATCAGTAAAATATATCCCAAAGGCTCAGAGACTGGTGACAGACTAAAAAAAAAAAAAAACCCAAGCACTTTGCATTTCAATACACAAACATAGACACACAATTTTGCACCTATTTTAAAATGAGAGCCGCAAGGATGACAGGTGTCAATTGCTTTGGGGACATTAACGGGTGACATTCATTGTGTGAACTGCCACACTTTTTGAAAGTTGTGATTGTTTTCTTTTTCTTTTTTTTTTCCTGCTGTCAGAACACATTTGCAGTGATAACTTGGAGGGGTGATGTTAAGTGGGGGGGGGCAGGAAGGAAACCTTATGCAAGTTTTAAAGATGCGTTCAAGATTACATTGCTCCGTTCGTTGTAAGAACGATAGAAATGGATCTTCTGTTGTATCTGTTGGTCAATCGACCGGGAGTAGAGCAAGAACACCTTTTGAGTTTCCAAGCAGAAATTAAGACATCCCATAATGCTTGAATGAAATGAGAGATTGGGGTGGGTGGGTGGAGGCAGGGGTTTCCAATTAACAGAGTTGGAAGGGATTTTGGAGGTCTTCTAGTCCAACCCCCTGCTCAGGCAGGAGATTCTATACCATTTCAGACAAACGGTTATCCAATCTCTTCTTAAAAACCTCCAGTGTTGGAGCATTCACAACTTCTGGTGGCAGGTCGTTCCACTGGATAATTGTTCTCAATGTCAGGATATTTCTCCTTTGTTCTAGGTTGCTTTTCAATTACCATGCTCCCAGCAGCCATCTTGGAACGACCAACAACCAATGGGGAGCCGAGATTCAAATTCAATGGCGCAAAATGATGAGAACCCCAAAACAAATGGGGAACAACCCGAAAACAACCTTGGAGAAAGAATCCAAAACAACAGGAGCTCGCCCACCGAGCTCGAAGTAGAAAGGGCAATTGAGACTCTAGTGGCAGCATTCGGCTCCGCGTTCAAGCCTCCCGCCCCAGCCACAAACCGCAGAGAAACGTCCAGGAGGCAAGAGGACAACAGAGTGGCCATCGACATCGAAGCATCAGCCCAGCCACTCCACAGAGGAACAACACATACCGAAAATGAGCGCCGAACACCAATTGCCTATGGGACAAGCCAATGGCAGGATTCAAACTTGCCACCCACCGCACCAATGACGCGAGACCCAAGGGAGGAAAGACAAGCCAACTACTTACCCACTCCGCGACCTCCGCCAGGCTTCCCCGCTCGCCCAGAGACCAACGAACGCCAATCGGGGCCCACTGCCACCGCCGCACCGCCAAGCTTCGGAGGTCCTCGACCTACGACTGCTTCACCTCCACACCTATTCCTGTTCTTTGCTGGAGATCCAGCTGCTCAGCAACAAATTCCAATGTCCAGTGAAGAGTCCAGATACGCCAGGGGTGAGTCCAACTTCCCGACGGTAGGCCTAGGCCTAGGACTGAGAGCCACAGCAGCGGGCTCCTCACCCGACGACTTCCAACGCGAAATGAGCTTTGCGCATGCCCAGTCACCACCTGTAAGAAGAGAAGAGAGAAACATAGAGAAAAGTCCGTTCAGAGTCGCAACCAGCATCCTTATACCATATTGTGAGTTCTCTCATCTGCAATACCATGGACAGCAACAGACAGTGAGTAATTTCCCACATAAAGTGACAGACAGTGACTTTACCAGCTGATTTCCACAAACTAAAGTTAGATGGGACAAATCTTCTACAGTGGAATCATCAGCTCCAGATTGTTTTCTTAAGGGAGAATATGTTGTTCTTCATCAATGACCCACCTAGAAAACCTTAGACTTTGGAAGTGGACTGCTTGCACCACAGGGCTTATTACATACTAATAGCAAGCATTTCACCCAGCATCTATCCTAGCCTTAGTCACCATTTGACTGTATCAGAAATATTACAAAAAATATTCAATTTATTTTACAGTAAGAGTGTGGCCACCACCACCAGAATCTCTAGAGAGTTCCACTCAGCTAGGCACAAGGCTGGGACCCCCCATGGTGAGATGTGCTCACCATGGGTGAGCACATCTTAAACTTGAATGCTACCAGGGCTGAACTGATACAGAGAGGGGAAGCCATCTCTGAGGAAAGTATGAAAAGTATAATTATTAATTCTCTAGACTCTAGTTGGGACAACTTCATAATGCAACTAGATAGCCTCAGTCTAGATCACCTCACCCTAGAGACACTCACTAATAGACTAATCGCTGAAGATAACCTAAGGAGAGACCGTCCCATATGTCGCAGGGACAGTAGACCAGCGAAAAGGGTTGAGTTCCAAGCCAGGAACCACAACACCCCAGAGTGCTTCACCTGTGGTTGCAGGAACCATTATAAGAGGGACTGTCCCAGGAACTCGAGGGAGAGGGACCACTCCCACCGCAGGGACAGACAAGGCCAGAGACCAGGGTTTTCAGAAAGGCATTCACCAGACAACAGGCATAGACACAGGGACTCCCCCAACCCGAGGGACAGGAGAGGACAAAGAGACAGCTCCAGGGAAAGCCAACCAGGATCACTGTATGGAATTGGAGGTCACATACATACACGTCCACAGATAAGGGAAGGGAATGCGTGGATCATAGATTCAGGAGCCACTAACCACACCACCTATGATAGAAAGATTCTCACATCATTCACAAAAAAAAAAATTATCACATCAAGGTAGCAAACCAGGATAGGGTTTTAGTGACAGAAAGAGGAGACACATACATAAGTGGGATAGACAAAATAGAGGGGGTATTACTCATACCCGAAATACCACACAACATATTAGTCACACTTAAACTAAGCAAAGATTTGGGTATCGAGACTATCTTTAAGGGAGGAAAGGTCTACGTGATCAAGGACAAGAAGGACATTGGTAAGATCATCAATGGGGGGCTAACATACCTTCAACCCGAAGGGGATCACCAGTCAAGCATAAATGCTCACCTAGAAAGCAAGGAAGGCGGGATAGATGCCTATGAGGAGACAGAGGGGGACGAGACAGACGACACCACCAAAGATAAGCACACTCACGATATAACACACAAGTGGAAACTGTCTATTGGCAAGCCCATATATGATGACTGTGCCCACTTACTCCACAGGAAGTTGGGTCATGCTAGTTTTCCAGTCATCCAGAAAATGACCGACTGTTCAAATGGTTTGCAAGTAAAGAGCTGTAAAAATTACCTAGAGTGTTCCGTGTGTAAATGCTCAAAACTCAAGGCCAAACCCAGGCCAAAGAAGGCCACCCACACCACCAATTCCATCTTTCACTTAGTACACATGGACTTAGTGGACCCCATGAAGCCCTCTATAAAGTACAAAAAGAGGTTCTTCTTGACAATAGTGGACGATTTCAGTTGCTACGGGTTTGAGTATACACTCAACCATAAAAATGAAGTATTCCAAAACTTTAGAGAATTTTACAAAAGGGTAGAAACACAACACAACACAAAAATAAAACAAATAATGATGGACAGGGGGTCCGAGTTCCTATCAAGGGACTTCTCGAATTGGCTAAAGATGCGTAGGGTATTACATTTTACGTCTTCGCAGTTTTCCGCATTCCAGAACGGAGTGGCGGAACAAAAAAATGGTGTCTTACAAACCATGGTGAGGTGTGTGTTAGAAGACGCAGGGCTAGGGCAATCTTTCTGGTCAGAAGCACTCACGTACTCTAACTATACCCTGAACAGGCTGTGGTCTAGTGTAGTAGGCAAGACCCCTTATGAGGTAATGTACAACAGAAAACCTCAAATAGCACATCTGCACATATTTGGGGTCACAGCAGATGTACATATCCCAAAACAGTTGAGACGCAAGGGCGACAAGGTCTCAAGGAGGTTAAGGTTCATGGGGTATGAATCTGGGACAAAAGGGTACAGATTCATGACAAAATAAGTTTATCATATCCAGAACAGCGGTGTTCTATGAAAACACCAACAGGTCAAAAATACACCTCAATGAAGTGTTCACCAGACAGGAAATTACGAACAATGTAAGGGGTAAGGATAGGCAGGACACAGTAGAAACCAAAACACACGAGAGACACAAACCTAGACACCAAGTGGTAACTACCAAAGAGTGGAAAGAAGACCATCCCATCATAAAGCTAGACGCACTCACAGAAAGGGAAGCCAGATACATGCATGACACAGAAACACAACCAAACAGACCCGTTAGACAGAACAGAAATAAGATCCCAAAAAGGTTTGAGGATTACGTCCTTTCAATACACACAAACAAGACAACACCGAACTCATTCGAAGAGGTGCTCAGATTGCCACAGGAAGAAAGAATTAGGTGGGAACAAGCTATGAAGAAGGAGATGGCCAGCCTGAGAGAACTAAACGTATATATTCCCTCTAAGGCCCCAGCCGACAAAGCACCCATAGGGACGAAATGGGTCTTTAAAATCAAGGAACTTGAAGACAACAAGACTCTATATAAGGGCAGACTAGTAGCACAGGGGTTTGCGCAGAAATACCCTGCTGATTATACAGATACATACTCACCCACAGTTAGACCTGAAAGCGTCAAGAGCACTCTGGTAATTGCGTCCATCCAAGGCCTCGAGGTTTACCAATTTGACGTACAGACCGCCTATCTCCACACAGAACTAGATAAAGAAATCTTTGTCAGAGCACCCCCGGGGAAAGATACACAAAAGGGAGATACTTGGTTGTTGAATAAAAGTTTGTACGGACTGAAGCAGTCTGGAAAGAGGTGGTATGAATGTCTAGCAAAAATCCTCAAAGACATGGGTTTCACAGCCACTTCTGATCTCTGCTTCTTCATCAAGAAAGAAGGCGCATCTATTGAGTGCGAACTCGTTTACGTAGACGATATCTTATATTTTGGCCAACATAAACAGAAGTGCGATGAGTTTGCTGAGAGGCTAGGGAAACATTTCACACTAAAGACATTGGGAAAGGTGAATAAGTACCTTGGGGGCCAAATCAACAAAACACAGAAGGGATTCAGAATCTCCCAGAAAGAAAAGATATTGGAACTCCTACACAAATGCAACATGAAGGACACCAAACCATGCGAAACACCCATGCAGACTGACTTCCTAAAACATATGTACGAAGAAGGCGAACCATTTAAGGACAATACACTCTACAGATCCGTCATTGGATCCCTACTATAGCTAACTGGAGAAGGCCAGACATCATCTTAGCGGTCAACCTTCTGTCTAGGCATGTCAGTGAACCAAAAACATACCACTGGGAAGGCGTGAAACGAATACTCAGATATCTAAAATATAGCATGGATGCTAGCCTGTGTTTAGAACTGATAAACTCCAGAGAAACTATCTTAACTTGTTATGCAGATGCTGACTGGACAGGTGACATGAAGAGCAGGAAAAGTACTTCTGGCTACGTATTCTTTATCAATAATTGCCCAGTGCGCTGGTATACTGGAAAGCAAAATTTGGTGGCTACGTCCACAGCAGAAGCAGAGTACATCTGCCTGTCAAAGGCAGTCAACAATTTGACATGGTTCGACGACCTGCTTTCCAATATTTGGACTGAACCAGCTTACCCAATAATTATACATGAAGATAATAAAGCAGTCATAAACAAATCCATGGCAGACGCTGTGGGTCAGAGATCAAGACATATAGATATCAAACACAAGCACGTTAGGCAATTATCAAACATTGGTTTCATCAAAGCCATACATTGTGAGACTGTTGAACAAACCGCTGACATCCTGACAAAAGCCTTACAGAGCAAGCAATACGCTTACTTAACTTCGAAATTAGGTGTACATATACAACACACACACACGTCTCCAACTGTTAGGCATTTAGAGGGGGATTTGTTACATGTAAATGCCTAACATTGTGTACCCATGGGAGGGCAAGGGTTAACCACATCCATCCCACCTAACCCTTCCCTTGACCCCTCCTCACCTTGACTCTGCCTTCCGGGTATATAAGGTATTGTCCAAGAGTCCAATTCCATTCCAGATGTTCACCTGCAAGAGACAAGTAAGACATGAATAAATGCTTTTGAATCAAACCTAACTTGTGTTGAAGTTATTGGGCTAGATCCGTGATGGCGAACCTATGGCACGGGTGCCACAGGTGGCACACGGAGCCATATCGGTGGGCACGCGAGCTCAGCTCCGACACGCATGCGTGCGCCAGCCAGCTGATTTTCGGGCCTTCTGGGCCCACCAGAAGTCAGGAAGCACACTGTTTCTGGCCTCCGGAGGGCCTCTGGGGGGGTGGGGAAGGCTGTTTTTGCCCTTCCCAGGCTCCTAGAAAGGCTCTGGAGCCTGGGGAGAACAAAAAATGGGCCTACTGGGCCCACTGTGCCATCATGTGCCAAAAGTGGGGGGAGCACAGGGGGGTGGGGCGCATAGAATTATGGATGCGGGCACGCGTGCGTGTGACCCCACCGCACTCCCCCCACTTTTGGCACGCGATGGCAAAAAGGTTAGCCATCACTGGGCTAGATCCTTGGAAACACGTAACATTTCTAGAATCTCAACATCCTTTTTTGACCAAAACTGCATGCAGTATTCCAGGTGTGGCCTTCCTAAGGCTTTATAAAGCAGTGCTAAAACTTCACACGATTTTGATTCTATGCCTCTGTTTATACAACCAAGGATTGCATTGGCTTTTTTGGCTGCTGCCACACGCTGCTGGCTCGTGTTTAAGTGATTGTCCACTAGGACTCTTAAGGTCCCTCTCGCAGTGACTGTTCTTGAGCCAGGTTTCGCCTAATCTGCACTTGGCACCTTTAGTTTTTTCCTGCCCAGGTGTAAATCCTTGCTTTTCTCCCCATTAAATATCATTTTGTTGGAAATTGTTTTTCTTCTCTTGTGAAGTCACCCAGAGTTGTTTTGAGGCTGGAAATGCAACAAATCAACTTTCAACTCTGTGGCTTGTCCTGCTCTCTCATGCGCGGGTGCACTTTCTGCCTTCCCAAGAATGCCGTGCAAAAGCAAGGAAGGCCCAGCCCTGGCACTCTTAATTACATTCTTTCCACCTGCCGTCAATTGTTTCCAACAAATCCTGCCACTGTTCACCTCTTCCGAGCTGTTTTAATAAAGCTCCTTTTTCAATCTGCTTAAGCTGGCATTATGGGCAGAGAAGCAGCCTGAAAGAAAAAGGAAAATTGCCCGCCAAATCTCAGGAGAGGCCAGTAGAGAGACCTGGGGATTGGAAGGTATAAACACTGTAGAGTGTGAACAGAAACAGCTCTGTGATTTCACAGCCTCTAGCTGGCCTCCTGATGTGGTTGGACTACACTTGCCATCATCCCCAGCCAATACAGCCATTGGTGGGGAATTACAGAAACTGAGGAGGAGATGAGGGCAAGATCTGGGTTGGGGAGCTTTGTAGCATTTGGAGAGAGATAGGGAGGGAGGGGAGAGAGAGAGAGAGCACTTCCTCAGCGAACACTGGTGAGGTAGACATGCATTAATACCGAGAGAGAGAGAGAGATAGGAGCTAGAGAAAGAACTGACAGCTATGGATGGATGGATGGATGGACGGATGGATGGATGGTAATGATGGATGGATGGATATTGGGAGAGGATGGACGGGTGGGTGGATGAGTGGATGAGTAGAGGGATGGTTGGGTGGATGGATGGATGGGAGAGGTAATGGATGGATAGATGGAAAAGATGGATGGATATTGGGAGAGGG
>WNWU01013585.1:1521315-1537256 GCA_012654045.1 Ptyas mucosa
GCATATGCACCAAAGACAAATTCCTTGTGTGTACAATCACACTTGGCTATTCTATTCTATTCTATTCTATTCTATTCTATTCTATTCTATTCTATTCTATTCTATTCTATTCTATTCTACTCTACTCTACTCTACTCTACTCTACTCTACTCTACTCTACTCTACTCTATTCTATTCTATTCTATGTTGATTGATTGATTGATTATTACATGCCTTCTGGTCAATATTGACTTTTAGTGAACACATGGATTCATAGTCTCCAGGAGAATCTGTCTCCAAGTGATCCTTCCATCACTTCTATAAGTGAGTCTACCTGGCTGGTGATTATCCCGTTATTCTCTTTCTTTCCAACTTTCCCAACATCACAGTCTTTTCCAGAGAGCTGGATCTTCACATCATGTGTCCAAAGCAGGTTAATTTGAACTGCATCTTTTGTGTTTTGAGTGAGAACGCTGCATCTCTTGCATCTAAGGAGACCCAGAGAGAACTACGGACAGAGAGTGTTGGAGATTTCTTCCTTGCAAATTTACCATTTGTATTGACTAATATATGAATTTTTCAGCTCCGGTGGCTTTGCATGGCATTAAGTGCTTCTTGATTGAGTCTAGAGTTGCAAAACCAATCTGCCAGTGTAGGTTTGACTCAGCTTTGTCCGGATGGATAGATTTGATCTCACTCCAGTCCTTAGAACTCCACTTCAGTTCTACAGAGGAATTATTGAGTCTGTCATCTGCAGCTCTATAACTGTCTGGTTTGGCTCTGCAAGCAAACAAGACAGACATAGACTTCAGAGGATAATTAGAACTGCAGAAAAAACAATGGCTACCAACCTGCCTTCCATTGAGGACCTGTATATTGCCCGAGTCAAAAAGAGGGCTGTGAAAATATTTACAGACCCCTCACATCCTGGACATAAACTGTTTCGACTCCTACCCTCAAAACGACACTATAGAGCACTGCACATCAGAACAACTAGACACAAGAACAGTTTTTTCCCTAAATGCCATATAATTCCAAATAATTCCCTCAACACTGTCAAATTAACTACTAAGACTGTAGTTCTTCTCATCCTTACTAGTACCGTTCTCTTTCCACTTATGGTTATATCCATGTTGCTTGTATCTTTACAACTTAAATTGCATTTATTGTTTCCTAGTATGATTTTATTGCTTATTAGTATCCTATGACTATGACTAAGTGTTGCATCTTATGATTCTTGATGAAATATATTTTATTTTTTTCTTTATGTACACTGAAGTTTGAAGTTTAATTTGTATACCGCCCTCCTCCCGAAGGACTCGGGGCGGTGAACAGCCATAAATAAAACATATAAATACAACGTTTTAAAACCCACTAAAATCCAATCAAATAAATTTGGCCATAGAAATATTAAAACCCCAATAATTTAAAACAAATTAAAATTTATAGTGTTAATTAGAAAAGGGGAATCAGGCCAGGCCTGCCTGACGAAATAAAAAGGTCTTAAGAGCGCGGCCAAAGGTGCGTAGGTCCGGGATCTTCCGAATCTCCGGGGGGAGCTCATTCCAGATAGTGGGTGCCCCCACAGAGAAGGCTCTCCCCCTGGGGCCGCCAGTCGACATTGTTTGGCCAACGGCACCCGGAGGAGGCCCTCTCTATGAGAGCGTACCGGCTGGTGGGAGGCCACTGGTGGCAGTAGGCGGTCTCGAAAATAACCAGGTCCTAAGCCATGGAGCGCTCTAAAGGTGGTAACCAAAACCTTGAAGCGCACCCGGAAGACCACTGGGAGCCAGTGCAGCTCGCGCAGGAGAGGTGTCACACGAGAACGCCACGTTGCTCGCGTAACCACCCGCGCGGCTGCACTCTGCGCCAGTTGGAGCCTCCGGGTGCTCCTCAAGGGGAGCCCTATGTAGAGAGCATTACAGTAGTCCAGGCGGGTGACATGTGACAAGGGTATGAGTGACCGTATGTAAAGAGTCCCGATCTAGAAAGGGATGCAACTGGTGGATCAGGTGAACTTGATAAAAAATCCCCCTAGTCACGGCCGTCAGGTGCTCTTCTAAAGACAGCCGTGAGTCCAGGAGGACGCCCAAGTTGCGAGCCCTCTACGTGGGGGCCAGTGATTCGCCCCCAATAGTCAGTAATGGCACCAACTGACTATATCAGGACTTCGGACACCACAGCCACTCGGTCTTGGATGGGTTGAATCTGAGCCTGTTATTCCCCATCCAGATCCGTACGGCTTCCAGGCACCAAGACATCACTTCAAGGGCATCGTTGGGGTGGTCCGGGGTGGAGATGTACAGCTGGGTGTCGTCAGCATACTGATGATACTTCACCCCGAAACCACGGATGATGTCACCCAGTGGCTTCACATAAATGTTGAACAGAAGGGGGGAGAGGACCCTGAGACACTGAAAGCATATCAGTGGTGAGTTTCTACCGATTTGCCCCAGTTCCTGTGAACCTGCAGTGGCAGTGGTGAGAGGCTCCGCCCACCCGCCCGGATGTCATCACGGGCACTCTGCACATGTGCAGAAGCGCCTCACGCAAGCGAAGTGAGTTCCGAACCTGTAGTGAAGGTAAGAGGAATCCACTACTGGAGCATATGCACCAAAGACAAATTCCTCGTGTGTCCAATCATACTTGGCCAATAAAGAATTCTATTCTATTCTATTATTGTTGAAAATAACATTGAAAGCAGTTTACATTAGCCACGTCAATTTTTTTTGCCTAAGTTCTCACAAACTGATATCTGTTTCCTTCTTGATTCAAAGGGATATTCTCTCTCTCTCTCTCTCTCTTTCTTTCTCTCTTTCCTTCTCTCCCTCTCTCTCTTTCTCTCCCTTTCTCTTTCTCCCTCTCTCTTTCTGTTTCCTCTCTTTCCTTCTCTTCCTCCATCTCTTTCTGTCTCTCTTTCTCTCCCTCTCTCTTTCTTTCTCTCCCTTTCTCTCTTTCTTCTTCTCTTTCTTTTTCTTTTTCTCTCTCCCTCTTTCTCCCTCTCTTTCTCTTTCCCTCTCTCTCTTTCCTACCTCCCTCCTCTCTTTCTCTCTCTTTCTGTCTCCCTCTGTTTTTCTCTCTCACTCTCTCTTTCTTCCTCTCTCTCTCTGTCTATCTCTAACTCTCTTTCTCTCCCTTTCTCCCTTTCTTTCTCTCTCTCCTTCTCTCTTTCCTTCTCTCCCTCCATGTCTCTTTCTCTCTCTTCCTGTCTCTCTCTCCCTCTCTCTCTCTCTCTCTCTCTCTCTCCCCCCCACTTCTCCCATTGACTATGCTTATTGGAAACCATCTATGAAGATTGCAAATGGCGATCACATGATACGGATCACATGTCCAGGATACGGCAACATTCATAAACTCATGCTGGTTGCCTAAGTGCCCAAATTTTGATCACATGTCTACAGGGATGCTGCGATGGTCATAAGTCTGAGGACTGGTTGTAAGTCACTTTTTTCAGTGCTGTTGTAACCTCGAACAGTCACTATATGGATGATTGTAAGTTGAGGACAGCTCCTTCCTGCAGTCAGCACAAAATGCAGTCCATTTTATTATCTTTCTTGCCACAGTTGTTAAATGAATCACATGGTTGTTAAGCAAATCTGGCTTCTTCATTGACTTTGCTTGTCAGAAGGTCGCAAAAGCGGATCACATGACCTCGAGAACACCGCAGCTGTCATAAAAATGAACCAGTTGCCAAGTGTCTGAATTTTAATGTGACCACACGGTTGCTGCAACAGCCTTAAGTGTGAAAAATGGACATAAATTCCTTTCTTTCAGTGCCATTGCAACTTTGGATGGTCACTAAATGAAAGGTTGTAAGTCAAGGACTACCTGTAGTAGGTTCTAAGTTCTTAGGTTCAGTAGGCCTCCTTAGAAACGAGAAGAATTAGGGATGTGTAATCTATAACTTCAAGTGGTCACTAAATGAATCGTTGTAAGTCGAGGACTATCTATCAATCCCAATTGTTGGCATTTTTGGAAGCAATGGCAGTGTTTGCCCAGAAATGGAGTCCTTCCTTTTCGCAGCAGCGAACACTCACTCATCCACTATTTCCCTTATGGACCTGTGTACCTACGGCATGTATGAACCGCCTGACACACTCAAAGGGGGTGAAGGCTGGCAGCTGCTTGATCTGGATGCCATTAAATCTGGGCATTCACAGTGCAGAATTCCTTCTCTGTCAATGTCAGCCCAACAGTTCATGTAACAGTATATGTCAGGATTGCTTTTCAATCATTTTTACACTTCGATACTTTTAGGTTAGCGATGACCGGATCGCTTGAATGGATTTGCTTTGCCAGGTATAAAAAGAACTTCAGACAAATGGAAAGAATGTCATCTTCACCAATTCCAGTTGGCAACATCTGGACCAGCCTGGCTTTAACCCCTTCTGGCGGTGGGAGTTAGCTCTCTTAATAATTTCTGCCAGTTTCTGAACTTTCAGGTAGCACAGGGAAAGTTAGCTCTACCTGAAACATTCAGTCAAATGTATATTTTCAAACCGATAGAAGAAAATATTTGCAGATCAAGGTTGAACTCTGAGCTTGGTTGTTTCCTTGCAGACGTTTCATGACCCAGCTAAATAACATCATCACTGCTACAAGGGAATGGGGTTTGCTCACTGATGGGGCAAATCACTTGCATACAGGAGAGAGAAAATCCAACTCCCTTCCAGATTCACTTAACAACTGTGTTACTAACAATAACTGCAATGATTCACTTAACAACTGTGGCAAGGCAGATCGCAACATGGGGCAAACCTCACTTAACAAATGTCTCACTTAGCAACATAAACTTTGGGCTCCCTTGTGGTTGTAAGTCGAGGACCACTTATACAACGTGCAGCAAATGACTTTTCAGACACGGTGTCTGTGTGTGTGTTTTTAAAAATAATCTGTAATTTAAAATCTTCAGTTAGAAATGCAGAGTTGTACTAAATTGCCTCAGTTCCCATTCAGTCCTTTTGCTAACTTCCTCCTCCGTCTTTTCTTTCACCCAGTTGATTCTACGTTGTGATTCTTCAGTGAACATCTCCCTTACTGCTCTGCCACAGAAGGTTTGCGAAAACCAACCAGTGCTTCAAAACCTAACAGGTAAAATAACCCGAATAAAGCATATCATTATCTGGTAGTTATTTGTGAGATACTATGAAAAGCTAATGTTTGTTGGTTTGTGGATGGCTTTCAACCCTAGTAGCCTAGTAAAACCTCCAAATTCAGAGTCAGTGTATCTCTAAATATCAAAGAACTTAGGATAACAAGAATTTGGAAGGGACCTTGGAAATCATCTACTCCAACCCCCTGCTCAAATAGAAAACCCTATACCAGTGATGGCTAACCTTTTTGCCGCCGTGTGCCAAAAACGGGGGGCGCGCAGGGGGTCACGCCCACGTGTGCCACACCCATAATTCAGTGCGCCCCACCCCCCACGCATGTGCGCGCGACACCGCTGCACTCCCCTCGCTTTTGGCACGAGGAGGCGGAACGCTTTTTTTGCCCTCCCCAGGCTCCAGATGCTTTCTTGGAGGCTGGGGAGGGCAAAAACAGCCTTCCCCATCCCCCCGGAAGCCGGAAACGGGCCATTTGCCGATTTCCGGTGGGACTGGAAGGACTGGAAGGCCCCTTTTTCACCCTCCCCAGGCTCCAGAGCCTTTCTAGGAGCCTAGGGAGGGCAAAAACGGCCTTCCCCACTCCTTGGAGGCCCTCTGGAGGCCAGAAATAGTTTGTTTCCCAACTTCTGGAAGGCCCGAAAATCAGCTGGCTGGCACTGAGCTAGGGCAACACTAGCATGCCCACTGATATGGCTCCACGTGCCACCTGTGGCACACGTGCCATAGGTTCGCCATCACAGCCCTATACCATTTCGGACAAATGGATTAAAAACCTCCAATGTTGGAGCACCCACATCTTCAGGAGGGAAGTCGTTCCACTGATTAATTGTTCTCACTGTCAGGAAATTTCTCTTTTATTTCCAGGTTGCTCCTCACCTTGATTAATTTCCATTCGTTACTTCTTGTCCTGGCTTCAGGAGCTTTGCAGAAGAGGTGGATCCCCTCTTCTTTGGGGCAACCCCTCAAATATTGGAAGAGTACTCTCATGTTGCCCCTAGTCCTTCTTTCCTCCATCAACTGATGGGAGAAAACTGAAATTATTTATCTTAGCAAATATTGACCATTATTGGAACTTGGAAGTACAAGTAGTCCTCAATTTACGACCACAAGTGTCCCCAAAATTTCTGTTGCTAACTTACAGTTTGTTGCAACATCCCCATTATCATGTGATCAAAATTCCACCGCTTGGCCGCTGACTCGTATTTATGACGATTGCTGTCCCAAGGTCATGTGATCCCCATTTGCGACCCTCTGACGAGCGAAATCAATGGGGAAGCCACATTCATTTAACAACCGTGTTGCTAACTTAACCACTGTAGTGATTCACTTAATAACTGTAGCAAGAGAGGTTGTAAAATGGGGAAAAACCTATTCACCACTGTCTTGCTTAGCAACAGAAATGTTTGGTTCAATTGTGGTCATAGGTCGAGAGATATCTGTATAGCAACACTGCTTCCTGCTTATAATCTTGGATCAAAAAGAAACCCTATTATTTTCCCTTAAAGTCCAGCTCATAGTCAAATGAATAGAATAGAATAGAATAAGGAATAAAATAAGGAATGGAATGGAATGGAATATTAGGATGGGACAGGACAGGACAGGACAGGACAGGACAGGACAGGAACGGAAAGGAAAGGAAAGGAAAGGAACGGAACGGAACGGAACGGAATAGAATAGAATTCTTTATTGGCCAAGTGTGATTGGACACACAAGGAATTTGTCTTGGTGCATATGCTCCCATAAAAGAAAATATACGTTCATCAAGAATCATAAGGTACAGCACTTAATCATAGTCATAGGGTACAAATAAGCAATCAGGAAACAATATCAATATAAATCTTAAGGATACCAGCAACAAGGTTACAGTCATACAGTCATAAGTGGGAGGAGATGGGTGGTGGGAACGATGAGAAGATTAATAGTAATGCAGATTTAATAACTAGTTTGACAGTGTTGAGGGAATTATTTGTTTAGCAGAGTGATGGCGTTCGGGAAAAAACTGTCCTTGTGTCTAGGTGTTCTGGTGGGCAGTGCTCTATAGTGTCCTTTTGAGGGTAGGAGTTGAAACAATTTATGTCCAGGATGTGAGGGGTCTGTAAATATTTTCACAGCCCTCTTTTTGACTCGTGCCGTATACAAATCCACAATGGGAGGCAGGTTAGTAGCATAATGACTTTATGAAGGTATCCATGCTAGGATTTTTTTGGAGCCATATATAAGTGTCTTGCCATTGTTGTGTTGTTGTTGTTTTCTATAAATGCGTCCCACATAGTGAAGTCAAAATGGAGCTGGAAGGGGACTTGGAGGTCTTCTAGTCCAACCCCCTGCTTAAGCAGGAAACCCTATACCACTCAAAACAAGTGGCTGTCCTGTCTCTGCTTAAAAACTTCCAGTGATGGAGCACCCACAACTTCTGAAGGCAAGTTCTGTTCCGCTGGTTAATTCCTTTTATACAATTCTCACAACTAATAGGAGAGAGTCTCTGAAGCACAGGGTTGAACTGTGGGATCCTTGGTGCTCTCTGAGCTTGGTTGTTTTTTTGGAGACATTTTATTACCAAAGTAGGTAATATCTGTAGTGCTAAAAGGGAGTGGGGTGTGTGGAGTGTAGGAGAAGGAGAATGGGAAGAGGAGGAGGAGGAGGAGGAGGAGAAAAACTGTGGTACTGACTGAGCTTAGTTGTTTTTCTTGCAGACGTTTCATGACCCAGCTAGGGAACATCACCAGTGTTAGGACAGCTAGCATTTTAAATTGAGGGTTGCTTTGTTTCTTATGGGTGTCGGGCTACTCCAGTTTTAAATTGGATTGGGTTTTAAACTGTGTGGTTTGAATTGGGTTGTGTGGTTTCCCTTGCTTCATTTTGAATTCTCCTGTCTTCATTGTGTTTGCTATTTCTATACGTTGGTAGGTTGTTGTTTTTGTTTTTTCCTTCTTTCAAACTGCCTTTTATGGGACATTTTTGGCCATTTGAAATGGTTAAAACATTTGTATAGAGGCGCAGGCTGGGACAAAGAAATGAAAAGCCTATATAGCCGTGACGGTGAACCTATGGCACGCGGAGTACACAGGTGGCACGCAGAGCCATATCGGTGGGCACGCGAGCGTTGCCCTAGCTCAGCTCCAGCACGTATGCGCACGCCAGCCAGCTGATTTTTGGGCCTTCCGGGCCCACCAGAGGTCAGGAAACAGGCTGTTTCTAGTCTTTGGAGGGCCTCCAGGGGAGGAAAGGCCCATTTTTTTGCTCTTCCCAGGCTCCAGAGACTTTCTAGGTTCCCACCGGAAATCAGCAGACTGTTTCCGGCCTCCAGAGGGCCTCCCGGGGGGATGGGGAAGGCCGTTTTCGCCCTCCCTAGGCTCCAAGAAAGCCTCTGGAGCCTGGGGAGGGTGAAAAATGGGCCTACCGGGCCCACTGGGCTATCACGTGCCAAAAGCGGGGGAGCTCAGTGGGGTCATGTGGGCATACGCAGGGGGATGGGGCGCATTGAAGTATGGGTGTGGGCACACGCGTGCGTGACCCCGCCTCCCCACTCCCCTAACTTTTGGCACACTCCCCTTAATTTTTGGCTAAAAAAGTTAGCCATCACTGCTATATAATATAAATACAAAGTTGGAAAACATCTCAGATGAATATCAAAATGAAAAAAAAAATTCTTTTCTCTTGCACTTTTTGCAGAATGAGAAATTATATGATTATATGGTGACCTGTTCAAGTTTGAGTTCTGGGCAATTTTGTTAGTTTTCCACCAGCTGGATTGATTCATCTTTCTCTGCCATCTGTCTCTGCTGTGTCCTCCTTCTATTCTGTCAATTCAATTTTGCAGAAATATATTGCTTCTCCAACCCCCCACCACCCCTTCTTCTCCCTAGTCTGTCTTTTACAATCTCTAAGGTAAAATTGAAAATGTTTCCTTTTTCCTTTTTTATTGCTCCCCTAACACATGTACGTGATAGATTGTGTGTGCTGCATTACATAAAATAAAAAATACCCATTAATTCTAAATAAGGGATCAGTTCAGTGGGGAATTCAGATTCTCTGCTGAACTAGAATGGATTTGTATATTTATTTCCCATCTTAACCCGGGATTCACACCGCTTGGTCATAGATCCTGGTTTGTACATAAAAGCTGGTTTAGTGCAATCTAGGAAGTAAAATTTAAGTCCCGTTAAAGGTAATTCTTGACAGGATTATGATGGAATCTTTATCTGCCCAGAATGACCGTATGACGTAGTAGTTTTAAAACTGTGCGACCAATCTGATTTTATGTTTTATTGGCGGTCGTTAAGTGAATATGGTGGTTATAAGGCAAACACCCTGGTCATTAAGTGAACAATGGCCATAAGTTTGCTGAAAACCAGATTTAAGTGATAATTTTCAACAAAACTGTCATAAAATGTGTTTAGTGGACTGTGGGATGCTGCAAAACGGCCGTAAATGAAGCCGTGGAGGGCCCCAACTGTCTGGCCTAGTGGTTAAATAATCAGGCTAGAAAGCAGGAGACCATGAGTTCTGATCCTGCCACCAGTCTCTCCTTCTCAGCCCAACTCACCTCACCTGGTTGCTGTTATGATGAAAGTAGCAGGAGGAAGGTACGGGCAATATTCACTGCCTTATTTATAAAAATAATAAGCTCTGGGATACAAATAAAAATAAATGAAGAAAAATAAATTTAAAAAAAACAACAACCTCGAATCTGGATCACAAAATGTCCCGTTTTTCAGGTCAGTCATAACTTCGAATGGTCCTTACCCAAGATGACCTACTGTATACAGCTTTAAATTCTACCATTCCTATTGGCCATCTAGGATTTAATTTTGTGTGGATTTCTGGAGCAGTTTTCATTGAGTTTCCAGTGTTATTTTCAATATTCAGCAACCGTTATTTTTTTTTTCCTTTCCCCTTGGATGGATAATTGATTCTCTTTGTCTCAGGAGCTCAGATATCTGACAAGGGACTAAGCTACAGAATTAACAACCAAACCCAAAATGTTTAAAAAAAATATTTTTCAAACTGGCAACACTTCCATTTAGCTAATGAACTGGCTAAAGCTGTGAAAAGGAAGTTAGCTTTAAGGCTTGATGCCATCTCTATTCATTTTATTCTCTGTCCCATTTGTTAAACTCTTAAAAGGCCCTCAAGGGTTTTTTCCTAAGACGTGTGAAAATATTTCTGAGCCCTGTTTTCTCCAGAAGAATTGTAATGCTGATTATCTTCGACTTATGCCCATTTGTTTAGTGGCCATTTGAAGTTACCGTGGCACTGAAAAAAGTGACTTACAACCAGTCCTCATGCTTACAACCATTTCATTATCCCCCGTCACATGATCAGAGTTTGGGCAATTGGCATTGTGTTTGTGAGAATTGCAGTGTCAAATGATCATCATTTGTGACCAGCCACTTTCCAACAAGCAAAGTACTGGTGGAAGCAGAATTCATTTAATGACCAGGTTATTCACTTACCAACTACAGTGATTCACTTAACTACTGTGGTAAAGGAAAGTGTCATAAAATCTTGTCAGGGTAATGATTTATGAGCTGACCAGCTGCTACAATGATGTAATACTGGGAATGAGTCAGCAAGGTTTTTGGGCTGATATCACTTTAAGAGCCTGTAATAAGAAGAGGCCCTGTTGGGGGTGTATCTCACTCTCCGTGTGTGCTTCTGTGCTGTAATTGCTAATTGCTGTTTGTTTGAGGTCTGACTAAAGTACATGTATGTATATATTCTTTGTAGATAAAACCACTATTTAAAATACAAACCTCTGTTTTCTGTATTTGCCCCGGGGTTGTCTCACATAGTCACACTATGCACTCTGACAAATCAGCTGCAACTTACTGAACAAAGTCTGGTCCCAGTTGTGGTTATAAGTCAAGGACTACCTGTAATTAAAAAAGAGATTTTTCCATTGCTCAAAATCATTCAGACACAGTTACTTGAGCAACCATTGTTACCCACTTCCCCATTGGGTAAGATTGGGATCTCTAAACTTGGAAACTGAATCTCCAGAGAAGGGCGGCATATAAATCAAATTTAAAAAAAAACAAAAAAACCCCACACTTGGTTGGCTGAGAAATTTTGGGAGTTGAAGTCTTAAAATTACCAAGTCTGGAGACCCCAGCCTTACAAGATTGGTATTCTTGTTGGGATAAAGAAAGGGGGAAAAATACTATGGTTGAATTTTTGCAGGAAAGAAAAGTATTTATTCAACTGACAGGGGTCCCCAACTTTTGGTCCGTGGATTGGCAGCATGCCAAAAAAACAGGCCGCTCAAACAAGTGAAGCCCCATCCGTGGGATGCAGGCAACACACAAAACCATGCCCCTCTCTTGTCTCGGGAAAAATTTCTCTCCATGGAAGTGGTTCCTGGTTCCCAAAAGGTTGGGGCCCACTGCCTTAAAGTGGGTGCAATCTAATTTCTTGAGGGGCAGAGTTTCCAATGTTGTGTGATACCACAAGGCTGGCATGATCAACATTGATGCTCATATTTGCATTTGAAGGTTCCCGACACATTTATACAGTCACACACAAATAGAAATACACACATACTATTGCTCTATTACCCTGAAGATGTTCAGTTGCAGCCCAGTTGATAACCCATCAGTTAAAATGTTGGGTTTCTTTTGAATTTTACCATTGTTACTTTCTAATCAATGGGATTTTTATGTTTATGCATTAGACTGAGTTCTATTTTCCCCGAAAATAAGACCCTGTCTTATATTTTTTTGAACCTCAAAATAAGTGCTTGGCCTTATTTTCAGGGAAGTCTTATTATTGTGGAGCAAGATGGGGCTCCTCTTGCCGTCTTCCCTGATTTCCAGCTCTGTGTTTAAATATTTTCAGGGAAGGCTTTATTTTAGCACATACGCTCAAAAGCCTGATTGGGCTTATTATCAGGGGATGTCTTATTTTTGGGAAAATAGGGTACTCTAGGTAAAATACGCCATTCCTTGAGCACATTGACTCTGTAATGGTTAGATTTGACTCAAGCATTGCTTTGTACTCATTTATTAGAGTTTTATTGCACTTTTATTATTTTGCTGTAGTTCAGTGCAACAGCAAATATATCTGCTACTCCTTCCTTCTATTTTCCCTACAACAACCCTGTGAGGTGGGTTAGGGTGAGAAAGGAGAACTGGCTCAAAGACCCCCAACCAGCTTTTCATGTCTAAGGCGGGACTAGAACTCACAGTCTCCTGGTGATTGGCTCAAAGTCATCCAGTTGGCTTCCATGGCTCAGGCAGGATTAGAACTCACCATTTCCTGGAATTGGCCCATTGTCACTTAACTGGGTTTTGTGGCTATGGCGGGACTAGAACTCATTGTCTCCTTGTCTTTTTTTTTTTTAATTTGATTTATATGCCGCCCTTCTCCGGAGACTCAGGGCGGCTTACAGTGCACTAAGCAATAGCCTTCATACTTTTGTATATTTATACAAAGTCAGCTTATTGCCCCCACAATCTGGGTCCTCATTTTACCTACCTTAGAAAGGATGGAAGGCTGAGTCAACCTTGAGCCTGGTGAGATTTGAACTTGCAGTAATTGCAGGCAGCTGGTGTTAATAACAGGGTGCTTTAGACCACTGTACTACCAAGGTCTTGGGGATAGCACTTTCATCACTACATCAAACTGGCTGTTCCGTTCTGTTTGCTCTGTTCTGTTTGTTCTGGTGTGGTCTGGTTTGTTCTTTTCTACTCTTTTCTGTTGTTTTGTTCTGCTCTGCTCTGTTTTCTATTACATTATATGTCTGTGGTTCTTGAATTGGTTGATGCCTATAATAAAATTTCATGCTGCGAACCAGCAAATGAATCAATTAAGCCATAACATGTTGGGATTGAGTTTGGCATGAGAAGGAGGGTTAAGTACAACCATCTTAGCCCATAAACTCGACTTTCACAACTGCCCAATACAATTAAATATAACCGCATGTCACAATTAAGCATTGTACATTCCAGGTAGCCCAAAAGGGAATTGATAACTTCTCCTTAGAGCCGCTGGAGAGATATTAAGCACTGTTTGGTTGTGCATTTTAAGTTCTCTTTTCAATGCAAATACTGGGCGAGCTCAGAATAAAAGAAAACTGCATCATTTTTAACAATCATTTCTCAAGAAAAAAGGGAGGTTTTGACTGAAAGGATCCAGAAAGGCTGCTAAAAACAGGGGAATAACTTCGTTAGATTTCAGCTGCTCAGTTCAAGAGCCATCAGCAGTGGATTTCACATTTTGTTACCACTGGTTTGCTTCGTGTGTGTGTGTGTGTGTGTGTGTGTGTGTGTGTGTGTGTGTGCACCTTCCCTGCTTGTACCCGGCCTTCCCCGCATGCGCTTTGCTTACTCGTGTGCCTTCCGCGAATCCCCCCAACCTCAAACATGTGCCTAAATAGAACGGCATAATGCTGGAACGGGGGAGCAGGCCCACCTTCGATCTCCGCTACCGATTCACATGATTTGGCCCGAACCGGCTGAATGCCACCTCTGCTCACCATCCTGTGTGAGCTAACAACAAGGTATTAAACTTAAAAAGGAATGACTGTTTAGCTCACGTTCTGGGCTCAATCATGGTTGTAAGTTTTTCCAATTTTTTTTTTTTTTCCAATTTGATTTATATGCCGCCCTTCTCCGGAGACTCAGGGCGGCTTACAATGCGCTTACAAGTTGAGGACTACCTTGTATATAAATGTTTTAAATAAGTAAATGAAATAAATAAATTTAAAATATTATATTTAGCTTGGCAGGCACGCAATGTTAAAAGCTAAGCTTTTGATCCAGTTCACAGAACCTTTATCAAAATTGGTTCTCATCTCTCACACCAAATCGAGCTGCAGGAACCCCTTTTTTAAAGTGGACAAAACATCCAGGTTTGTTAGCCACAAACAAAAATGCTCTTTTGAAGCTTAAAAGATGGACAAGGGGGAAAAAAAAGAGGTAACAAATCGAATAAACAGAGAATGTGCATGCATCATAGAATTAATTAGGATTAAATTTGTTAGATAAGTATTTTCAAATTTCATTAGTTACTTTTATTAATACAACCCGAAGATCTGAACAGTGTCTCGAAAATTGTAGTTCCTTGCTAAAATCCAATTAGTATCTAAAGTACAGCAACATTCCGCAGAGTATTAATCATAAAGTAAAAGAATTACAATAATTGTGCAGTAATTTTATTAATCATAAAGTAAAACAGAGAATTATAGTAATTTTTGTCTGAAATATCACCAAATAGAGAAAGATCTATCTTTATTTAACAGATTGTTGAAAGTTAGAAAATTAAGACTTTGAAATATACTGTAGATTAGAATTTGGTAGAGGAGGACCTATTTTTCACCGTGAGGGCCTTGGAAAAATTATTCAAAGACCATGATCTATCTACATCAGTGTTTCTCAATCTTGGCCACTGTGAGATGTGTGGACTTGAACTCCCAGAATTCCCCAGCCAATGTACTGCTTAGGGAATTCTGGGAATTGAAGTCCATAAATGCTGGCTGGGAAATTCTAAGCATTTAATGCCACATATCTTAAATTTGTCAAGATGGAACAACTACTACAAAGATCGGAATTATGTAAGCTGTATTTTCATGACACTCAATCAAGGCGAAATGTGACTTATAGTTGTTTTTCATAGTTAGAACTTTGCAGCATCCCCATGCTCACATCAAAATTGATCTGAATCAAAAAAAAAGACACCTCTAATCCTTCTTGTTTCGGTTGGAAGAAAATGTCCATCTGGATTCAGTTCCAAGTGGGGAGAAAGACACCAGAAATATGGTGGCTTCTTGGAAAGATGGTTTTAACGGTGGACAGGATCACATGCCTTGAAGATCTTGGGTGAAGAGGGGAAAAAAAGGAAAGAGATGCTGAGAGTGCCTGAGTTTTATATCCTCTCTGGGCTTTTGAAATTGAGCTTGTATTCTGATTGGTTGTCAGGCTCCCCATGGGGACATGCAGGAGTAACTTTGTAGGTTGTGCTTTTGAGTCCCAGGCTTGGTTGACTCTTGCTGGGTGATGATGAAAGGGCTTTGGGCAATTCCTGCTATGGCTCTGCCTGAAGGAGGTAGAATAGACTGGTCCAGGCCATAATGGCCCATTGATAAAGGTGGGGGTGGTAGGGCTGAGTTTCTGCCTCCCTTTTAGGGGAAACATTCTGCCCTTTTAATATTTCCTAAAATATCTCATTTTCCTAGGAAAGGGGTGGGTGCTAACTTCCTACATTTCTAGGAAGGCCTACTGAACCTAAGATCTTAGGACTTACTACAGATAGTCCTCAACTTACAACTGTTCGTTTAGTGACTGAAGTTGCAACAGCATTGAAAAAAAGTAACTTATGACCATTTTTCACACTTAATAACCGTTGCAGCATCCCCACAGTCACATGATCAGAATTCTGACCCTTGACAACTGACTCATATTTATGACGTTGAGGCATCCCAGGGTCACCTGATCCCCTTTTGCGACCTCCTGACAAGCAACACCAATGGGGAAACCAGATTCACTTAACAACCATGTTGCTAACTTAACAACTGCAGTGATTTCACGTAATAACTCAGGCCAGGAAAAGAGGGCAAAACTCACTTAACCAATGTCTCGCTTAGGAACAGAAATGTTGGACTCCATTGTGGTCGCAAACCAAGGAGTACCTGTAATTGTGAACTCAGCCACTTATGTCTTATAAGTCGTTCTTTGTGTTTTAGCTCAGCTTGCGAACCCAGGATTCTTAGCTTATTAAAAACCATGACTGGGACAAGCCACAGTTTAATGGAAGGACTGAAATCAACCTCACATCCCTCAATAAGCCAGCTTCAGTTCCCAAATGCTCAAGATTAAATTGTTTGGGATGTGTGTGCGTGTGTGTGTGTGTGTGTGC
>WNWU01013585.1:1542256-1595047 GCA_012654045.1 Ptyas mucosa
TCAGAGCTGAAGAAGCTTCTTGGATGAGAAGCGAGACATCTTCAAAAGAAAAACCAGAACGTCTTGAAAAAAAGCACCTTTGGGATAACCATGACCTTGCTGGCTGAGAACTTCCATAGGCATTTAAATCTTTAATTTAGCTCCAAATCTTTCAACTAGCCCTTAAAATCCCAAGTTCACGTGAAACCTGATCCCTTCTGTTTTGCCTCAAATGCGCTTCTTGGGACTAGTTGAGTAACAGAGCGTGTTGAAGACAGGTGCGTGCATGCGCAATGGGGACCCTCGAGGTCTCTGCACTAAAAACCACTTCAAAGCTGAGTAATAGGGAGGGCAGGACCTGTTGCCTAGCAACCCATCCATCGGGAGCCAGGTAGACCTGTGCGTGGCGCTGAGGGCGCCGGAGGGGGGTTTTTTTTGCTCCTTTCCCTTCAGATCGCGGAGCGTGAAGAACTGGTAGCTTGTCTGAAAGATCCCCGCATTGTTGCTAAGCCAGAACCCTTTCTGTCTTCCTTGGAGTGCAGGGTTCTCAGACAACCATAGGCTGAGAAACTGACTGGGGCAGAATAACAGAGTTGGAAGGGACCTTGGAGGTCTTCTAGTCGAGGGGTCCCCAAACTTGGCAACTTTAAGACATGTAGACTTCAGCTCCCAGAATTCCTCAGCCAGCCAAGCAAAGTCTTAAAGTTGCCAAGGTTGGAGACCCCTGTAACTGAGTCCAATCCTCTGCTCGTGTAGGAAACCCTATACCAGTGATGGCTAACCTTTTTGCCATCGCGTGCCAAAAGCGGGGGGAGCGTGGTGGGGTCACACGCACGCATGCCCACATCCATAATTCTATGTACCCCACCCCTCCCCCCGTGCTCCCCCCTCTTTTGGCACACAATGACATGGTGCGCCCGGTAGGCCCATTTTTCACTTGACCCAGGCTCCAGAGCCTTTCTAGGAGCCTGGGGAGGATGAAAACAGCCTCCCTCCCCAGAGGCCCTCCGGAGGCCGGAAACAGTGTGTTTCCTGACTCCTGGTGGGCCCAGAAAGCCCAAAAATCAGCTGGCCAGCACACGCATGGGTGCCGGAGCTGAGCTCGTGTGCCCACCAATTTGCCTCCACGTGCCACCTGTGGCACCCATGCCATAGGTTCGCCATCACAGCCCTATACCATGTTAGACAAATGGCTGTACAGTCTCTTCTTAAAAACTTCCAGGGATGAAGCACCCACAACTTCTGGAGGCAAGTGGTTAATTGTTCTCAATGTCAGGAAATTTCTCCTTAGTTCTCCTAGTTCTTAGTTGATTAGTTTCCATCCGTTGCTTCTTGTCCTGCCTTCAAGTGCTTTGGAGAATAGGTTGACCCCCCATCTTTGTGGCACAGTCTTTTGAGCTTTCCAAAGCACCCGAAGGCAAGACAAGAAGCAAGGGAGGGAAGCTAATCCAGACAGAACTAATTTAGCATTAAGGAGAAATTTCCTAACAGCGATGTCAATTAACCAGTGGAACAACTTGCCTCCAGAAGTTGTAGATGCTCCAACACTGGGAGTTTTTAAGAAGAGACTGGACAACCATTTGTCTGAAATGAAATAGGGTTTCCTGCCTGAGCAAGGGGTTGGACTAGAAGACCTCCAAGGTCCCTTCCGTCTGTTATTCTGTGTCGCTCTATCTGAAAAGTCTGGCCCCGCATCCAAGCCTTTGAAGGTAGGAAGGCATCAGATTTTGATTCATTAAAGTCAAGGAAGTTTCTGTGCATATTAGGAGTTGACTGCTTTTGATTGCGCTAGGAAGCAGAGCAGCGATGGGTCTGATTTAGTTCTTGGATGGGAGACCACTAGGGGAATGCCCTGGCTTGGAAATTGAGTAGGTTTTTATCTGGGTAACCTGTGGACAGGAGACCACTAGGAAATGCCATGCAGCCAAACTACATGTAGCCAAATAGGTAGATCTGATTAATTCTTGGTCAAGAGGATATGCCGTGACTTGGGAACCAAGCAGTAATGGGTCTAATCAATTTGTGAAAAAGAGACCACCAGGAAATGCCAGCTAGACCTTAAGATAGACTGGGGGAGTTGAAGAATTTCCCAGAAGACAGCAAACATACACTTCGATTGTTGATACCATGAAAACTACAGGTCTATTTAGCCTTACAGTACAGGGTGGACCTCAACTAGAGATGGTATTCAGCACATTCTGGAGAACTGGTAGCGGAAATTTTGAATAGTTCGGAGAACCGGTAAATACCTTCTCTGACTGGCCCCACCCCCATCTATTCTCTGTCTCCCGAGTCCCAGATGATCGGGAGGAAATAGGGATTTTGCAGTATCTTTCTCCTGCCACGCCCACCAAGCCAAGCCACGCCCACCAAGCCACGCCCACAGAACTGTTAATAAAAAAAAATTGAATCCCACCACTCAACCTGGAAGACACATTACCTTTTGAAACCCAGTGGTTTTTTTTTTTATTGTTGAGAAAAATAGCCTTTTCTTACAAAGAAAACCCCCTATTAAACAAGTCCTGAATAAAAGCCTTTCAACAGATAACTCTAAATGCCACTATGAGTTGCTTTTCAAAAGCTTTAGCAGATTAACTTTGCAGGTCATCTAGTCCAACCCCCTGCCCAAGCAGGAGACCCTACATTTGCCTCTACCTAGGATCGAACTCACAACCTCCTGATTATGAGGCAAGAGCTCCACCTGTAGGCCACAGACTGAGAAGTTACAGATTTAAACTCCTTGAGATGTTCCAAATACAGGCAGTCCTCGACTCATGACCACAACTGAGCCCCACATTTATTTTTTTCTTTTTTCTTTTTTGATTTGATTTATATGCCGCCCTTCTCCGGAGACTCAGGGCAGCTTACAATGCGTTAAGCAATAGCCTTCATACTTTTGTATATTTATACAAAGTCAGCTTATGGCCCCCACAATCTGGGTCCTCATTTCACCTACCTTAGAAAGGATGGAAGGCTGAGTCAACCTCGAGCCTGGTGAGATTCGAACTTGCAGTAATTGCAGGCAGCTGGATGTTAATAACATGCTTTAGTCTGCTGCGCCAGCAGGGCTCTTTGGGTCCTCTTTTGGTAGGTGAAACATTACTTAAGTTAATTTTGCCTCATTTTACGACCTTTCTTGCCACAGTTGTTAAGTGAATCACTGCAGTTGTTAAGTTAGCAACCTGGTTGTTAAATGAATCTGGCTTCCCCATTGAGTTTGCTTGTCAGAAGGGCACAAAAGGGGATCACAATAACCCCGGGACACTGCGACCATCATAAATATGAGTCAGTTGTCACGTGTTTGAATTTTGATCACATGACCACAGGGATGCTGCAATGGTCGTACGTGTGAAAAGCGGTCATAAGTTACTTTTTTCAGTGCTGTTAAAACTTTGAATTGTCACTAAATGAACTGTTATAAGTCAACGGCTATCTGTAAAGTGCTATTAATGCTTGAATTGATAACACAAAAAACTTCAGCACTAGTTCTCAGGAAAGGGAAACTTAATTATTATTTTTTAATAATTTTCCTATGTTCTTTGTTGTATTATTTTTTTGCTGTAAGCCTCCCAGAGTCCCTTGGGAGTTGGGTGGCATAGAAATTCGATAAATAAAATAAAATAAAATAAATTAAATTGTCTAGAATTGATGCTTCAACCAAAATCCACCCCCCACCCCGTTGTTTTTTTTTGTTTGTTTTTGTTTTTTTGCCTCATGAAAGCTAAGTTTAGAATGTAAAGAGGGTGGTATAGATGATCTTAAAGCACCCCTTCTGCACATTGCCATCTTCCAAATGCTGGCGTGGACAATCCAGCTTCCTCGGTGAACTCTGAAGATTTTTTTAAGCACACACATATCATTAGCAATAATAAGAACTATGACGAACTAAAATAGAAACAACAAGAAGAGAGAAAACAAGAAGAGAGAGAGAAATAAAGGGAAAAGCTAAAAGTTCAATAAGAAAAAAAGTAGAAGACACTAGAAAAAAAATATTAAAAGGCTTAAAGATAAAAAGAACTGCCTTCAGATATCCTTCACAGGAATTACAAGTGCACTTATATTTTAACCCCTCTCTTTAAAGTTACATCATAAATCTCTTCTTTCTACTCTCTAGCCTGTCAATCATCAAAACCATAAATTGCCATTGATTTTTTTTTTAATGCAAAAAGACCATAAGAAGTTTTCAGTCTTTTAATAAATGTATATTAATCTGATCGTTCTCAATCTTGGCAGCTTTAAGGCGTGTGGACTTCATCTCCCAGAATTCCTTGCAAACAAGGCTAGCTGGGGAATTCTGGGAGTTGAAGTTCAAACATCTTAAAAGTTACCAAAGTTGAAAACCATTGCTCTAATCTTACTTCTAATCTCATTAGAAGTGTAGAAAGTTAGCACCGACTCCTAGAAGAATGAAATATTCTAGGAAATATTAAAAAGGCAGAATATTATACCTCCCTGGATGAGAAAAGGAGAAACATGCTCTTGGAAAGCAGCCCTCCAGCTTTCTTAATAGCCCCAGAAAGCCTGGGCCAGCCTATCTACAAGACAAAAGACCTTCAGCTCCAGGATGATAGGAATAACCCTCACTCAAGATCCAAATCAGGACAAAGCCGTTAAGCCAGGGGTGAAATGCTTCTGGATCGGACCGGATCACCTGATCCGTTAGCGATCTTGGCTTTAACCAGTAAGTAATGTGTTTTCTAATGCACAGAAGGTCTCTGCGCGCATGTGCACTTCCGAACTAGTAAGGAAGGTAAGTAGATTTCACCCCTGCATTAAGCCATAATAGGAATTGCCCAAAGCCCCTTCATTACATCACCCAGCAAGATTCAACCAAGCCCGGGACACAGACAATCTCAGCTATGACTGCATAGCCTAGAGAGGGTATAAATATATCTCACTCTCCACTCCATGTGGCCAGCTTCCCAGGACTTGAAACCCAAGCAGTCCTGTTCACCATTAAACCATACTTCCTAGCAATCTCCACGTTTCCAGTGTCCTTCTCCCCACTTGGAACTGAATCCAGATGGACATTTCACCAATATTTCGGCTGAATACCACCTCTGATCTCTTCCAACAGAAGCAAATGTAGGTGAAGAAATTGCACCTATCTCCAAAAGGGACTGGATGGATCATCTTCAGGGGACCTCTTGCTATCTGTGCTTCTGCTGGAAATAAAGACTGGCAAGAAAACCAGTTGTTGCAGAGATCGATAGATGAGAATTTAATCAAAAGGCCACAGAGGGGGATCCTGGCAGGTGCGAATGGAGGTTTAACCAATGTGGTTTTGGCCTTGGGTGGGGGTGCTAGCCTCACACAGCTGGATGTTTTTCACTAGAACACGCTCATGTCTCTAATGTGAGCACGAAGCAAAAAGTAAAAAGGATTATAAAATGAAAGGATCCTTCCCTTCAAGAGAGGAATGAATGATAAAGATGTTGGACCTTGTCTGAATTGACTTCTTTCATTAGAGAAAAGACAGTATCTATGTAGAGACCTCTTACGGACTTTTTTGCATGAAACAGAAAATACGAACCTTATGCTTTGTGGTTTTGATGACTGGACAGGATAGGTTATAGAAAGAAGAGAGTTGTGTTATAACCTCGGATAAGAGGTACAGTTATATTTACAATAAATAAAGAGAATCCGAGTTGTAAGGAGAATCCGAAATGACATTGCCATATTTCTTTTCTTTACTTTCTTTTGCAGCTTTGAACCAACCTTCCTTCCTTCTTTCCTTCCTTCCTTCCTTCCTTCCTTCCTTCCTTGCTTCCTTCCTTCCTCCTTCCCTCCCTCCCTTCCCTTCCCTTCCCTTCCCTTCCTCCCTTTCCTTCCTTTTGTTGGAAGAAATAGAATAGAATAACAGTTGGAAGGGACTTTGGAGGTCTTCTAGTCCAACCCCTTGCTCAGTCAGGAAACCCTACACCACTTCAGACAAATGGTTGTCCAACATCTTCTTAAAAACTTCTAGTGTTGGAGTATTTACAATTTCTGGAGGCAAGTTGTTCCACTGATTAATTGTTCTCACTGTCAGGAAATTTCTCCTTAGTTCTAAGTTGCTTCTCTCCTTGATTAGTTTCCACCCATTGCTTCTTGTCCTGCCTTTGGAGAATAGCTTGTTTCCCTTTTCTTTGTGGCAGCCCCTGAGATATTGGAAGACTGCTATCATGTCTCCCCTAGTCCTTCTTTTTATTAAACTAGACATACCCAATTCCAGCAACCTTTCTTCATATGTGTCAACCTCCAATCCCTTAATCCTCTTTGTTGCTCTTCTCTGCTCTCTTTCTAGAGTCTCAACATCTTTTTTACCTTGTGGCGACCAAAACTGAGTGCAGTATTCCAAGTGTGGCCTTACCAAGGCATTATAAAGTGGTATTAACACGTCAAATGTCCATCTGGATTCAGTTGCAAGTGGGGAGAAAGACACTGGAAACATGGAGGCTGTTTGGAAAGATGGTTTAATGGTGGACAGGACCACATGGGGTTTTTGGGTCCTGGGCAAATGAGCACATGGAAGTGAGAGAGAGAGAGTTTTATACCCTCTGGGCTTTGAACTTGAACTTCTGTTGTGGCCCGCCAGCAGCCTGCGCAGATCGTGGCTGATCCCAACGACGAGGAGGCTGGTGTGGGGTCGCGCCAGCAGCCTGCGCAGCCGGCGCTCGCGTCGGACAGCGAGGAGGCTGAAGAGGATGTGGTGCCAGAGGCAGAGACTCAGCCTGGGCCTTCAGAACCTCCAGAGGCTCCTTCCAGTGGAGAGAGCGAAGTGGAGGAGCCTCTCCTCTATGCTCGAGCACGCAGGGCTGCCAAAAGGCAGGAGTGGCTACTCAGGAGGAGGAGGTCTCCTCGAGAGTAAGGTTTGAAGATAATTGGCCACTCCCTTAGCCTATTTAAGTCGCACGCAGTTAGTAATTTCTTGCTGAAAACAACGTGTAATTATTACAGAGCATTTTGGAGAGTGAGTGTCTTATCGTATCTTGTTTTCTGGGCTGGTTGCCAACCTTTGCCAGACTTTGTTTATTCTTGGTACGTTATAACTTTGATAAGGACCATTGGTGTGTGTTACAATCCTTGGGAATCCGGAGCTGGGGCAGAAAAAGCTTCCTGCTCCTGTGGCAAGAGCATGTATTCTACTGGTTGCTGTCAGACTCCCATGGGGCTATGCAGGTTGAGCTGAGGTTGTCTGAGCTCCCAGGTTTGGTTGAAGCTTGGAGGGTGATGATGTAATGAAGAAGCTTGTGTTCTGAAAGGGTGTTGGGCAATTCCTATTGAGTCTTAATGGCTTTGTCCTGGTTTGGATCTTAAGTGAGGGTTATTCCTATCACCCTGGAGCTGAAGGTCTTTTGTCTTGTAGATAGGCTGGCCCAGTCTTTCTGGGGCTATTAAAAAAGGTGGGAGCTGCTTTTCAAGAGCATCTCTCTCCTTTAGGGAAATATAATATTATGCCTTTTATAATATTTCTCAAAATATTTCATTCTCCTAGGAGAGGGGTGGGTGCTAACTTTCTACACTTTCCTTTCTCCAAAGACTCTTCCAACTCTAATATTCTGTTATATGAGCTTCTGTTTATTTTTAATCTTTCATTTTTTAAAAAAAAAATATTTTAAAAAGAAAAGGCAAACTCCTTTGGCCAAATGCACTGTGTTACCCAAAACTTCTATTTCTATATCATATTGCAGACTTGAAGGCATCCCTTTAAAAAATCAAACTCAATAAATTTATGGAGAAACCATAAATCAGGTGTTTGTTCCAATGGATGCTAGCTAGTCAACCAGCAACCTGCCACGTTTCAGTTTCCTGCTCTGAATGGGAGGACGATTGGAATGCATGACCTCAAGAGTACCTTTCAATTCGACAATAATTAGATTCAGGGGTGAAATCCAGCAGGTTCTGACAGATTCTGGAGAACCGGTAGCGGAAATTTTGAGCAGTTCGGAGAACCAGCAAATATCACCTCTGACGGGCCCCAGAGTGGGGTGGGAATGGAGATTTTGCAATATCCTTCCCCCAGTAGGGAGGGAGTGGAGATTTTGCAGTATCCTTCCTCTGCCACGCCCACCAAGCCACACCACGCCCACCAAGCCACGCCCACAGAATCTGTAGTAAAAAAAATTGATTTCACCCCTGCTTTGATTCTAACTCTTTCCTCCACAATAAGGCTGATAATGACATGCTTATCCAATATCTCCATTTATAGCTCGATTTGACATCCAATTATACCATTGATTCCAAGATATATAATAATCTGTGTCCCCCCCCCCCCCCCCGTCCTTTCAGTAACATAGTAAGCCGATCTGATTCCACACAATTCATTATTTTCTGAATTACTACTTGTTTGGGTGGGCTAACATCCATCTTCCAGTATTGGGCCCATGCCAATCTTGCAGCTGTTGTTATATGCAACAGCTGGTACCATGCCGTTCTATTAACACTTTCGGGTCTTATCCCTAATAAAAATACCTCAGGACGCAATTGGTGTATGTTTTTTTTTTAAATTTGATTTATATGCCGCCTTTCTCCGGAGACAGAGGGCGGCTTACAGTGCGTTAAGCAATAGCCTTCATATTTTTGTGTATATATATACAAAGTCAGCTTATTGCCCCCACAATCTGGGTCCTCATTTCACCTACCTTAGAAAGGATGGAAGGCTGAGTCAACCTTGAGCCTGGTGGGATTCGAACTTGCAGTAATTGCAGGCAGCTGAATGTTAATCACAGTGCCTTAGTCTACTGCGCCACTCAGGCCCCTACGTAATAGATGTAATAGGCTTTTGTACGTTGCCCTATATATGTAATGGGGCAAGTTTATTTCCTTCTCGCGTTGTGATGTAGACAGCTATAGATTTAATGTTTGTTGGATGTATAAGATAAAATAAAATATAAATAAATAAATAAATAACAAGGCTGATAATGACACACTGACTCAGTACGACCTTTCCGCTCAGCCTGAATATTCCCTACCAAGCAGAAACTAATATGTGTTTCCCCTAGCCGAGCTTCATTAGAACAGCAATGTCTTCCTGACTTCTGGTACTTATAGTCTTGCCTCTCAAGTGCCCATTGCACCTTCTTTTCAGTTCATCCTGTCCTCTCATTTTGTTTGCAATTTCATTCTGTCTTCCGGTCACAGACTCTTTCCCTTTGCAAAAAAATCCAATATTTGAGCAATTTCAGAGGAGAAATGGCAAGTAATAGAGGAAATTAAGCTGACTCAGATTTTGCCTGCAATCGTGAGACTCAGCCTAATTGTAACTGGTTAGAGAACTCCGAGGCTACGTTGTGAAGCTGAAGGGGAGGGAAAAACCTCCCATCAAAGTGGTGGAACATGTGTTCCGCATCAGAACATTAAGAAAATTGCAAAGATGCCATCAGCCAACCAGTACTGGGTAAAAAACCCATTTTACTAGAAAATAGGAAACTTGGCTGCACGATGTAAGCAGAGCAAAATAGCTGATGGCAAGGAGAATTTAGTTAAGTGAAACCCACCTCTGCAAGCCCCCCACTTAACCGGATCCAATTTTATAATCATTTTTTTAAATCATTTTTTTTAAATTTTAAAACAAAAACATAACATAAAACCATCATCATTCCAAACAATTACAGACAGTGTGTCAATCGGTTAACATTCTTTTGCGCTCAATCCCATTTTCAAAGTATCAATATAGGACAAAAGCTTATTTCCCATGAAAAAGAACTTCACATATTTTATCTTTACATCCATTTCATATTTCATCTCCATGTTTTATTATCTATCCATTGATAAAACAAATCCCATATCAAATAATATTGTTTATCTTCCTGTTCTCTAATTTCAAATGTCAATTTACTCATTTCAGCACAGTCCAACATTTTCTTAATGACTTCATCATCAGTAGGTATCTTCTCTCCTTTCCAGTTTTTATCAAATACAATTCTAGCCACTGTTAAAACATTCACAATTAAATATGGCAATTCTCTATTGTATGTCTCTGGTAAAATCCCTAATAAAAATATCTCTGGTTTAAAATCAATATGTCTCTTTATCATTTTTTCCAACAACGTGGGTATCTTACTCCAATATCTCTTAGCTTCTACGCATGTCCACCACACAGTAATATGATCCTGAAGTCTGATGACACTTCCAACATTTCTCCGATTTATTCTTGAACATTCTGGCTATCTTCGTCAGGGATAAATGCCACCTGTAAAACATCTTATACAAATTCTTCTTATATGCCGTAGATATTGTCATTTTATAATTATGTGACCACAATTTTTGCCATTTCTCTAAATCAGTACCATGACCAAAATTTTCCCCCATGCTATCATTGATTCTTTAACTTGTTCTTCTTCCAATTTTACCTCTAACAAATGTCCATATAATTTTTAAATTACATAATCATCAGAACCCATTAAAACCTTATCTAAGATTTTAGTCAGAACATTATAAAAACCTTCTTGTTTAAGATCTTCTTCATATCTAGAACATATTTGCATATGTGAAAACCAATCCATCTTACATCCCTGATCTTCTAGTTCTTACTTTAATTTAAGTTCACCCTTTTCATCCAATAATTCACTATATCTAACAACTTGTTCCCTTTTAAATACTACAGAATATGAAAACATATTCAATTGTAGATACCCAGACTGGAATCTTCAAATAATATTGTTTTTTAATCTTCTCCCAGTTCAACAATAAAGCTTCCCATATCTGATGTCTTCTAAAATACCCTGTATTTTTGTTCCTTTATACCATAAAAAAGCATGTCACCCCATTAACAAATCATGCCCTTCTAAATTCAATAATCTAGTATTTCTCAAAGTTATCCATTCTTTAATCCACATCAAACTTGTTGCTTGATAATAAAGTTCCAAATTAGATAAACCAAAACCACCTCTCATTTTAGCATCTTGTAACAACTTTAATTTTATCCTCGCCTTCTTCCCCTGCCAAATATATTTCAGCATCATTTTATTCAAATCTTCAAAAAATTCCTTACCCGACCTGATTGGAATTGTCTGGAATAAGTACAAGATTCTAGGCAAAATATTCATCTTAATAGTTGAGATCCTACCAATCAAAAGAAAGCTGCAAATTTCCTCATTTCGCCAAATCTGTCCCTATCTGTTGCTTAAGCTTGTTATAATTATTTTCTTTAAGTGTACTACATCTTGCAGTCAGATATATCCCCAAATATTTTACCTTATTTGTGACCTGCATCTTTGATATCTCCATCAGTTCTTCTTTTTGCTTTGTCAGCATATTTTTAGTCACTATCTTCGTTTTATCTTTATTAATTTTCAAGCCTGCTACATTCCCAAACTCTCCAATATTTTCTATCAATTTATTTATTGATGTTAGTGGTTCTTCAATAATAAAGACCAGGTCATCTGCAAATGCTTGCAATTTATATTCTTTTCGAATTTTCATGCCTTTTATATCTTTTTCTTCTCTAATATTTCTGTTTAAAACTTCTAATGTCAATATAAACAACAGTGGGGACAGTGGACATCCTTGTCTAGTACCTTTTTCTATCTCGATAGAATCAGTCAATTCTCCGCCAATTTTATAACCATTTTTATGGCAGTCATTAAGCAAGCCATGCAGACCTAACTTTGAAGTCATTGTTCTGAATGGGCATTTTTTCCCCCAGAAATCCACAGAAAACATCACAAATCATGATGGTGTGACTACAGGATGTTGCAACTAATCATAAATGGAAAATGTAGTCGTGTGACTGCAGGAGGGGGGGGAGAAGAAATGCCATTTTATGACAGTAAAAAATATTTTATGAGCCGTAAAAGCACGTTCTGAAGCCATAGTAACTCTGAAGAGTCGATAAATGATTGGTCGTAAGTCGGGGACTATGTGGATTGGAATCAGAAGGCTTCTGTTGGTTTTGTTCTTGTTTGAGAAGGTTTTTCTTCTTCGGATGCTTTTCTCCAATATGCTGATGCTTCCTTTACTGTCCTACATTTTTGAGTGTGAAAAATGCGACCAGGTAGAGAAAAATAATGTGTGGATTGTATTAAGAAGAGTATTCGTAGAAAAGGATCTGTGACCAAGAGCTAAAACCCTCGTCTCCTGGCCTCTTCTTCCCTGCTTTTTAGCTTTCTTGCTGCAGTTGCACTGCGAAAAACCCAGAGGGCAGAAATTTTCAGTTTTTAAAAATTCCACTTCCAATTTGTGTCTTGAATCCAAGAAAAAAAAAACAGGCTTAGAAAGGACCTTGCCTTCGTTCCCATTCCCCTGTTCAAGCAGGAAACTCTGTCTATACTATCCCAGTTCAAATGGCTAACCTTAAAAACCTCCAGTGTTGGAGCATTTGCAACTTCTGGAGGCAAGTTGTCCCATTGATTAATTTTTTTTAGCAACAGGAAATTTCTCCTTAGTTCCGGGTTGCTTCTCTCCTTAATTAATTTCCATCCATTGCTTCTTGTCCTGCCTTCAGGTGCTTTGGAGAACAGTTTGTCATCCTCTTCTCTGTGACAGCCTCTCAAATATTGGATGACTGCTATCAGGTCTCCCCTAGTCCTTCTTTTCATTAAACTAGATATACTGAATTCCAGCAACCGTTCTTCATATGTTTTAGCCTCCAGTCCCCTAATCATCTTTGTTGCTCCTCTCTGCACTCTTTCTATTTACAGCGTCAACATCTTTTTTATATTATGGCAACCAAAACTTAAATTTAAGTTTTAAAATTTAAGCATCATAAAAAAAAGGGAACAAATTCAGCCCTGGAGAAATTGTGTTAACTCTCTAAGGCAAGGTGGGCACTTCACACCGAAGCCGACTTGGCCTCCGAAAAATCGATGGATCCGAAACAAATTATTAAAATGCCTGCCATTCCTTTTCAATAAAAATGTAATTAAATTAAACACAATCTGTATCATCTTAGAAGGCTGGCTAATCTTTTCTGAGATCAAAACTAAGGGATAGAGCTGATGGGGAAGCCACAAAGCTTTAGGTTAGGAGGGAGAATTTTAAACATGAGATGATAAATTTATTAAATTTACATTTAATAAAAAGTAAATTGTTGGAGACATTTAAGTGGACGCCCGCGGCCTTGAATCTCAGGCTGTCCACCAGACTAACAACTTTGAGGAAAGATGTCCATTCTTGGGGCGGCTACCCTAGATCAGTGTCTCAGCAACTTTTAAGATGTGTGGACTTCAACTCCCAGAATTCAAAGTTGTTCAGGCTGAGAAATACTGAGCTGGATTCTTTCTCCTTGTGCATTATCTGTTAGTCGGATTGCTGTGCTGCTTTCCCTCTCGATGCTTAGTCCAACAAAAGAGCACCCCTTCTCTTCCCCCTACAACAACGCTGTGAGGTAGGCTAGGCTGAGCTTCAGAGACAAAGGGGTGCCTCTTCCACCCCTGGGTACAACATGATCTGTGACTCTTCAACCTCAAGTTTCCCCAAAGTAGAACAGAACAGAACAGAATAGACAGAAGAATGGAATGGAGTGGAGTGGAGTGGAGTAGAGTAGAATAGGGGAGGGGAGGGGAGGGGAGGGGAGGGGAGGGGAGGAGTGGAGTGGAGTGGAGTGGAGTGGAATGGAATGGAATGGAATGGAATGGAATGGAATGGAATGGAATAGAATAGAATAGAATAGAATAGAATAGAATAGAATAGAATAGAATAGAATAGAATAGAATAGAATAGAATAGAATAGAATAGAATATGGATTGGACACTAAAAAAAAAATGTTCTTGTGTTGGAGAGCATGATGGAGCATGTGCAGAAAACCTTCCTCCAGATTCCTTCCCTGGTCATCCCCCCCCACTCAAACTGGCCCAGCTGCCTAAAAAAGGAAGACCCCTTTCCTTTCCGTCTCCCTCTCAGCCAGATTCCCACCCCTTCCTCTCCCCTCCCGCCTTGCCTTCAGGACTCCCTGCTGGAAAAAGGAACCATCAAAGCAGTGAGAATGCTGAGTGTATCTCACACACACACACACACACACAGGTGGGGCTCCCCCCCCTTCTTCCCCACCAAAGGGGGAGAAGTAGATTAGCCCTCTCTGCCAATTGCCAGCTTCTGGGGCTGCTGAAGACGGGTGAAGGGAGGGAGGGAGGGAGGCGAGGCTCTGCGGGTGGGGCCCGAAAGCCCCTTGCTGGGAGTTCCTGCCATGTTATTGGTTCCCCTCCTGCTGGTTTAAGAAGGAGCAAGGAAGCTTCCCCACCATCGTACACGCCTGCCTGCCCGCCCTCTAAGACTCAGAAGCGCTGAGCAGGTGGGGTGGGGGGGGGGAAGAGAGGGAGGGAGAAACAGAGAGAGATGCACCCCCAGAAACCTGGAGAAGCAGCTTAGCTTTAATACCGAACCTATAAAGGCAGGAGGACAAGAAGCAGGACCACACCTGGGGAAAGTCAGGATTCCTTGCCAAGACTCGCCATGAATAAAACCACCTTTTTCCACTTTTTCATTGAGGATTGGGATGCCAACTGCAGCCTCTTGGATGCCCTGCAGGAGAGCTTTGAGGGTAGGGTGGAAGAGGAGGCACGGGACAGGGGCGAGAAGGTGGTGGTGATGTGGAGAATTTCACTTTGCACGGCTTTGGCTGGCTTTGTACGCCCGGAAGCTGGAATGAATTTATTTTCTTTCTCTCTCCTTTTTTTTTTTCCCTTTCTTTCCCTTCCTTCGCTTCTCCTCCTCCTTACGGGGCGTTAAGGTCCTTCCTGCCGGGCTACCATGGACCAGATTGGGACCTGCTGGCCGCGGAGCAGCGCCGGAGATCTGGTGGAGAGACCTTGCCCCGAGTTTGTCAACGGAGTCAAGTACAACACCACTCGTGAGTAAACTGAGTCCCTCCCCAAATGTTCTCCCTCATTTGGAGACTTCAAAGCTTCATCTCTCGGTTTGATCTTGGAGGGAACTGAGCCCCAACAGCTGCATCCTCCCCACCCAAGTTATATTTCCTATATCAATCTTTTTTTTTTGTTTTCCCCATCCAAGATGTGGCTGATAATGAGTTGGGTTTCTTGCAAGTTGATGGGGTGGACTTAACTTTGGGGGGGTGGATTAAGAAAAGGATGCTGTTGATAATGCAGGAACGTGCGTCGTCCCGAATTCTCTCTCTTTGTGTGTAAATTAGTGTATTAGGTATTTATTAGTAAACAGTGCGTCAATCTCAACTTCTGTAATGTGCAAAAATCTCTCTGTGCGTTTGTGTGCCAGGATGATAATCCTACCTGCTCCTGGAATTCCTTTCGCCAGTCCAGACAAACAAAATAGCTAAGAGAGTTGGCTCTCTATTGCAATATTTTGTGTCTGGTGTGGTTAATCTTCCTTCGTTCTTGCACAGCTTTGATTAAAAAAGAGGCCACCGTCCTTTTTTTCTAGGCAAACCGAAGGCATTCTTGAATTTCAGCTTTGCAGATGCCGCTGTTCATTTCCAAGTGCCTGAATTGTCAGTTTCTATTTTGTATCCCACAAATCTAAAAATTAGTTTTATGGTGGAAAGTGGGGCAGGAAGAGGGTGCTTTCTACTACAGGTAGTCCTCGGCTTATGACCACAATTGAGCCCAACGCTTCTGTTGTTAAGTGAAACATTTGTTAAGTGAGTTTCGCTCCATTTTACAACCTTTCTTGCCTCAGTGGTTAAGTGAATCACCGCAGCTGATAATTTAGTAACACGGTTGTAAAGTGAATCTAGCTTCCCCATAGTCTTTGCTCGTCAGAAGGTCGCAAAAATTGATCACATGTCCCCGGGACGCTTGCGATTGTCATAAATATGAACCAGTTGCCAAGCACCTTGAGTTTTGATCCCACGATTATGAGGATGCTACAAAGATCTAGCTGTGAAAAACGATCGTATCTTGACTTTTTTCAGTGCCGTTGTAACTTTGAACAGTCACTAAACGAACTGTTGTAAGTCGAGGACTACCTGTATATCAGGGGTGGGTTCTTCTTATCTTTACTACCAGTTCGCAATGGGAGAGTGTGTGCTTCTGCGCATGCGCAGATCGTCAATTATGACATCCGGGCGGGTGGGCGGAGCCTCCTGCAGCTTTTACTACTGGTTCTAAAGAACCGGACATAACCAGGAGCAATCCACCACTGCTGTATATGTGGGAGACATATTTGTGGCCGAATACAGATGGTCCTCAATTTGGTCACTTAGCGATGGTTCAAAGTTACGATGGACCCTAAAAAAGGGGGATTTATGACCCAGTCTTGAAAGTCACATGACTACAATTTACAACATTTTTTCTAGTTTTCATAGCGAGCATGAGGTCTGCTTAACGCCTGCAGCCACCACACACAAAAAAAAGACCGCAAATTCAGTGATGTGATGACCTAATTTGCAGCGTCACAATTTACAACCAAAATTGCCAGCTCTGTTGCAATTGTAATTCAACTATTTGTACAGATTTTTTGTGGTTGAGGGGTGAAATTTAACATTTATCACACTGGATTCTTCGGGCTGACGGTGAATTTGGACAGAATAAGACAGAATTAGTTATTCCTTCCAGGAAGGAAGAATTACATAAATGATGGCAGTTTTTCCGTCGGACGAAATGAATTTAGCAATAAACCAAGCAAAACATAATAATGGTTTGGCTGAACCTTCAGTGCTCAGTTTTTAAAAATCAAATGCCGATCGATTCTGGAATCCTTTTCTCTCATTTCAAAGTTAGTGAGAAAAAAGAGAGTTAAAACGGCTTGTCCTTATGGGAAACTCCCCTTTTACGACTCTCATCCCTTAAATAATTCAGGGTAGAATCGTGGTGACTGGATGGAGCTGAGCGCTTACTGGCCGGATGCCCTTCTTGACACCATGTGGAGTTCACAGCAGATATTTTTTTCTTTGTGTCCACACAGAGAGAGAGATCTGCCGCTACCTAGGATTGAGGGAAACGATTGTGTATTATTTCACAGTCAAGCCTTGATTGTGGGATCTGGAAACACATCCTGGTATTTTGCAAAATCTATGAACGCCAAAGGCTGGAAACAGGGGTGAAATTCACTTACCTTCCCTGCCGGTTCGCAAATGTGCATGTGCCGCGCATTTATGACCCATCCATGCATGCACAAAGCCTTCTGCGCATGCGCAGAGGCTGAAGATCATCGCAAAAAAGGGATGTCGTGACATTATACAGTTAGGCAGGGCTTCACACAGTTGGCCCTACCGTATCGCGCGATCCGGTAGGAACCGGCTGAATTTCATCCCTGGCTGGAAATAAACAAGCTATGTTACAGATAGTCCTTGCCTTATAACTGTTTAGTGACCAAACTTACAACAGCACTGAAAAAAGGGACAGTTTCTCACACGATCGTTGCAGCCTCTCCATGGTCATATGACCAAAATACAGATGCTTGGCAGGTGGCTCGTATTTATGACAATTGCAGGGGTCACCTGATCTCCTTTTGCGACTTTCTAACCAGCAGAGGTCAATGGGGAAGCCACATTCACTTAACAACCGTGTTACTAGCTTAACAACGGCAGTGATTCATTTAATAACTGTGGCAAGGAAGGTCGTAGAATGGGATAAAACTGATTTTGTCTTGCTCGGCAACAGAAATGTTGGGCTCAGTTGTGTTCGTAAGCGGAGGACTTCCTGTAGCTCGTGATCGTGAATTCCAAGAAGTTTTTTTTAAAAAAAATAAGTTATATAAAAATATATTTTCGTTTGTCCTGATTCTTCCAGCATTCCATTTCATTAGCCTACTTTTGATCGTAATATTTTGGTAAAAAAGAATATTGCATCTCCCTTTCCACTTTATTTATAAGATTTATAATTTTGGGCATTTAAAGCATGTCCCCTTTCGTCTGCCTTCTTTCCGGACTAAAAGGCCCCAATGTCATAACTTTTCCTCCTACAGAAACTGTTCCAACTTCTTAGCTCCACTTTTAACCCTTTGGAGTTGCAGTGACCAGAATACGTAGTCCTCACTTAACGACTTAGCGACCGTTTGAAATTATGACAGATCCTCAATGGTGTGAGCTGGTTCTGGAGGACCAACAGTGACACACACACACAGACACAGACACACACACACACACACACACACACACACATAGAGTCATCATTTTTGGCCATTTTCTGGCAAAAAACAAACATAGGAATGCATTGATTTAATTCACAATTCTGGCCTGCTTTACAACCGTAATGTTTGGTTAATGACCACTGCAAAAAAAAAAAGCTCATAAAATCAGATTAGTCACATGGATGCCTCTACTTAATAACCATCATGACTTACAACAGAAATTTCGGTCTCCCTTAATGTTGTAAGGGAAGGACTACCTGTATTCCAAATGGAGGCATAGAATTTAATCTCTATAAAAGCAATTATTTTTACTTATTAAATTCCTGAGCCTCCCATCTCGCTGATAAGATGACTCTGGGCAGTTATATGATTATGTTATTGGTATTTGGGATGGTCCTAATATCTTGTTAGCCTTTTTTTTCCTCTTTAACTCTTTATTTACCTAATTCCACACTCACACACAAAAAAAAATCTCAGAAAGTACAAACTTTTCATTTAAACCTGAATGATCCCTGTTGTGAATTTGAACCCCACACCAGGCTCACACACGCGTGCTAATTCTCCAGGGGGAAAAGTTCCCTTTAGAATCTTCCTAAGGATGAGAACAGAGATGGGTATATGTGTTTAAGGATGCTAAGCAGTGGTGAAATCAATTTTTTTTCACTACCGGTTCTGTGGGCATGGCTTGATGGGTGTGGCAGGGGAAGGATATTGCAAAATCTCCATTCCCACCCCACTCCTGGGGGAAGGATATTGCAAAATCTCCATTCCCACCCCACTCTGGGGCCAGCCAGAGGTGGTATTTGCCGGTTCTCCGAACTACTCAAAATTTCCGCTACTGGTTCTCCAGAATCTGTCAGAACATGCTGGATTTCATCCCTGATGCTAAGGAAAAATTATTAAGGAGGAATTATTACAAGTGATCTGGACTTAGTCAGAAATATGAATTACGTTACCACATATGCTCACCCTAAGACTTCTCTAAATGCATAATTTAAAATCAATTTTGCAAACAAACACCAATGGATGTATAATAATTGGCTATTAGTATATTATGGCACTGCTTCTACCTGATTTTTTTTTAATTATCACTGCCTCCCTGAGATTCTCAAAGCCAATTGAAAAGAATAACAGAGTTGGAAGGGACCTGGGAGATCTTCTAATCCAACCCCCTGATCACACAGGAGCCCCTATATCAGAAGTCCCCAAACCTGGCAGCTTTAAGACTTGTGGACCTGGGAGTTGAGGTCTACAAGTCTTAAAGCTGCCAAGTTTGAAGATCTCTGCCCTATACTATTTCAGACAAATGGTTATCCAATCTCCTCTTAAAAATCTCCAGTGTTGGAGCTCCCATAACAAGTCGTTCCACTGATTAATTCTTATAGCTGTCAGGAAATTTCTCCTTAGCTCTAAGTTGCTTCTTTCCTTGATTTGTTTCCATCCATTGCTTCTTGTCCTGCCTTCAGGGGCTTTGGAGAATAGGTTGACCCCCTCTTCTTTGTGGCAGCCCTTTAAATATTGGAAGACTGCTATCATGTCACCCCTATTCATTCTACCCAATTTCTGCAATCGTTCTTGTCATGTTTTAGTCTCCAGTCCCCTAATCCTCTTTGTTGCTCTTCTCTGCACTCTTTCCAGAGTCTCAACTTCTTTTTTTATATCCTGGCGACCAAAACTGGATGCAATATTCCAAGTGTGGTCTTACCAGGGCACTAACACATCATGTAATACATCTTAAAGTAGCACTAACACATCATGTCATCTTGATTCTAACTTCAGGAGGCAAAACGCAACATAGGAAGCTAACAATTTGCTGAAACTTCTTTAAAAGTACAGCTACGATGGTTGTTTCAGATGAATTTATTCTTTTCCTCTTGGTTAGAATTCCTTTCCTTATTCGTGGGATGGAAATAATTGATTTCTTAAAGAATAATACCTTCTCTTGACTTCTCTTGATAGTTTGCTTCCTTCTGAAGCTTGAAGTCATCTCTCTCCAGTGCAGTTTTGCAAAGGATCTTAAAACAATCTTTTCCTTCATTTTAACCTACCTGGTTTGCCGCTGCATTTAGCTGGAGACTACGGCTGGTTGAAATAATGGAATTTTGACCCAAGCCAAGATAAGAAGCAATGTTTTAATGTCATCTTAGTTCAATAACTATAATTGAAATCGTCAATAGGCAGCCTAACTGTGCCTACAATCTGTGGAGTTTCATCTCCAGCCCATTTTTAAAAAGTAAAGAAAATCCCTAATCCTAAATCAGAATCAGGAAAAGAAGGAACATTACGTGATTTGGTTGGGTAATGTTTGTGAGTATCCAGTATCTTAGCTGGAATGAAGAAGGAAAGAGGCCACAAAAGAAAATTATTACATTGCTGTTGCAACTGTGGAATGCTTCCATAAATCTGTTTGTTTGTAAGATTGCACTAAGTCCAGAATTTTTTCAACAAAAAAAAAACCCAGAAGGGATTTTCCCCCCTCAGAAAAACATATTATTGAATCATATGCTAGAATGAGTTGGTGGATTGTGAGTTGCTATGCTGCAGGGCCTGGCTGCCTTATGAACCTATAAAGTGATTTGATTTGTTTATAGTTTGGGTTTGTTTGGAGAAAGCATGTAAGGTGAATGCAGCCATTAGGATTTATGATCCCAGCAGGTGGCAGTGCCTGGTTTACCTTAGAACTCAGAATAATATTGGAAGCCAGTGGTGGGTTTCAAATTTTTTTACTACTGGTTCTGTGGGCGTGGCTTGGTGGGAGTGGCGTGGCTTGGTGGGCGTGGCTTGGTGAGTGTGGCAGGGGAAGGATACTGTAAAATCTCCATTCCCCCCCAATCCAGGGGAAGGATACTGTAAAATCTCCATTTTGTCCTGATCAGCTGGGACTCGGGAGGCAGAGAGTAGATAGGGGCAGGGCCAGTCAGAAGTTTTACTACCAGTTCTCCGAACTACTCAAACTTTCTGCTACTGGTTCTCTAGAACTTGTCAGAACCTGCTGAAACCCACCTCCGGAAGAGACCTTGGAGGTCTTTTAGCCCAACCCTCTGCTCAAATAGGAGACTCCATGCTTTTTCAGACAAATGGAGTACCCATAACTTCTGGAAGCAAGCTTTTTCCACTGATTCATTCTTCAAACCTGCAGGAAATTTCTGTTAATGGTTGTAAACCACAACCATTCAAAGCAATAGTGAGTTGCCCCAGGTTCGGACCGGTTTGCAAGAACCAGTAGTAAAACCGTTGGGAGGCCCCGCCCACTGCTCCGATGTCATCATTGATGATCTGGGCATGTGCAGAAGCAAGGCCTATCCGCACGCACGAAGCAAGGGCGCACGCACGATCCCATTGCAACCGGTAGTAAAGGTAAATCGAACCCACCCCTGGTTCAAAGTTACAACAGCACCGAAAAAAGTGACATGAGTTTTTCACACTTAATAAATATTGCCGCGTTCCCACAGTTACATGATCAAAATTCAGATGTTTGGCAACTGACTCATATTTATGACGGTCTCAATCTCCCGGGGTCACGTGATCCCTTTTTGTGACTTTCTGACAAGCAAAGTCAATGGGGAAGCCGTTGACAGCCGGTTCGCTAACTTAATCACGGCAGTGATTCACTTAACAACTGTGGCAAGAAAGGTCGTAAAATGAGGCAAAATTCTCTTAACAACTGTCTCACTTAGCAGCAGAAATCTGGAGCTCAGTTGCGGTCATAAGTTGAGGACTATCTGTATAGCAACGTAAGGAAATAGAAGCATACAAGGAGATCATATCATAATTAAGAGTGCTCATGTATGAAAAGTTGAAAAGGGGATATCGTTGTTACTTTACCAAGCTGTTTATATTAAAATTTGTTTGTTTGATGAAATGTAGCTATAGAGGATGTAGTTCAGATGGGCCCAGCTGTTGAGAATCTGTTGTCTGCTATGCATTAGATGTTTTTATTTAGCAAGTAGCTATCCTGTTGATCAAAGGTGAAAAAAACAAGCAAGGGAATTTACAGCAATTAAAAAGAAACAAACCACAAAAAAAACCCAGCATTATTTAGTGCAGGGCAAAAAATACATCCTCATATAAATAAGTCGTACAAGCAAGTAGTAAAAATGTTGTAGAAGATGTCAAGGCATATACGGGAAAATCTAGAAAGCCTTTAACAGAATTGAACGAGAAAGACAGAATGGCAGAAAGTCAAACTTAGATGGAGGAGCAAATTTGTCCAGGGGAAGTTTTTTTCAACCATGACAACTATAAGATACGTGAACTTCAATTCCCAGAATCCTCCAGGCAATCATGAATAGATTTCAATTCCCAGAATCCCCTAGTCAGTATGCTTCTGGGGGAATTCTGGGATTTGAAGTCCACCCATCTTAAAGTTACCACTGTTGAAAAACACTGCTCTAGGGAAATGTGAACAGCATACAGAGCCATTTAATCATGCCTGGGGTTCATATAAAAAAGCTTTTTAAAAAATGATTCAAATGCATACATTGATGTGGAAGGGTTTTAAAGATTAATATTCAATCAAAGCCAGAATTTTTTCTTTTTAAGATCAGGGCATAAATAGAAAAGAGATGCCTGGAAAATTATTTCAATATATGATTTCTGTGGTGAGGTTATTTATATGTACAAAGATGGAAAGATTCAACATTACCTGTCAAGGAGGGATGGTTGGTGAAATTGACAACTCGCTGACATGAACAAATAGTCTTTGATTAGAGAAAAGTTATTACTGACATTCATCAGTGACTTGAAACCTCACATGGACTTTCTGTGTGAGAAAGAAAATAACTTTGTGATTTATGGTTTTGATGATTACAGAGAGAAGGGAATTATGATGAAATTGGACAGAGTCATTTTATTAGAATTGTATATATAACTGCCAAGAGGGATATTGGAAGGGGCATCTTACATATGTTTTTTATTTTATTTTTATTTTCTACATCTTCTCTGCAACTTTCTTACAAGCTTGAAGAGGCCACTTTAATCATGAATTGGGATTGGTTGAAAACTTCCTAAGAAATGATCAGACAAGATCAGTGTTTTGGGGTATAATACAGGTCTAGTCCTCGACTTATGACTATGTTCACCCCAACATTTCTGTTGCTAAGTCAGACAGTTGTTAAGTGAGTTTTGCCCCATTTTACGACATGCCTCGCCAAAACTGTTGAGCGAATCTCTGCCGTTGTTAAGATAGTAACATGACTGCTGAGTGAAACTGGCTTCCCCATTGACTTGGCTTGTCAGAAGGTCGCCAAAGGGATCACGTGACCCTGGGAATCGGTTGCCAAGCACCTGAATTTTGATCATGTGACTGTGGGGATGCAGCAATGATCATCAGTGTGAAAAAGTCACTTTTTTCAGTGCTGTTGTAACTTTGAACAGTCACTAACTGAATAGTTGTAAGTCAAGGACTACCTGTATTTACTTATTTATTTGTTAAATTTCAGGGTGACTCTGGGAAGCTGTTTCACCCTGTCTAGAATCAAGCAGGATCACTTGTACCAGTAGTTCTTATGACCAGTTGCTTAATAAACATTCGAAGATACAATTTATAGGAACGTATGATCCAGATCCACATTTCCAACAATATTACAGCTCTTTGCAGCATCTCATGGTCACATGATCACATTTTACGACGGTTTTGTTGAAAACTGCACTTAATTTCTGGTTTCGGGCAAAACCACATCCTAGAGAACAATGGACTTGCCTAATGACCACAGCATATACTTAACTGTGACTTTTGCTTAACAATTGCTATGTTCAATCAGCCACCACAGTCACTTAAAGCCTGCTTCAAAAACATTATAAAATCAGGTTAGTCACATGACCAATCCGTTTTATGACCGTTGTGTCTTACAACGATAATGGACAAGTTCCCTTACGGTCATAACTCGAGATCTAACTTAACAATTCAGGGTTTTTCATGATTCACACCTCCACTTTCCATAACATCTTGAAAAACGCACCATGATTTTTCTGGAACAGGAAGCTGTGTTCTCTACTTAGGTGAGATTCAAAAATATTTTCAAAGGCAGCCTTTTGTCTCGTTCCTTGTTTCCTGGCCTTGAAAGAATGAAATCGTTAAATATGTTGCTAGGTTTTTCTTAACACGTTGGTGAGGGTTTTTTTTCTTTTCAGGTTAACAACCAGCAAAAGAGGATTTCTCATTTTATCTCATTTCATGTTTTGGCTTGCGCAATCCTTAATGAACATCGAGTCAAATTGTTGGCTAAAAAATATACAGTAGTGTTGTCTTTTTCCCCTTCTTTTTCCCCCCTGTTGGTAAGGGTGAAAAACCTCCCAGATAGCTTTAGGAAATCACTAAAAATAGAGCTTTTCTCCAAGAAGAGCGTTCAGTGACACTAGCTGCACCTCTTCTCAAGGTTTTTTTGCTCCTTCACTGTGGTTTTCACACTTCAGATTGTGTGTGGCTTCTACTGGGTTGTGTTGGGGTCTCAGGTTGACATCTGCAAAGCAGAAAGAGACTGGAAGCCCGTTTTCCCACTCCTAACTATGATTAAAAGGGAGAAGCTTTAGTAAAATGCAGCCTCCCTTCACCACAAATGACACAAAAATTAAAACTAGCAGCTGGTTTTTCAGTTCACCAAATCTTCTGCCTTTTAACAAAATGTACGGAGCGTCCTCAACTTCCAACCATCTGTTTAGTGACCATTCACAGTACTGAAAAAAGGGGCTTACAGTAAGTCTCTCACTTATAACTGTTGCAGCGTTCCCCACAGAAATGTGATCAAAATTTAGAACTTAGCTAGTAGTTTACTGGCTGGACTCATGTATCATTTAACTATGGTTTAATCTTGGTTTATTGACTCAACCACAATCAAACTAGATTCAAACATTAAGCAGGGAAGAGAGTCTAGGGATATAAAGCAACTAAATTGAAATCAAACCACAAAAGATATTTTATGTCCACTAGGCCTATATCTCTTAATATATATATATGGTCATATGTATGTGTGTGTGTGCGTGTGTATGACCATCGCAGCATCCCCATGGTCACATGATCAAAATTTGGGCACTTGGCAACTGGCATGTACTTATGTGGTCATCATTTGTGATCTTCCCAGCAGCTGGATTCACTTAACAACATGCTTCATTCAACAACGGCAATGTTTCACTTAAGAACCATTGCAAAAAAAGATCATTAAATCAGGAAGAGCTCATTCAATTGCTGCCTTGCTTAGCGTGAGCTTTGAAAACCTCTGGATATACAAATTGCTGCTGACACCTGTCCCAATTTTAGTCCTAAGGTGAGGACTACCTGTGCTTACTTTATCTAATGGGCATCCTAGAAGCTACTCCCAATTCCCTTCTCAAACTTTTTCTTTCATTATCAAAACCTCTTATCAGAAAGCTTTATCGAGCTTCAAGAACCCAGTCATAAGACCCTTCCTTCAGCCCCATCACAAACTTTGAACGTTCGCTGAATGAACAGTCATAACTCGAGGATTGTATTATAAAAACAATACGGAATGATCTTGATGCTATTTCAACCAATGACCATTTTCAAATACATTTTTGTACAGGTGGGAATTTTAAAATCCATTTAAATGTCGCTGTGGCGATGAAAAATGGATTCGTCTGTCGTTATCCAGAGAAAACCCATTTTTACCAAATTTTCAGTTATTTATCCAGGTTGGAGGAAGCCGTTCTCCAAAGCAGTGTTTCTCAATCTCAGCAACTTTAAGACATGTGGACTTCAATTCTCAGAATCCCCACAACTAGTTGTAGTTGATTAAGAAAAGCAAAAGGACATGAGTTCAAATTCTACCAACTAGAACCTGAATGAGGGTTCCATGACCAATGAAAGAGGAATGGGAGAGAGAAGAAACAACCTTGAAGTAAGTTAGTTGCTTATCGTTTGTTTCTTAATCAGGGTTTCCACAATTTTTTTAAAAAAAAGAAAATTAGCAAGTTTTGTAGCCTGAAAAGGCTTAAAACCCACTGATTTGGGCTCTGCGAGATGCAGATTTCATGTTGTTTTTGCACCATCAAAAGCTACATGGACTGTCTCAAGCTTCAAAGCCCTGGTGTGTGTTGCGGTAAGTGTGCCATTTGCTTCCCTCACTCACAAGGTTAAGCTTCTGTTTACTTTTTGTTTTACAGTGCTTATTTTAGCATTTACATTATGTACACAATCTGTTCTGAGTGCAACAAATTCGAGCTGGTGTAAAAAAAAGGGAGGAGGGGAAGAGCTACTGGTAATTTCCTAAATTCGTGCGGAAAAGAGCAAGTGAAATAGAGAGAAAGCAGATGGATCCAAAATTTCAGAATTGTTGTTGTAGAATTTTTTTGGCATGTAGAAGTAGAAGGACCATAGAATAGAATAGAATAGAATAGAATAGAATAGAATAGAATAGAATAGAATAGAATAGAATAGAATAGAATAGAACAGAACAGAACAGAACAGAACAGAACAGAACAGAACAGAACAGAACATACAAAATGGAAGGGAAGGGAAGGAAAGGGGAACAGAACAGAATAGAAAATACAGAAGGGAAGGGAAAGGAAATAGAGCAGAGCAGAGCACAACAGAACAGAATAGTAAAATGGAATGGAACGGAACGGAACGGAACGGAACGGAACGGAACGGAACAGAACAGAATAGAATAGAATAGAATAGAATAGAATAGAATAGAATTTCTATTTTCTATTCTATTCTATAACAGCATAGAAAAATAATGAATAGAATAGAATAGTGAATAGAATAGTGAATAGAATAGAATAAAAACTTTATTGTCACTTTAAATGTACACTAATTAGCATATATTAAAATGAAATTTCATTGCATACAGCTCTCCAAGGGTCTCCATCTCTAATATACACTACATAAACATGACAAGATAGACAGACAGACAGACAGACAGACAAATAAACAAATAAATACAAAATTATGCATGTACCCACATATATTATATGACATGGAAAAACAACACAGTCTAGTTTGCATGTGTACATGTATAGGGCAAGAGAAATGAATCTTGCTGGGTTTAGGAGACGGTTGGCACAGGGAACAAAGCTGTTACAGAATCTGTCAGTCCTGTCTGAAATACTTTGAAACCTCCTCCCAGAGGGGAGCAACAGAAACAGACTGTGAAGTGGGTGTGTGGGGTCTCTTAACAATGCTCTGAGCTCTAAGCACATAGCGCTTGTAAGCAGTATCCTGGATAGCAGGAAGTGAGCTTCCTATAATCTTCTCCACTGTTCTTACCACTCTCTGTATGAACTTTCTATCTGAAGCTCTGCTGACCCCAAACCAAACAAAGAGGCAGTTTGTTAAAACATTCTCAGTCGTGCCTCTATAAAAAGTGGCCAGGACAGAAAAAGAAAGATGCGCTCTCCTCATCTGACGCAGGAAACGCAAACACTGGTTTTCACACTTCACTAAGATGAGAGTGGATTCAAACTCCTGGCCAAAACACAGTGGGGTTTATGCCTCAGTTGTCTAGCTGCCTTAATAGTTTTCCAGGGTGAAGGAAGGAACGATCTACAGGCAGGGAAAATTGTGTGTCTCATCAGATTTAAATTAGCAGCCATGTGGGCTTAGCAGAGAACCAAATCAGTTTTAAAGCCTGATTTTCCTCAGAACCGTTCAGCTTCATCAGTTGAGGAAGAAGCTAAGAAAATCCTCTGTTTAGACCCCTCGCAGTTTGCCTACCGAGCAAATAGAACGACAGATGATGCTGTTAATATGACTCTGCACTACATCCTACAACATCTTGAATCTCCAAAGGCCTACGCAACGGTCCTCTTTGTAGACTTCAGCTCAGCACTCAATACCATCATTCCAGATATTCTCCTAACTAAACTGAATCAGCTAGCTGTACCTGACCACACTTGTAAATGGATGATAAGCTTCCTAACAGACAGGAAGCAGCAGATGAAGCTAGGCAAAATCACATACAGGTAGAGATACCTGTACAATTAACACAGCCCCCCCCCCCCCGGGCCATGAGCCCTCTCCACTTCTCTCTATATATCAATGACTGCACCTCAAAAGATCCCTCTGTTAAAGTACTGAAGTTTGCAGATGATACAACAGTGATTGGTCTCATTCGAGACAACAACGAATCTGCATACAGACGGGAGGTTGAACAACTACCCTTATGGTGCAACCGGAACAATTTTGAACTAAACACACTCAAAACTGTGGAAATGGTGGTAGATTTTAGGAGAAACCTCCTATACTACCACCTCTTACAATACTAGACAACACAGTATCAACAGTAGAGACCTTCAAGTTTCTAGGTTCTATCATATCTCAAGACTTAAAATCGACACCCTAACACCAAAAACGTCATCCCAAAAACGCAACAAAGAATGTTCTTTCTGCACCAATTCAGAAAATTAAAATTGTCCAAGGAGCTGCTGATCCAGTTCTACAGAGGAATTATTGAGTCTGTCATCTGCACCTCCGTAACTGTCTGGTTTGTCGGTTGTTAAGTGAGACATTTGTTAAGTGAGTTTTGCCCCATTTTACAATTTTTCTTGCCACAGTTGTTAAGTGAATCACTGTGGTTGATAAATTAGTAACTTAGTTGTTAAGCGAATCTGGCTTCCCCGGGGACTTTACTTGTCAGAAGGTCGCAAAAAGGGATCGTATGACCCAGGGACACAGCGACCATCATAAATGCAAACCGTTGTCAAGTGTTGAATTTTGATCAAGGGGATGCTGCAAAGATTGTAACTCTGAAAAACGATTGTAAGTCACATTTACATTACAGAGCCGTTGTAACTTTGAACGGTCACTAAACGACAGTTGTAAGTCGAGGATTACCTGTATAGGGAGGATATAATTACTTAAATACTATAAATAAAATAAGTTGAGGGCCTTCGCTAGGATGGACACTTTGGGTGAAATTCAGGAAGGGTCAGAAGGTCACGAAAGTTGAACACGTGACCCCGAGACACTGCAACTGTCATGAATCCATGCCAGTTGCCAAGCATCTGAATTTTGATCACGTGATCAAGGGGATGTTGCAACAGTCATGAAGTGTGAAAAACTGCCCTAAGTCAGTGCCATTGTAACTTCAAATGGTCACTAAACGAACTGTTGTAAGTCAAGGACTACCTCAGTGGTGGGATCCAACCGGTTCGCACCACTTCGGCCAAACTGGTTGTTAAATTGCTGGCTGGCCCCGCCCCACCCCACCTCTTCCAGAAGTCCCCACGCACCCCGTTTTGGCTCCCAGGTAAGTGCAGGGAGGCCTACTAGGCCCAAAATGGGGCACAATGCAGCCTATTTTTGCTCCCAGGGGGCTGCAAAGAGACCTATTAGGCCCAAAACAGGGCATGGGGGGTTGCGGTGTGGGCCCCCCACAGCACGTTTTTGCTCCCAGGGGGGTACAGAAGGCCGAGCGCTGCTTGTCACACTCCCTGGCCATGGCCACACCCACCCAGCCGGTCATTAGGGCAGAGAACCAGTTGTTAAATTATTTGAATCCTATCACTGAGATAATTGTGTGTGTGTGTGTGTGTGTGTGTGTGTGTGTGTATGTGTGTGTGTGTATAGCACCCACAGGAGTCAAAAACTAATCTTCATTCCAGCCACCCACGTTTCAAATAAATAGAATTAAGTATTTATTTTGCTGTTAGATTTTTATTTTGATTGAGCTTCTCGTGCATGCTCCTTTGCCCCAGGAAGTATCGGTGGTAATTGAGTGCAGAAAAACAAATACTTTTCAAGAAGGCAAAGAAGCACAGACATTTTCTTTTCGAATATTTGAAAGTATTTTCAGATGAGCGCAGGACATGTTCTTCTAAAAAGAAGCACCGACTTTTTTTCCAAAGTGAACAGCTCCAGAGATCTGCTGTGGGAATCACCATCAAGGATGGGCAACTGTGGCCCCTTTAAGACAGGTGGACTTCAACTCCCAGAATTCCTGCTACCTCAGGAATTCTGGGAGTTGAAGTCCACAGGTCATAAAAGGGCCATGGTCACCTACCTATTTTAAGGCTGATTGCTTAAGTCTTCCATATTCTTATCTTTTTCCCTTACCTGTGAAGATAGAAGGCTTTTATCTGAACACCTGGGTCTTTGGAGATTCAGAACAATGGCGGGATGGCTGCTCTCATGTCATAACATTCTTCTAAGTGATGCTCAAATAGGGAATTTTTGGAAATTCCTTTATCCGCTGGTCCAACAGGCCAACTTTAAAGGATGGTGGTTCTTCTGTAATCCTTGTTGTGAGTTTCAGTAAATCAGAATACCTCAAACACACAAGCTATATTAATATAGGTAGCCCTCAATTTAGGACTACAGCTAGGGCCAGAATTTCCATTGCTAAGCAAGATGGCTGTTAAGTAAGTTGTGCCTGATTTTGTGACCTTTTGTGCCATTCAGTGAATCGCTGCAATTGTTAAAGTGAATCCAGTGGTCATTAAGCAAATCCAACGTCCCCCATTGACTTCTCGGGATAGTAAGGTCACAAATAGCGATCACATGACCTCATGAAGTTGCAACTGTTGTAAATGCATGTCCGCTGCAAGCAGTCCAGTTTGATCATGTGACTGGGGGGGGGATGATGTTAAGATGGTGGTAAGCATGAGGACCACTAAGCATATTTTCACTGCCGTTGTAACTTTGAACTGTTGCTAAATGAATGATCGCAAGTCAAGAACGCCTTGTATATGGCCCATTGATAGACCTCGCTACAGATGTCTTGATCTTGAAGCTCTGGGTGTTCAGACCCTCCACAGGTCAGGATTCAACATTATTCAGTTTCAGGTGACTCTCCTGTTCGAATTTTGTATCTCATGCTGCTTCATTATCTTTTTGTTGATCAAACTTGTATATTTGATTTAATTGCTTTTCAGGAACCATGTACCAGGCACCAGCAAAGAACCAACATGTTACAATTATTCTCTGATGCATTCTTTGTATAAATTGGTTCATTAAAGAGGCGTCGAGAGCTGCAAGGAAGGGTTGTGTTTGGTTGTTGTTCTTTTCTAATTGCTCGTTTTCTTTGTTTTGGGTGAGAGGAAAGAGCCTCTTAATTGGAAACTGCAAAGACCAAAGCATATAACATTCTCAACAATCAGGAGATCTTAGAGAGAACACAATTGAAATGCTTTTCTTTTGGGTTTTGCGATGTTATTATTAAAGTAGCAGTTAAAGTGTTACTCAGCTGTGATGAGTGCACTGTAAGAAGACCTTAACAGCCAGACTGTGGACAGACCATCCTGGAGAAGATCTGTCATCATGAATGAAGGCAAATATACCATATGTGTCCCAGGATAATGTTGCAGGAACAAATCTGTCACTGGGTCCACAGGTTTTGTCCTCTGAGCTTTCGGATTCGTGCTGGACCGATCTTCAGGGAACTTCTCTGTAGCCTGTCAGCCTGTTTGCTAGAGTGGAGGTTGACAACCAACTCAATCAATCAATCAATGCAAAAACTCAGTTCCTTTGAGAAGACCATAAAGCTAATAAAAGCGGAAGGAAAGTGTAGAACAGGACAACCAGCAAGAAGGTAGATCGACTCATAGTAGTGATGAGTGCATTAGAAGAACAATTTGGAGACAGGCTCTTCTGTAGAACATCTGTGAGGTCATTAAGAATTGATACCAGTTGGATGACACATAATCGATGAATGAAGGAATGCAAAGATCCATCTCCTTTGATGTCCATAATGTTGGGAAAGGTGGAAGGAAAGAGAAGAAGAAGACAACCAGCAGGCTGGGATCAAATCAATGTGGAAAAATATTATCTATGAAGTCACCAAGAGTTGACATGAATTTGGTGGCCCATCACCAAGGAGGTTGAGATGGTTTTGCTCCTTGCTAGTGAGAAAGTGATTGAAGTGGGAAATAAAGGTTGGCCACTGGCTAATCTAGTGGGGATCAAAATAAAGATGGAGTCCACCTTGGGCAAGATCAGAGGATCAAGATCAAGAACCCAGAGTTATTAGAAGAGGCACTGCTGTTGGGAAAGTTCATTTATGGAGAGATTGAAGGAAGGACACCAGTGTATCCTGATGGTGACAACCGATATTGAGAGCAGGCAGTGGCCACGAAAAACACTTTTCAAAAGTCAAGAATGACCCTGTGATTGAAGCCTCATCCACTGGACACATAAAAGTGGGTGGAATTTACTACAGTCCTGGTCATCTTGATTTTTTAAAAAAAATCTTCATCCTGCAAACCTATTTCCTTGCATGATTTTCATCCTTTCCTTGTCTCTCTTCTCATAGTTCAATAAAAAGAAGGATTGAGGGTGACATGAGAGCAGTGTTCTAATATCTGAGGGGCTACCACAAAGAAGAGGGAGTCAATCTGTTCTCCGAAGCACCTGAAGGCAGGAAAAGAAGCAACAAAAGGAAACTCATCAAGGAGAGAAGCAACCTAGAACTAATTAATTCTAATTTCCTGACAATTAGAACAAAGTGGAACAACTTGCCTCCAGATGTTCTGAATGCTCCAATGCTTGAGGTTCTTAAGAATAGTCATTTGAAGAGATTAGACATGTACAAGGTCTCCTGCTTGAGCAGGGGGTTGGACTTGGAGGTCTTCTAGTCCAACCCCCTGCTCAGGCAGGAAACCCTATTCCATTGCAGTCAAATGGCTGTCCAATCTCTTCTTAAAAACCTCCGGTGATGGAGCACCCACAACTTCTGGAGGCAAGTCGTTCCACTGGTTAATTGTTTTAACCATCAGGAAATGCCTCCTTAGTTCTAAGTTACTTCTCTCCTTGATGAGTTTCCACCCGTTGCTTCTTGTCCTGCCTTCTGGTGCTTTGGAGAATAGCTTGACTCCCTCTTCTTTGGGGCAGCCCCTGAGATATTGGAAGTCTCCTATCATGTCACTTCTAGTCCTTCTTTTCATTAAGCTGGATATACTGAAATTCCTTCACCCATTCTTCATATGTGTTACCTTCCAGTCCCCTAATCATATTTGTTGCTCTTCTCTGCACTCTTTCTACAGTCTCAACATCTTTTTTTACATCATACAGGATGCAGCATTCCAAGTGTGGCTTTGCCAGGGCATTATAAAGTGGTATAGTTTTCATAGATTATTTCCCTTAAAATGTTTCCCATTTTGGTTTTGATAAATGGTCACCGGAAAGCAAAAGGCTAGAGTGCTCACTTTGTTCTAAATCTCCTTTTATTTTTCCTGATTGATATTACAATGAAGTGGTTCAGTGACTCACTGCAAAGCCAGGAAGTAGCTTCTCAAACCTTTTAATTATGATCTGTGTAGATCCTAGCTCATTTCTTCATGGGCAAGTTTCAGGGTTGTTGTTTTTTTAAAAAAAAGAAGAAGAGAGAATGAGAAGTAGAAATGCAGGGGAATACAATCTGAAATGTGTTAATGAATGCCTTTTATTCGTTTGATCAATTGCAACCTTGTGGCTAGAATACATCCTTGAATCTTGGGAAATGCTCAAATTATTCCATTTTATAAGAAAGCGAAGGATTGTTCATTGGCTGAATTATACAGCACTTCTCCCCTGTTGAATTAGGGTTTTGAAATTTAAACTGCAGTTCTGGAGGGGGAAATGTTCAATTTTTTTTAACCCAGATCTCATGACTGCACAGGTTTTATTTATGGAAAAAAAATATAACAGCTAATGCAGTACAAGCAGTCCTCATCTTACAATATTTCACTAAGTGACCATTCAAAGTTATAAAGGCACTGAAAAAGATGACCTAAGAGCCGTTTTTCATACTTATGACTGTTACATCATCTTCATGGTCACGTGATTAAAATTCAGGCACTTGGCAACTGACTCAAATTTATGACGGTTGCAGTGTCCCCGAGATATGTGATCACCTTTTGCGATCTGCTGTCAAGCAAAGTCAAGGGGGAAGCCAGATTCACTTAACAACCGTGTTGCTAACTTAACAACTGCATTGATTCACATAACTGCTGTTCCCAGAAAAGTTGTTAAATGGATCAAAACTCACTTAATAAATGTTTTGCTTAACAACAGAAACGTTGGTCTCAGTTGAGGTTATAAATTGAAGACTACCTATATTTACTAATAGGTAAATATGCACTAATAGGTAAATACGCACTCTCTTGATGTGTGGGCTTCAGCTCCCAGAATTCTCCAAGTGCTTTGGCCATTGCTGAGAATTCAGGGAATTCAAGGCAGCCACCAGACAGGTTGACTTCAGTTCCCAGAATTCCCTTGGTGATGTTATCATTGCTAGAAATTCCAAAATCCCAAGTTCGGAAGTGGCCCAGGATGCAGAATCCTGCAATGATGGAATGACTTACAGTTATGAAGGACAGAATTTCAATACCCTTGATCTAGATCAGGGGTCTCCACCTTGGCAACTTTAAGACTTGTGTACTTCAACTCCCAGAGTTCCTCAGACAGCAAATTCTGGGAGTTGAAGTCCACAAGTCTTAAAGTTGCCAAGATTGGAGACCCCTGATCTAGACGGTATTTATCAACCATTGGCAGCTTGAATACCTGTGGACTTAAACTGGCTGGGGAATTCTGGGAATTGAAGTCCACAGACCTTCAAAGTTTCCAAGTTTGAAAAATACTGGCCTAGAGCAGCGATCTCCAACCCTTCTGGCTTTGCGGACTGGCGGGAGGGAAGAGAGAAGGGATGGTTTCACATGAGTGGCAGGTGAGTGCACGCTCATGGAGCTCCCTTTGCAGAAACAGTGGGCACACGCATATGCACAAGTGGAGCTGTGAATATGTTTGCGCACTGCTCACAAAAGTGTAGCTGTGCACACGTGCAGCCATGCATTTTCACCCAATGCTTCCACGGCCTGGTTCCAAATGGGCCACGGCGGCCTGGGGGTTGGGGACCCTGGTCTAGAGTACTTTCATAAAAGTAAGGCCAGATTGTACTACATTGGATTGGTTAAGAACCATAGCTGGAATCATCTGGATGATGTGGTGAACTATAAATTCAAGCATCATAGGAATTAGCTTAACTCCATCCATGCTCCTTGTATCTTCTCCACTACCTCTTGATCATAAGGAGCATAAAACAACTTCCTTATTATTTCTGAGACTAGATCAGTGCTAGATCAACCTTGAGGACTTGAAGATTTCTGGACTTCAGTTCCCATAATACTCTGGGAGCTGAAATCCACAAGATTGAGAAATACTAACCTACGTTGACCAGGAAACTCTCCCTGTCCATTAACTGATCATAATACCTTGTTCTCCATTAATTCTGGTTCCTCAGCCTGATGGACTGGAGATGTTTTGGTCTTCAACACTCACATTCTTCCAGTTGACTTCATTATACCTCAGAGTCTTCGTTGCAGAGAATTAGGAATGCAGAATTGTCGTGTGAAGAAACTCTTCAACCTTTTGATTCCTTATCCTATTGGTGCTTGCTTTGGCCAACCTTAACAAGAAATCTTCTCTGTGGCTTTGCTTCCTCACCCCCCCCCCCAAGAGAACTAGATGCCCCTAATCCTGTAAACCTTGCAGAAGACCCGAATATCTAGATATTCATCTAGGCCCGTGATGGCGAACCTATGGCATCTGTGCACAAAGTGGCACGCAAAGAGCATGTCGCCTAGCACGTGTGGCCTTGCCTTTTTGTCTTCTGGGTTTCTGGCGTGCATGCGTGCGCAACGATCAGCTGTTCTTCATGCACGTGGGAGTGCCGAAAACCAGTGTGCACATACGCATTGGCCAGCTGATTGTTGGGTGCACATGCACGCAGAACCTGGAAATTCGGCTTTTCTGGAGCACGGTCCCTTCACGTGCATGGCAGTGCTCATGGCTGATCATTGGGCGCGAATGCGCACTAGTACCCAGAAGTTCAGCTTTTCCGGAGCACGGCCCCGACGAGCACATGTGTGCATTGTTTCGCCATCACTGATCTAGGCTTTGTGCCCCAAAATTAGGTGAGTTATGTTGATAATATGGCTTCTTTTTGAGGGTATTTTTTAACCAAAGTTACAGCCTTTTTTTTAGTGACAGTTCAGAGGCACTGAAGAAAGTGACTTATGGTCATTTTTCACATGCACAACCATTGCAACATCCCTGCGGTCACATGATCAAAATTATATTGCTAGGCAACTGGCTCATATTTATGACGGTTGCAGTGTGCCAAGGGTCATTTAATTCTCTTTTGCAACCTTCTGACAATGAGGAAGCCAGATTCATTTAACAACCGTGTCGTTCACTTAACAACTGCAGTGTCTGACTTAACAGCTGTGCCAAGAATGGCCATAAAGTGTGGCAAAACTCATTTAACAACTGTCTTGCTTAGCAACAGAAATGTTGGGTGCAATTGTGTTCGTATGTTGAGGACTATTGTTACGCTGGTTTTGATGTTTATAGTTTGCCCATGGTCATTGCTATGAAGCTGGGTGCTCTGGAAATCCTTTAAACAAATAACTAAGATTGCATGAGGTTAGGTAGGAGGAGTTGACTAGATTTATTGGGGAATAAATCTTAATAAGAATTGTCACCTGTGACAATACAGAGAAGTTTCAGGATTAATATCCTGCTTTTGAATTTTTTAATGGCATCTGAGTTTGCTCTGAAACGTGAGAATGCAGCAAAAGTAGAACTCCTCTTTTCATTTTCTTATATATATGTGGCAGACAATAAATACGAATTACCTCCAATGATGTTGGTTGAGGATTTTCTAGAGTGCTGTTTTTGAAATGATCTGGTCTAGTGTATAAATATATTTTCATCACTTAACAAAACTGCCTTTTTAGGTATATTCTTTTGGACAGTGAAAACATCATGTTGACTCCGCTCTTCTATGACAAAATTCAAATTTGGGAGCTGTAAAACAGTGTTTCTCAATCAAGAACCTTTTTTAAGTTTATGGACTTCAACTTCCAGAATTCCCCAGAATGCTAGCTGGGGAATTCTGGGAGTTGAAATCCACACCTAAAATGGCTGAGATTGAGAAACACTGCTTTAAAAGATTAAAAGAAACACAACCTGACCAATTCTTTTCATTTCCCTCTATCATTTCTTTAAAATATTCCTTTTCCTTTGGAAAAGCGAAGTGAACGTCTCTTTCCTTCTTTGTTCATTTTCCAGAATAATATTCAGCAATCCTTCTCCCATTGTTTCTGCAGAGGTATCCCCTGACTAATAACAGATCTGGGCATTTAGTGACACTCTAAAATTACGCCTTCAATCAAGCAGATTCTGTCTTACTTGACTGAAGCAACATATCTCCCTGGTTGTTGACAAGAGACACTTCACAGGCGCTGATTAGCTGAAAACCTGCCTTACACAACTGGCGAAAATTGAGCTCCAGCTAAGTCCTGAATTTTCATGAGCCTCTTTTTGATTTCGGCTCTCTGCACACGTGCAGACTTCTCTCAGCGGGTGCCACACGCGTGTGTCAATTGGTGTTCATCAGGAAGACAAATCGCAAATCACATCTGGCAGCCCAGTTGGTTGTGCTAAGAGTTGCTAGCATCTTCTCTTCTCTCCCTAATAGGCTACACAACATGGTAGATGTGTAACAATTAATCCTGTTGGGCCATTTAAGTTTGAGTTTTTCAGCGTTGGCGACTTTAAGACGTGTGATCTTCAACTCCCAAAATTCTGCAGCCAGCATGTTGGCCAGGGGATTCTGGGAAGTGAAGCAGTGGTGAAATCCAAATTGTTTTACTACCGGTTCTGTGGGCGTGGCTTGGAGAGCATGGTGTGGCTTGGTAGGTGTGGCTTGGGCATGGCAAGGGAAGGATACTGCAAAATCTCCATTCCCTCCCCACTCCTAGGGGAAGGATATTGCAAAATCTCCATTCCCACCCCACTGGGGGTCAGCCAGAGGTGGTATTTGCTGGTTCTCCGAACTGCTCAAAATTTCCATTACCAGTTCTCCAGAACCTGTCAGAACCTGCTGGATTTCACCTCTGAAGTGAAGTCTATTCTTGCTGCCTTTGGGATTCTGGATGTTGAGATATACACAACAACGCTGACTGTAGGATTCTGGGCATTGAAGTCCACTCAGGCTGGCTGGGGCATTCTGGGAAATGAAGTCCACTCATCTTGAAGTTCCCACAGTTGAAAAACATTAGTATGAATTATAAAATCGATACATCACAAATAAAAACTGAAGAGCTGAAGTTCCTCCTAAATAATCCATCATCGCCTAGAAGTGTAATATTACCTCCACCCACATAGCGGTCCTCCAAATAAGAGCCTTGTAAGAGCCTTGGTGGCACAGCAGACTAAAGTGCTGTTAAGTAGCACCAGCTGCCTGCAATTACTGCAAGTTCGAATCTCACCAGGCTCAAGGCTGACTCAGCCTTCCATCCTTCTGAGGTAGGTAAAATGAGGACCCGGATTGTGGGGGAAATAAGCTGACTTTGTATAAAAAAGAGCACCGCTTAGGGGGAGCCGAAAGCCCTACTAAGCAGGTATATACAAAAGTATGAAGGCTATTGCTTAACGCATTGTAAGCCTCCCTGAGTCTCCGGAGAAGGGCGGCATATAAATCAAACCAATCAATCAATCAATCAATCAATCAATATTGAATTTTAATCAAATCCAATTATAACCAAAGTGCCCAACTTCCTTCTTCCCCCATCTTCGCCATACTGTGTAATGTTTGTCTGATCCTTAAAATCATTCATTGATAGATATGACAAACTTGTTTTTATGACCTTTTGAATTCAGATACAAGTAGTCCTCGACTTACAACAGTTCGTTCAACAACCACTCAAAATCACAAAGGCACTGAAAAATGTGACTCGTGACCATTTTTTACACCTTTGTAACATCCCCATGATCACATGACCAAAATTCAGATGCTTGCGACCGTTGCTGGGTCCCAAAGTCATGTGATCACCTTTTGTGGCCCTTTCCCAAGCAAACTCGATGGGAATGCCATATTCGCTTAACAACTCCGTTATTAACTTATCTATGGTGGTGACTCACTTAACAATTGTGGCAAGAAAGGTCGTAAAATGGGACAAAACTCACTTAACAAATGTCTCACTCAACAATGGAAAATGATAGGCTCATTTTGTGGTCATAAGTTGAGGACTACCTGTATTTTCAGGTCAAGAAAAAAACCTGACCCAGGGATTTTGAGTTTCTGTGTTACATTATAGAAAAACAGAAAACCTGAGCATCGGTTTAAACGAAAATCAAATGTGAAGGATACTCCAACTGTAAATTCAGATATGGCCTTGCTTATAGCTCCTATATTAAATGTGATTCTCAGAAATACATATGAAATAGAACAGAATAAAGGAAGGGACCTTGGAGGCCTTCTAGTCCAACCCCCTGCTTAGGCAGGAAACCCTACACCACTTCAGACAAATGGTTATCTAATCTCTTCTTAAAAACTTCCAGTGTTGGAGCATTCACAACTTCTGGAGGCAAGTTGTTCCACTGATCAATTGTTCTCCCTGTCAGGAAATTCTTCCTTAGTTCTAGGTTGCTTCCTTCCTTGATTAGTTTCCACCCATTGCTTCTTGTCCTGCCCTCAGGTGCTTTGGAGAATAGCTTGACTCCCTCTTCTTTGTGGCAGCCCCTGAAATATTGGAAGGCTGCTATCATGTCTCCCCTAGTCCTTCTTTTCATTAAACTAGACATACCCAGTTCCTGCAGCCGTTCTTCATATGTTTTAGCCTCCAGTCTCCTAATCATCTTGGTTGCTCTTCTCTGCATTCTTTCTAGGGTCTCAACATCAAATACATTTTAGATTAGTGATCCCAGCTTGCTATTATAAAAACGAAGGCAGACAGCAGTTACTTCTGACTTTCTGGCCTTTTTTCCTGCAAGGTGAATCCGTTCCAAGGTTAAAATTATTTTATTATCCGTGCTCGTGTTTGGTGTAGCTTTTTGCTTCCATAAAAGTTTTCATTTCATGTGTTTTGCAATCCCCTTGGGAAGCATTGCAAAGCTCGATGGAATTATTAAAAGAGGGGGAATTTCATTAAGAGCCAATGGAAATGCAAAATTCACGAAGTAATCGAGCAGAAGGGTGGCTGCAAGAGTCTGACATCCACTTCAAACTTTTCCTTGGTCTACAATTCATTATCTGACCTTACCCAAAAGTTCTTTGAAACAGAATGAATAAAACGGAGCTGCATTGCAATTTGTCTGCCGTGAAGGAGCAAATAAACAGGGAGCATAGATATTACAGGTAGTCCTCGACTTATGATCACAATTGAGCCTGAAATTTCTGTTGCTAAGCGAAACATGTGTTGAGTTTTGCCCCATTTTACAAGCTTTACTGCCACAGTTGTGAATCTGGCTTCCCCAATGACTTTGTCAGAAGGTCGCAAAAGGTGACACATGATCCTGGCACATGGGAACCGTCATAAATGTGAGTCAGTTGCCAAGTATCTGAATTTTCAATCACGTGACTATGGGGATGCTGCAATGGTTGTAAATGTGATGAAAAACCCACTTTTTTCAGTGTCATTGTAATTCGAAAGGTCACTAAACGAACTGTTGTAAGTTGAGGACTACCTGTATATTGTAGTCTTTGTTTAATGACCATTAAAAGTTATGAAAAACTCCCCAGAGCTATTTACAACCCAGTTCCAGAGTTCCTGACGACCATATGCATACACACACACATACCATCACAATCATGTGATTGCATTTTGGGCACTTGGTAAATGGCTCACATTTATGCTGCTTGCAACATCCTGCAGTCACGAGATCGCAACTTTTGGTGGTGTTTTTAGCTAGTTTCTAACATATACTTTGCAAAAAAAAAAAAATACCCCCTTTAAGAAAACACCTTTGTTTAAAATGACCTCAGTATTCGTTTAATAACTGTAGCATTTGCTTAGTGACTGCAGTGTTCGCTTAACGACTGCCACAAAAAAGTTTTTAATCCATCCACAGGTATCCATCATTCGATCCATGATTGAAAATGCAATCTTCTTTCCAATTACTTTCCTTGGAATTAAATACGAGCCATTCTACCACCACTCTATCTGTTTAGCTGGAAGTAAATTCTACTTAATAAGTACGCATAGGGTTGCATCAGCAAAATTTTAAGGAGAACTTGTGTTGCATTTTTAGTCTTTTTTTTTTAATTGTTCTGCATCCCCATGAAATTCGCTGCGAAGTTCCAGAAATACATAGATGTTGCTTCTATGGCCTAGGGCTTAAAACCCAGAGCAAATTCAATTTATCAGCCATGTAATTTTAATTCAGCTCCCATATCCAGCTGGAATTACAGAGTTCTGAGCCATAAAAGTTAAATCAAAGCATGTGGTTTAAAACCCTCTCAAAAACCACCCGAGTGAATAAGAGAGAACTCTGCAGCTAATGGTTTTTGAGAGCACTATCAGCAATCTTATTAAAGGGATCATTATCATTTTTATTTCATCAGCCTACCTACCATCCTCCTTATTTATATATATATATATATATATATATATATATATATATATATATATATACACACACACACCCCTAGGGTTGCCTTTATCATAAGGTGGAAAATAATAACATAACAAAAGAAATGCAATAAATAGAATCGCTATGGAAACCTACACCATATCTCAGGTCTTTGGGAAAGGAAAGAAGAAAAAAAAATATTTTTTCTATTTTCCTTTGGTAATGAGTAAGGAGACAGAACAGGGGTGAAATGCTACCAGTTCGGGCCCAAACCAGTAGTAAATAATTTTATTTATTTATTTATTTATTGGTTCGATTGATATGCCGCCCTTCTCTGGAGACTCAGGGCAGCTTACAATGCGTTAAGCAGTAGCCTTCATACTTTTGAATATACCTGCTTAGTAGGGATTTCAGGGGCCCCTAAGCGGTGTTCTTTTTTTATACAAAGTCAGCTTATTGCCCCCACAATCCGGGTCCTCATTTTACCTACCTCGGAAGGATGGAAGGCTGAGTCAACCTTGAGCCTGGTGAGATTTGAACTCACAGTAATTACAGGCAGCTGGTGCTACTTAACAGCACTTTAGTCTGCTGTGCCACCAAGGTAATGCTACTGGTTCGCCGAATCGGTAGTAAGAATGTAAAAAAAAAAAAGTTCCGACAATCACACGTCACTCAGCTGATCGTCGGAACTTTGTTTTTTACTTTTTAGGCATTTGTTTACTACCTATTCGCCCGATCACAGCCAGCGAACTGGTAGTAAACCAGTTCAGATTTCACCACTGAGACAGAACCATGAAACATGGCTGGAATTAAACCCTGTTGGAATTAAATGCTGGGTAATAATAACAGTTGTAGTTACCCAGACATAGGATTCAAGCCTTTTAAGACTAAAAGCTATTGGTCCGAAGCAGAAAGAGCTCTTGAATTGCAACCTTTCAATTCTGCTTAGAGGAATATAGGTAATCCTCAGTTTATGACCACAATTGAGCCCAAAAATTATGTTGCTAAATGAGACACTTGTTAAGTGAGCTTCGTCCCATTTTACGATCTTTCCTGCCACAGTTGTTAAGCGAATGACTGCAGTTGTTGAGTTAGTAACACGGCTGTTAAGTGAATCTGGCTTCCCCACTGACTTTGCTTCTCAGAAGGTCGCAAAAGGATCGCATGACCCTGGGGACACTGCAACCATCATAAATATGAACCAGTTACCAAGCATCTTAATTTTAATCACAGGATCATGGGGATGCTGCAAAGATCGTAACTGTGAAAAACAGTAATAAGTCACACTTTTCAGCTTTGAAAGGTTACTAAACAAACTATTGTAAGTCAAAGATTTTTGGTGAAGAGGGAGAGGACTACTTGGGTAGAGGCAGTGGTGGGTTCCTCCCGGTTCGGCCCGGTTCTCCGAACCGGTAGCGGTGACGATATGATGTCACCGAACCGGTTCTGCCCTGCCCCCTGCATTATTCTTACCTTTTATTTGGCCCTACCCCCAATCTATTGCAGCCTCCTGAGTCCCAGCTGATGGCTAGAGGGAAAAAAACTGTTTAAACTCTTGCCGCGAGGCTTCAAAGGGCTGCCCTACAGCTGATCAGTGTTAAAACAAATGAGTAGATCAGTGCCTGCAAAAATAAATGGGTAGACCAGTGCCTGCAAAAATACATGAGTAGATCAGTGTCTGCAAAAATACATGAGTAGATCAGGGCCTGCAAAAAATAAATGGGTAGACCGGTACAGCTCTGCAAGCAGTTAAAAGCCTGGTAGACCAGTACCTCTGCTAAATCCTAAAGAATTGTCACATGACCATCAAGCCATGCCAAAAAGGGCTGGCAAAATTGAAGGAGGAGACATAAGAAACAATTAAATTGTACAATCTGCCCATCACCAATTCCCAGCCAAAGAAAGGAAAAAGTCCTATTAAAATGCAAAACTCAGGATCCACATGAGAAAGATAATTCTCTTATATCCTGATTTTTTAAACCTGTGGATGGGTGATGATGAAAGTATTGTTTCTCTGCTTTGGCAAATTGAAGAAGCGTGGACTTCAACTCCCAGAATTCCCCAGGCAACTCCCAGAATTACTCATGGCTGGCTAGGGAATTCTGGGAGTTGAAGTCCACGCTTCTTCAAGTTGCCAAGATTGACTGCATTAATGGATTGACATAGCTTGACAATGTTACCTAGTTTGTTTATTTATTTATTTATTTCCAATTTCTATACCGCCCTTCTCCCTGAGGACTCAGGCCGGTGTACAGCCAGAAATAAAAACATGAAATATAAATATTAAAACAATTAAAATATATATAAATTTGGCTACAAAATTTAAAACTCACAAACCAATTAAAATATTCAAAATATTTAAAATTTCTTCTTAAGCCAGCCCGGCTTGTTGGAAAAAATGAGTTTTGAGGGCACAGCGGAAGGCACTGAGGTCATGAATTCTCCTAATCTCCGGGGGCAACTGGTTCCAGAGGGTGGGTGCCCTTGGGGGTCACCAGCCTACATTGTTTGGCTGATGGCACCCTGAGGAGGCCCTCTCTGTGGGAGCGCACGGGTCGATGGGAGGTCATCGGTGACAGCAGGCGGTCTCGGAGATAACTAGGCCCTATGCCATGGAGCACTTTAAAGGTGATCACCAACACCTTGAAGCGCACCCGGAAGACCACTGGAAGCCAGTGGGAGTTGGGTGATGAAATGTCTACAAGTAATCCACGAAGCTCCAAGGATTCTGTAGACTAGGGCTGTCAAACTCCCGCGAGCCAGATGCGTCACACGCTGGCCACACCCACGCCTGGTTTAGTGAAGGAGGGGAAAAATCCAGATACGTCACGTGGGGCCGCCGTGACGATGTGAGTTTGACACCCCTGCCATTGACTGGCTTATATTTTAATAGGGTTACAAGAGTTTTTACGAAGGCTGTTATTTTAGAAACGATGCTTTTTAGTCGTAAAATCTATGTTTGAGTATCGAACTGTGATACAACAGAGCTGGGGTGGCGCAGTGGTTAGAGTACAGTACTGCAAGCTACTTCTACTGACTGCTGATTGCCAGCAGTTCGGCAATTCAAGTCCCACCGGCTCAAGGTTGACTCAGCCTTCCATCCTTCCGAAGTTGGTAAAATGAGAAGTTGGTAAAATGAGATTGTTGGGGACAATAGGCTGACTCTGTAAACCGCTTAGAGAGGGATGTAAAAGCACTGTGAAGCGGAGTATAAGTCTAAGTGCTATTGCTATCACGATACTATGAAATGGAAGCTTTTAAGAAGAGCTGGACAGCCACTGTTAGAGGATAAATTTCTGAACCGAGATGACCTTTGCACTGTCACTCATGCCCTGGTTACTTCCCGCTTGGATTACTACAATTCCCTCTACATGGGGTTGGCCCTTGAGGTGCACCCGGAGGCTCCAGCTGATCCAAAATGCGGCTGTGCGGGTTATCACGGGAGCCCCTTGTTACTCCCGTATAACACCTCTCCTACGCGAGCTACACTGGTTACCAGTGGTCCTCCAGATCCGCTTCAAGGTGTTGGTTCTATAAGGCCCTACATGACAGTCCGAGTTATTTGCAGGACCTTCTCCTACCTGCCTCCCACCGTCCTGCTTGTTCACATAGGGCTGCTCTCCTCAGGGTACCATCGGCGAGCCAATGCCATCTGTCGACGCCCAGGGGGAGGGCGTTCTCTGTAAGCACGCCCACCCTCTGGAATGAGTTACCTACTGAGCGCCGTACGGCTCCTGATCTCCTCTCCTTCTGTCATGACCTGAAGACTTGGCTGTTCAAGCAAATGGGCTGACTATGATTCTGGGTTTTATTATTTATTATCTAATTTGATTTTAAAAGGGGGTTTTATTGTTGAATGTTTTTAACTTGTGTACGCCGCCCTGAGTCCTTCGGGAGAAAGGCGGCATATAAATACATGAAATAAATAAATAAATAATACTTAGCGTCTGATTGCTTGATTAAGCAATGGGTTCTGTTAACTATTTCAGATTCCTTTATGGCTGTTGTATGTAGAGAACTACCTATAAATTCTTCCCACCCCGTCCTGGATTCATTGCATGACTGATACGTATAACCGGTCGTTAGTACTTACTCTGAGAGCTCTCGAGGCCATTTGGGGGTTTATCTGAGCCCTCAAAATCACTTGAATCAGGGTGCAATTGGTTGTGGAAATTTCTTGGAACTGCTACAAGGACTGTGTTGTAGACAGGAGACAAGTGGTGTCCTGTCCCTCCCCCTCTGTTGATGGAGGGGTGTTCAATTCTAACATGGGGGAGGGAGGGGTTATCCCTCTTTCAAACCAATGGTCCACGCTGTCCAGAATTTGGCAGGCTAAACATTGAACAGCCTTAAATCTCAAACTTCCTCTTCAAGGAATCTTACTTTCTATTAAAGAAGAGGAAAAGGACACTGTATTTGATCATGCAAATATTATATGTTGCTGCTAAATATAGATTTAGTGCACACCACGTGCGCTGTCAATTGCACAGTGAGAAAATTATAAAAATCACAAATTTCTTCCCCTTCCTGCTTTCTCTGGCCAAATTCTGTGCTGAGAGCATCTCTTTTCCTGGAGAGAGATTGTCCCTTTAATGCAAAAATAAGTCCCTTTGTAGGTTGTGCATCATTCAGACCAGTTTCTGAAATTTGGCAACTGGATCAGTGGTGGGTTTCAAAATTTTTTACTACCGGTTCTGTGGGTGTGGCTTGGGGAAAGTTACTTCAAAATCCCCATTCCCTCCCGATCAGCTGGGACTTGGGAGGCAGAGAATAGATGGGGGCGGGGCCAGTCAGAATTTTTACTACTGTTTCTCCAATCTACTCAAAATTTCCACTACCGGTTCTCCAGAACTGGTCAGAACCTGCTGAAACCCACCTCTGAACTGGATGACCTGTGGACCTCAACTCCCAGAATTCCCCAGCCAGCCATTGAAGTCCATAGGTCTTCAGTTGCCAAATTTGAAAACACTGATTTAGATGGTGTTTTTTTCAGGGAGAGAGGCGTAAAGCACTCCCTACTATCCAAAGCCCCCACTTTTTTCATCCCCGCAGACAATTTCTGCACAATTTGGCCCATCGAGAGGAACCGTTCTGATAGTACTTGTAGAAAAGGGAAGGCATGCAAGCTGATTTTATTGCCGTAATGTTGGAAACCTGGGCTTGATTTAGAAATAGGTTGTCTTCTGGGAGACAGATTAAGTTCCCAAATTGGCTCTTGCTGTTGAATAAATTGCATATTACAAAACAGCAGCCAACAAAGGAGGCTGATTGAATTACTTCTTCCGGCTTCTTTTGTGGCTGAAGATGTTTGGGTGGAGAAAAAAAAAACAGCACCCTCTAAAGAGTCATTACAGAAGGAGAATATCTTAAGAAGAGATCAAAGCTTTGGATTCCTTGTTAAGGGTTTTCTGTACACAAAAAGGATTTGGACTTTTCAGATCGAGCAACATAGAATAACAGAATAGCCGAGTTGGAAGGGACCTTGGAGGTCTTCTAGTCCAACCCCCTGCTCAATACCATTTCAGACAAATGGCTGTCCAATCTCTTCTTAAAAACCTCCAATGTTGGAGCACTTACAACTTTGAGAGACAAGTCATTCCACTGATTGATTGTTCTCAGTTAGAAATTTCTCCTTAATTCTAGGTTGCTTCTCTCCTAGATTAGTTTCCATCCATTGCTTCTTATCCTGCCCTCAGGTGCTTTGGAGAATTGGTTGATCCCCTCTTCTTTGTGGCAGCCCCTCAAATATTAGAAGACTGCTATCATGCCACCCCTATTCCTTCTCTTAGTTAAACCAGACATAACACAATTCTTTCAACCGTTCTTCCTATGTTTTAGCCTCCTGTCCCCTAATCACCTTTATTGCTCTTCTCTGCACTCTTTCTAGAGTCTCCACATCTTTTTTATATCACAGTGACCAAAACTGGATGCAGTATTCCAACACAATTCTTTCTGATTTTCCTTCCCTTCTTTGTTTGTTTCCCTAGGAAATTGCCCCTATAATCCAGTGGTAGGATTCAAAATTTGTTACTACCGGTTCTGTGTGTGTGGCATGGCTTGGTGGGCGGGGCTTGGTGTGCGTGGCAGGGGAAGGATACTCTAAAATCTCCATTCCCACCCCACTCCAGGGGAAGCTTACTGCAAAATCCCCATTTCCTCCCAATCAGCTGGGACTCAGGAGGCAGAGAATAGATGGGGGCGGAGCCAGTCAGAGTTGGTATTTACTGGTTCTCCGAACTACTCATAATTTCCACTACCGGTTCTCCAGAACTGGTCAGAACCTGTTGAAAGCCACCTCTGCTATAATCATGGTTGTGTAAGCTAATCAAAACGTATCCTGTGCCAATGACTTTAGTGGCATTCCAACATGGAAATAGTGAGGTAGGTAGTCCTTGACTTACGGCTGGTTGCTTAGCAATTGTTCAGAGTTATGACTTATCTGGAAAAAAAGCTGATAACAGTTCTGACATCCCCAGCCATCACGTGGCTGCACTTCAGATGCTCTTAAACACAGCCACGTTTTACTTTCAGTGAAATCACATTATGGTAAATTTTGGAAAAAGTGCAAAGAAGAGCAACTAAGATGATTAAAGGGCTGGAGACCAAAACATATGAAGAACAATTGCAGGAACCCGGTATGGCTAGTCTAGAGAAAAGGAAGAATTAGTGGTGACATGATATGCGTATCCCAGTATTTTGAGGGGCTGCCACAAAGAAGAGGGGGTCAGTCTATTCTCCAAAGCACCTGAAGGCAAGATAAGAAGCAATGGTGGAAACTAATCAAGGAGAGAAGCAACCTGGAATTAGGGAGAAACTTTCTAACAGTCAGGACAATTAACCAGTGGAACAACTTGCCTCTAGAAGTTGTGGGTGCTCCCTGGTGACTTCTAAGAAGAGATTGGACATGGTATAAGATCTCCTGCTTGAGCAGGGGGTTGGACTAGAAGACCTCCAAGGTCCCTTCCAGCTCTAACTGATTGATTAAACAATGTGTTTGTTTAACTATCTCAGCATTCATTTAATGACCATCATGTTTGTCTAATAAGCACCATGTTTGCTTAACGACCACTGCAAACGACATCATAGAATCAGATCAGTTGCTTAATTGACTCAAATTAAAACCATCATGGGATACAACCATAATGAGCAGGCTTCATTATGGTCGTATGTAGAGAACTATCTATAATTTTTTTTTCCGCTCCTGTCCTGAATTCCTCGCATGACTGATATGTATAAATCTCTTTTGTACATCATCTTTGCAAACTTAAACATGTTTAATGCATGAAAAGGAGAATTGATGCAGGAAGTGGAGCACTCAGTCGTCCAAATGTGGCCAAAAATGGACTCCAGATCTTTCTTCATACTAAGTTGCCTTCTTCAGGTAGTCCTCAACTTATGACCACAATTAACTAACAAATTTATTACTTGTTAGTCTTCTGAGAACACAGAAGGCAAACCTCAATGGTCATCTTCTCATTCCCATTTGAGCTAAACGAGACAGTTGTTAAGTGAGCTGTGCCCTATTTAATGGCCTTTCTTGCCACACATGTTAAGTGAACCACTGCAGTTGATAAGTCAGTAACCTGGTTGTTAAGTGAATCTGGCTTCCTCATTGACTTTGCTTGTCAGAAGGTCGCAAAAATCACAGGACCCAGGGATACTGCAACCGTCATAAATTACAAGCCAGTTGCTGAACATCTGTATTTTAATCATATGACCATGCGGATGGTGCAACAGCTATGAATGTAAAAAAAACGGGCGTAACTTACTTTTTTCAGTGCCATTTCAACTTTGAACAGTCAGTAAACGAATTGATGTAAATCAAGGACTACCTGCAATCCATCTGGAGATGACTTGGGCACAAGTGATTGTAGGCAACTTTGCCTTCAAGGCAGTGCCAAGGTCTGACCTCCACGGAGGGATCAAACCCATCTCGAAACATGGTTCAGCATTCTTAATGCGTTTTGGAGTTGCAAGGATAACTCTAATAAACGTGGACAGAATGATTTTGAGGATGTCAAGATTTCTAAAAATACAGACTTGAACACCGGAGAGACGTGGGAGGTGACCTTGGTAGCAAAGAACTTGAAAACTAGAAACATAAAGTAGTTTCTCTTTTTGAAAAGCCAACGGAGGAACTGCCAGCAAGCAAGGATAGATATAAAAAAATATTCTCCTCAAGGAAGCGAAGGCTGGAACAGTGCTCTAAGGAATTTATCAATGGGCAGTGGCTGGTTCGAGTTGTCGTTAATTTGCCGATTATGCGTTTTATGATAATGTCATGCAAATAACTAGGACTCGTTAGTCTTCTGAGAAGGAAGAAGGTAAATCCCATTGGTGGTCTTCCCACTTAAAAGACAAGGATAATTGCAGACCTTATATAAAAATGAAACTGAAATCTTTTGACCTACAAATTTTTATAGGGGTTGGATGATGGGAAAAATATTTATTTATTGTATTTATTTATTGATTGGTTCAATTTATATGCCGCCCTTCTCCAGAGACTCAGAGCGGCTTACAATGCGTTAAGCAATAGCCTTCATATTTTTTGTATATACCTGTTTAGTAGGGGTTTGCCCCCCTCCCCCCAAGCAGTGTTCTTTTTTATACAAAGTCAGCTTATTGCCCCCACAATCCGGGTCCTCATTTTACCTACCTCAGAAGGATGGAAGGCTGAGTCAACCTTGAGCCTGGTGAGATTTGAACTCGCAGTAATTGCAGGCAGCTGGTGCTAATTAACAGCACTTTAGTCTGCTGCGTCACCAAGACTCTTAATGGAAATAGACCTGGATTCCATGGTTGATAAGTTATAAGATACAGGTAGTCCTCAACTTACGACCACAGTTGAGCCCAGAATTTATGTTGATAAATGAGAGATTTATTAAGTGAGTTTTTACGACTTTTTTTTGCCACATTTGTTAAGTGAATTGCTGAGGTTGTTAAACTAGTAACACAGTTGTTAAGTGAATGTGGGTTCCCCCATTGACTTTGCTAGTCAGAAGATTGCAAAAGGGGATCATATAACCCCGGGATACTGCAACCGTCATAAATATGAGTCAGTTGCCGAGGATCTGAATTTTGATCATGTGACCCTGGGGATGCTGCAATGGTCATAAGTGTGGGGAAAAAATGGTCACTTTTTTTCAGTGCCGTTTGAACAGTTCATTAAATGAACTGTTGTAAGTCGAGGACTACCTATAGGAAGGGGTCATGAAGATCATCTAGCCAACGTGTAGCAAAGATAATGAATGCCTCCTAATTCTGCCAACTGCCATTAGTTAAGTGAGTTTTGATCCATTTAACAACCTTTCTGGGAACAGTTGTTCTGTGAATCACTGCAGTTGCTAAATTAGTAACATGGTTGTTAAGTGAATCTGGCTTCTCTCATTGACTTTGCTTGTCAGAAGGTCACAAAAGGCGATCATGTGACCCTGGGATATTGCAACCGTCATAAATATGAATCAGTTGCCAAGCATCTGATTTTTTATCACATTACCATCAGGTTACTGCAACTGTCGTAAGTGTGAAAAACATTCTTTTCAGTGCCGTCTCAACTACAACTGGTCACTAAATGAACTGCTGTAAGTCGAGGAGTACCTGTATAAGATAGGTTTCATCCATGGTAATTGCAGAAAGGCTATTAAATGCACCTGAGATGGAAGACTACAGGTAGTCCTCAATTTACGACTGGAATTGGGGCCAGAATTTCCATTGATAAGCAAAGTGGTTGTTAAGTGAGTCACATCGAACTTTAGAACCTTTTTTGCCACGGTTGTTAAGTGAATCCAGTTTCCCCCATTGTCTTTGCTTGTCCTTTCCTTTGCAAGGAAAATCACAGATAGCCTTCACATGACTCTGGATTTCTGCAATCATTGTAAATCCCTGTTGGTTGCCAAGTGTCCAAATTTTGATCACATGACCATGTTATATGTGTAAGGACTGGTAATAAGCCTTAATACTTTCTCAAATCATAACACCTTGTGTTCTGCCCCAGCTACAGACCCCAAAGAACGCAGCACACACAAAGTCTGTACAAACCTTAGTTTACTAAATTAAATCAGTTCAATCTTTTTCAAACAAAGGCTGTTAATTAACTTTCTTAACAGCCTACAAGAATCCAAAGAATAAATAATCGTGATCTTATTATGGTTGGCAGAAAGCCCAAAAGCAATTTGCAGGAAATTGATAAGAGAACTAAGATCCAGACGCGAAGGAGAGTGAACAAAGTTGTTCCCTGCAAATTGCTTCAGTCGGCGTTCCTCCTTAAATAGGCTAAGGGAGTGGCCAATTATCCCCAAGCCTTAGTCTCGAGGAAACCTCCTCCTGAGGAGCCACTCCTGCCTTTTGGCAGCTCTGCGCGCCTATGCATTGAGAAGAGGCGCCTTCTCTTCTTCCTCTTCACTTATGGGAGCTTCTGGAGGTTCTGAAGGCCCTGGCTGAATCCCCGCCTCTGGCACCACATCTTCTCCAGCCTCCTCATTGTCTGACTCGAGTGCCAGTTGCACAGGCTGCTGGCGCAGCGCCACTCCAGCCTCCTTACTGTCAGAATCAGCTTCTAGCAGCACAGGCCGCTGATGGGCCACAATACCTTGATAAAAGACTGGAAACCCGTTATGGATCACAGTCATGTGATCAAAATTTAGGTGCTTGGCAACTGGCAGGTATTTATGATGCTTGAAGTATCCTGGGTATTCATGTCATCATCACTTGTGACCTTCCCAGCTGGCTTCCCACAAGCAAAGTTAATGGGGAAAGCTTGATTCACTTACTGACTGCAGGATTCACTTAACAACTGCAGTGATTCCCTTAGCAAACATAGCAAAAAAGTCATAGAGTTGGGTTACGACTTACTTAACAACCGTCTTACTTAGGGATTGAAATTCTGGTCCTTATTGTGGTTGTGAGTTGAGGACTAGCTTTATTTATTGATGTAAAAGCCTGCGGGATGACACTGGATCAGTCACCTCTCTCTCAGTCCAACCCACCTCACAGGGTTGTTGTGGTGGGGGTGTTGTTGTTGAGTTGTTTGTAAAAATAATAAAGGCAGAATGCAGATAGAAAGAGAATGAGAGAGAGAGAGAGAGAGAGAATGATAGAGGTAAGGGATGAGTGGATGAGTGGATGGATACACAGACTGACATGATAGAAGTTAGACAGACATGATAGAAGTTAGACAGACATGATAGAGAGATAGACAGGCAGACATGACAGAAGAGATGGATGGATGGATGGATGGATGGATGGATGGATGGATGGATGGATATAGACAGACAGACATGATAGAATTAAAGATAGACTATGATAGGTTAGATGATAGATAAGATGATAGATAAGATAGATAGATAGAGATAGCTATAGACAGATAGACAGACATGAAAGAATAGATAGAAAGAAGAGATAGAGATAGACAGACATGATAGAAATTAAAGATAGACAATGATAGATTAGATGATAGATAAGAGAGATAGAGAGATAGCTAGACAGACAGATAGACAGACATGATAGAAGAGCTAGAAAGAAGAGATAGAGACAGACAGACATGATAGAAATTAAAGATA
>WNWU01013585.1:1595057-1605454 GCA_012654045.1 Ptyas mucosa
AGATAGAGACAGACAGACATGATAGAAATTAAAGATAGACAATGATAGATAAGATGATAGATAAACTGAGATAGATAGATAGATAGATAGATAGATAGATAGATAGATAGATAGATAGATAGAAACAGACAGACATGACAGAAATTAAAAATAAATAGACATGATAGATTAGGTGATAGACAGACAGACAGGTTAAAAAGGTTTATCTATGCAAAGGGAACCATATTGTGATTGTGCATGGTGGAAATTATAATTGTCTCTAAGCACTGGCTATTGCCACATCTTGTACAGGTGATTTCGACTATTAAAATTATGTTTTATGAGAAAATAGTTTTCATTCTGCTCAAGACAGCTAGAGGAAGCCCAGATACCTCGCATCCAGCCTCCTTCAAACCAACTGCTTCTCTCTTTGTGGTTCACAACGGCCCTCAACGCCCCTAAAATGGAAAGGACACTTTTAATGGGTGATGTTAGTCTGCAAGATGTTTTGTGGTTTCATCCCCCGATAAACCACCAAGGTTTACTGCCTTGTTTTGACAGCTATGCATAACTAAAGTTGAGAACATGTCTCATCTTAATTAGGGTGACCAGCTATGAACCCTGGTCAGAAAATAATTGGCACGTGCCTCTCAGGTCCTGGTGCTCTCCGCTTCTACATCTCTCAATCATAATTTGTTTTGTCCTAAGATGCTACAATGCAAAATACGTCACAATAATTTAACGTTTACCTCTGGGATTCATCCCTGCTGGCTTTCAAACTGTTGGAATACAGGCAAGCAAGGATCTTTCTCACCTACCCTAGATACAGCTAATTCCCAGAGCTGTGGGCTTGTTTTCTGGGACTGATGACATTTGCTTAGTGAAGTGTTGAGTGCAAATTGGCAAGGAAGGTTCTTTTCGCAGTCATAGCTAAGGGTCATCTCGAAAACAAGTCAAAGAAGTTTAGGCTTGTCATTATGTCAAAGCTGCATCCAGTTTTGGTCACCACGCTACAAAAAAGATATGGGGAGACTTTGGAAAAAGTGCAGAGAAGAGCAACTAAAATTATTAAAGGCGTGGAGACTAAAACACGGGGTGAAATCCAGCAGGTTTTGGAGAACCAACAGCGGAAATTTTGAGTAGTTCGGAGAACCGGCAAATATCACCTCTGGCTGTCCCAGAGCGGGGTGGGAATGGAGATTTTGCAATATCCTTCTCCCAGGAGTGCGGAGGGAATGGGGATTTTGCAGTATCCTTCCTCTTGCCACGCCCACCAAGCCACACCACGCCCACCAAGCCATGCCCACAGAACCAGTAGTAAAAAAAAATTGGATTTCACCACTGCTAAAACATATGAAGAAGGGTTGCAGGATTTGGGTTTTGGCTAGTCTGAAGAAAAGAAGAATTAGGGGTGACGTGATAGTAGTATTCCAGTACTTGGGGGGCTGCCACAAAGAAGAGGGGGGGTTAAATTATTCTCCAAAGCACTAGAGGGCAGGACAAGAAACAAAAGTCGGAAACTAATCGAAGAGAAAAGCAAAAAGAAATTTTCTGACAGTTAGACAATTAACCAATTGTCATGGTTGTCCCAAAGGTGCTTTTTCTGGAGGCAACTGGACTTTTTAAGACGTTTTGCTTCTCATCCAAGAAGCTGTCTGCAAGGAATATAAATCCTTCCATTCTCCACCATCCAGTCAGAGCTGAAGAAGTTTCTTGGATGAGAAGCGAAACGTCTTCGAAGAAAAAACAAGAAAGTCCAGTTACCTCCTGAAAAAGCACTTTTAGTTCTAGGTTGGTTGGTTCTCTCCTTGGTCATAAATTGAGGACTGCCTGAATTTGCTTTGTCTGGAATGGCAGAAGAGAAAGACAGACCCTTCCCATTAGAAACTATATACCAAGCCGTGATTTCTACTTCACCCCCATTCCACCCTCTGCGGAGAAAATAAATCATTTATTTTCTGTTCTCAAGAAAAAATCCACCTCCTTCTTGTCTGAATCTGGTTGAATCATCATAAAAATTAGATTGTAAGTAGTCTGCCTTCAACATGAATATATTCATCACTGAGGAAATGGATTCATGGGTTTTTTTTTATTTTGCTGGCAAAATAATGTGAGGGGGCTGGATGCTTAAAAATTAATTCCTTAGATCGGAAGAAAAGTCCTGTCACTTAGAAATAGGTTAAACAATGGCAACAATTCATATGATTCAATTTTTTTAAAATGTCGTGATTATCATAATTTTATGCTTGTGTCTCTCTCTCTGTGTGTGTGTGTGTGTGTGTGTGTGTGTATGAGTGTGTGTGTGTGTATTTTGCACATCTCTGTTTCTGTGTTGAAACAAGTTTTGATCTCCCCAAATTATATATTTTCAGCGCTGGTTTCTAATACCAGACGATTCAGGAAATGTCTGGAACCTTTTGTAATAGATCTAATATTCAAGTAAGCAGTTTTGCTGCATTTGCTCATGGTTTTCCGTGGCTGGAGAAAATGAAAATGGGTAGAAAACTGGGTTCTATAGACATGGTATAGTACAGTGATGGCTAACCTTTTTGCCGTTGCGTGTCAAAAGTGGGGGCAGTGCAGGAGGTTTGCGTGCATGCATGCCCACACCCATAATTCAATACACGCTGCCCCCCCATGCATGCGCGTGTGACCCCCCAATATGCTCCCTCCCCCACTTTTGGCATATGATGGTACAGTGGGCCCCGTAAGCCCGTTTTTCGCTCTCCCCAGGCTCCAGAGCCTTTCTAGGAGCCTGGGAATGACGAAAACAGCCTTCCCCACCCGCCCAGAGGCCCTCCAGAGGCCGGAAATGCCCCATTTCCCGACTTTCAGTGGGCCCGGAAGGGTTGAAAATCAGGTGGCCAGTGCGCACATGCGTTCTGACGCTGAGCTAGGGCAACGCTCGTGTGCCCAAGATATGGCTCCGCATGCCACCTGTGGCACGCGTGCCATAGGTTTGCCATCATAGGTATAGTACATGGGAGGGAAGTCAAAAAAGGCAAAAATGGCATCATAGCAACACAAACAAAACCTAAGCAAGAGTGCTGCTGCTGGGTCATTCTCCTTTAAAAGAAAGTGTAATCCTCGATTTAGAACCATTCATTTAGTGACCATACAACAACATCATTGAAAAAAATCCACACATGGTTGGAAAAAATGACAAAGAAACACTGACTTTAAACCAGAAATATTTTTATTAGGGATTTTACCAGAAATATATAATAGAGAACTGAGATACTTAATTGTGAATGTTTTAACAGCGGCTAGAATTGTATTTGCTAAAAACTGGAAAAATGAGAAAATATCAACGGAAGATGAAGTTATTAAGAAAATTATGGAATGTGCTGAAATGAGTAAATTGACATTTGAAATTAGAGAACAGGAAGATAAACAATTTTACATGATATGGGATTTATTTTATCAATGGCTAGATAATAAAGCATGGAAATGAAATATGAAATATAATATAAGAGCTTGGTGGTTCAGCAGACTAAAACAGTGCTGTTAAAGCACTGTTATTAACCTTCGGCTGCCTGCAATTACTGCAAGTTCAAATCCCACCAGGCTCAAGGTTGACTCAGCCTTCCATCCTTTCTAAGGTAGGTAAAATGAGGACCCAGATTGTGGGGGGCAATAAGCTGACTTTGTATAAAATATACAAAAGTATGAAGGCTATTGTTTAACGCATTGTAAGCTGCCCTGAGTCTCCAGAGAAGGGTGGCATATAAATCAATTTTAAAAAATGAAATAAATGTAAAAATAAAATATATGAAGCGGTTTTTTTAGGGATAAATGCCATTGTTAAATAAAAATTAAAGGAGAACAATAATACAATGAGATATAATAAATGTGATAAATAACTTGTAAAATTTTGGATACGGGATTAAGCACAAAAGAATTGTAACCGATTGATACACCTTCTGTGATTGTAATGGATGATGGTTGTTTTTATGTTTTGTTTGTTTAAATTTTTTTTAAAAAAATCCAAAGAAAAACCCCATCATTGAAAAAAGTCATTTATGACCACTTTTCACACTTACAACCACTGCAGCATCTCCTTGGTCATGTAATCAAAATTCAATTGTTTGGCAAGTGACTCATATTTATGACGGTCGCAGTGTCCTGGGGTCACGTGATCCCCTTTTGCGACCTTCTGACAAGCAAAGCCAATCAGGAAGCCAGATTCATTTAACAACCACATTACTCACTTAACAACTGCAATGATTCGCTTAATAACTGTGGCAAGAAAGATCATTAAAATGGGGCAAAACTCACTTAACAGCTTCATAACATAAATTTTGGGCTCAGTTGTGGTTGTAAGTCAAGGACTACCTTTATACATATGGATGATTGGTTCATCCAAAATTCTGAATTTCACCGATCTATATTATATTCCAAATCTCTTGCTTCTTGTAATTCGTGGCAATTAAGATTATATTTGGGTGTGATTGTCTTTGATTAGAACAAACAGGGTGATATCAATAAAAACACAACAAAATTAATGAATGGATGAATAATCTTGTGATTTTGGGATCTCATTATGTTGGAAATAGAATAACAGAGTTGGAAGGGACCTTGGAGGTCTTCTAGTCCAATCCCCTGCTTAGGCAGGAAATCCTACACCACTTCAGACAAATGGTTATCCAATATATTCTTCAAAACTTTCAGTGTTGGAGCATTCACAACTTCTGGAGGCAAGTTGTTCCACTGATAAATTGTTCTAGCTGTCAGGAAATTTAGTTCTAAGTTGCTTCTCTCCTTGATTAGTTTCCACCCATTGCTTCTTGTCCTGCCCTCAGGAGCTTTGGAGAATAGGTGGACCTCCTCTTCTTTGTGGCAACCCCTGAAATATTGGAACATTGCTATCAAGTCACCCCATCCCTCTGTTGTAATACAGGTAGTTCTTGACTTACAATCAGCTGTTTAATGACCATTCAAAATTACAGCAGAACTGAAAAAAGTGACTTATAAATGTTCCTCGAACTTACAAGCAATTGAAGTTACAATGGCACTGAAAAAAAATGACTTACAACCAGTCCTCGCACTTACAACCACTCATTTACCAACTATTTGAAGTTACAATGGCACCAAAAAAAGTGACTTACAACCGTACTTATGACCGTCACAATATCCCCACCGTCACATGATCAAAATTTTGGGCACTTGGCAACTGGCCTGTATTTTTGACAGTTTCAGCATCCTGGGGCCACGCGAATGCCATTTGCAAGCTTCCCAGCCAGCTTCTGACAATGGGAACTGCATTCACTTAACAATGGTGTGATCCACTTAACAACCGTGGTTTAAAAAGGTAATAAAATAATTCATGGTTCACTTAGCATCCCTCTTACAACGGAAATTCAGATACCAATTTTTACAAATATTACACTATGGTGCATTTTCTCTGTGTTTCAGTTTGCTGAAATATTGGCTCAAGGACTTTTGATTCTGTTCAAATCCCTTTGTCCCAGTGCACATGTGATCAATGTCACATTGGCAGAAAATTACAATATTTGCAGCTGCTTAGCAGAGCTTCCCAGTAAAACCAGGGCTGGTCTCTATATTTCAGGCTTTTATCCCTTTTTTTTTTAAAGACAGAGTTGTGTTAATGCTTTTGTTTGGAAGTTTGGCTCAATGTTTCTGTTGGTGTCTCTTTCCTCCCCTTAGGAAATGCATATCGAGAATGCATGGAAAACGGGACATGGGCTTTTAAAGTTAATTACACGCAGTGTGAACCGATTCTCGACGAAGAGGTATGTTGATCTGTGATTGGTTTTCCTGGGTGGAGGGATCAGGTCAGGGATGTATGTAGGCGGGTTCAAAAACGTCAAAGTGGATCGAAGCCTCGCTCCTTTTTGATCGTGTGATTGCACCCATCCATCTTCATTTTTCCCCCTACAATTTCTAAGCAGGTGCGTCTAGAAAGAGAGTCAAAAACTGCAAGGTGTTAGTTGCAGAGTCAATGTTCAAAACCTTTTGCATGCATCACACAGGTAAACAAGTGAGCATTTGGCGGACCACCTGCAGCCAGAAACAACATCCCATCGCCTGGTTCGCGCCCATAGGGAGGGACTACTCAGGGTGCCGTCGGTGAGACAATATCGGCTGGTGGCCCCCAGGGGCAGAGCCTTCTCTGTGGCCCACCTTCCCTTGGGGCTTCGGCTGGCCCCTGACCTTTGCACCTTTCGCCGCGAGTTAAAAACTTATTTTATTTATTTTTATTTTATTTATTACACTTATATACCGCCCTACTCCCGAAGGACTCAGGGTGGTGGACAGCCAAAAGATAAAATACACATAGTACAAATGTTAAAAAACCATTTAAAATACATTAAACACTTTGGCCCAAAAACAAATTTTAAACACCCCAATTTATAAGACAAATTTAAAAGCAATTTAAAAGGGAAAGTTAGGCCAGGCCAGCCTGCTGAAATAAGAATGTTTTGAGGGCACGGCGGAAAGTGCGCAGATCTGGGATCCTCCGTATCTCCGGGGGGAGCTCGTTCCAGATGGCAGGTGCCCCCACAGAGAAGGCTCTCCCCCTGGGGGCCACCAGTCAACACTGTTTGGCTGACGGCACGCTGAGAAGCTCCTCTTTATGGGAGCATACTGGTCGGTGAGAGGCTATCGGTGGCAGAAGGTGGTCTCATAAGTACCCCGGTCCTAAGCAATGGAACGCTCTAAAAGTGGTAACCAAAACCTTGAAGCACACCCGGAAGACCACCGGGAGCCAGTGCAGCTCGCGCAGGAGGGGAGTCACATGGGAGCGCCACGTCGCTCCCATAACCACCCACGCGGCCGCATTCTGGACCAGCTGGAGCCTCCGGGTGCTCCTCAAGGGGAGCCCCATGTACTCGAGCAACTTGGTTATTCGAGTCCCCCGGCTTGGACTGATGGGGTTTTTTTTAGGGGTTTTTAATTGTATCTGATCTAATTAGGCATTTTAACTTTGCATAATAGATTATTGTGGTTTTTATTGTTGTGAGCCGCCCTGAGTCCGTTGGAGATAGGGCAGCATATAAGCCTAATAAAATAAATAAAAATAAATAAATAAATAAATGTGGCTGCACCGAGCATCTTGCACATGTTTCCCGCACCACGTAGGGAGGAAGGATGAAAAGTAAACTGAACAATTACACAACGTGCTCATTTTAAGAATTGCTCCCCATCCCCCTTTCTGAAGGCCAAAAGTAAATATAAACTTCCTCCTTGGGGATTCAGTCTAACTTAGAGTACAAGTCCTACAGTCTTTAGAGCAGGGCTCTCCAACCTTGGCAACTTTAAGACTTGTGGACTTCAACTCCCAGAATTCCTCAGCCAGCAAAGCTTTAAAGAATACTTTGAAATTTGTTGGGATCTGACCTTTTCTAAAAATAACCACCGTTCTTACTTTGAACAGCCTGCTGGATCATTAATTGATTTAATTAAATTAACATTTAACTGATTGCTGCATCTTTAATTAGTCACCACATTAAAAAAAAAGTTGAGACTTTGGAAAAAATGTAGAGAAGCGCAACTAAGACGATTAAAGGCCTGGAGACAAAAAGATATAGAGAATGGTTGCAGGAATTCTGTATAGCAAAGCTGAAGAAAAGGAGGACTAGGAGTAACATGATAACAGTGTTCCAGTATTTGAGGAGCTGTCAGAAAGAAGAGGGGGTCAACTTATTTTCCAAAGCACCTGAAGTCAAGACAAGAAAGTCAAGACAAGGAGCCTGGTGGTGTGCCAGACTAAAGTACTGTAATTAACATTCAGCTGTTTGCAATTACTGCAAGTTCAAATCCCACCAGGTTCAAGGTTGACTCAACCTTCCATCCTTTCTAAGGTAGGTAAAATGAGGACCCAGATTGTGGGGGCAATAAGCTGACTTTGTATAAATATACAAAAGTATGAAGGCTATTGCTTAACGCATTGTAAGCCGCCCTGAGTCTCCGGAGAAGGGCGGCATATAAATCAATTTTTTTTTAAAAAAAGGATGGAAATTATTCAAGGAGAGAAGCAACCTGGAATGAAGTAGAAATTTCCTAATGGAGAGAAGAATTAACCAGCGGAACAGCTTGCCTCCAGAAGTTGTGAGTGCTCCATCCCTGGAGGTTTTTAAAAAGAGACTGGACAGCCACCTATCTGAAATGGGGTAGGGCTGTGATGGCGAACCTATGGCACACGTGCCACAGCTGGCACGGGGAGCCATATCTGTGGGCAAACGAGCATTGCCCTAGCTCAGCTCCAGAACACATGTGTGCACTGGCCACCTGATTTTCAGCCCTTCGGGGACCACTGAAAATCGGGAAATGGGCCATTTCCGGCCTCTGGGGGGGCCTCTGGAGCCTGGGGAAGGCGAAAAGCAGGCCTACCGGGCCCACTGTGCCATCATGTGCAAAAAGTGGGGGGGAACATGGGGGAGTCACACACGCATGCGTGGGGAGGCGGGACGTATGGATGTGGGCATGCACGCTTGCAAACCACCACCACCCCGCTCCCCCCGCTTTTGGCACGCGACAGCAAAAAGGTTAGCCATCACTGTGGTAGGGTCTCCTGCTTGAGTAAGGGGTTAGACTAGAAGACCCCCAAAGTCCCTTCCAGTTCAGTTCTGACTGATTGATATAATATTGTGGGATGGGATGGGATGGGATGGGATGGGATGGGATGGGATAGGATAACAGAGTTGGAAGGAACCGGTTCATACTTACGACATTTGCAGTGTCCTGGGCAGTGGTGAAATCCAATTTTTTTTTACTACTGGTTCTGTGGGTATGGCTTGGTGGGCATGGCAGGGGAAGGATACTGCAAAATCTCCATTCCTACCCCACTCTGAGGCCAGCCAGAAGTAGTATTTGCCGGTTCTCCGAACTACTCAAAATTTCCGCTACTGGTTCTCCAGAACCTGTCAGAACCTGTTGGATTTCACCCCTGGGTCTGGGGTCATGGGATTCCCTTTTGCGACCTTCAGACAAACAAAGTCAATGGGGAAGCCAGATTCATTTAACAACCATGTTTATAAGTTAAAAACTGCATTGATTCTATTGAATGAATGCAACTAACACACAGAGAGAGAGAGAGATACAGAAACTTAATGATCCTCCCAATCAAAGTTCCTCATAGTAGTCAGTATCAACCCCTGTGAGTTGATCAGTCTATCTAAGACAGGAGTCTGCAACCTTAAACATTCAAAGAGCCATTTGGACCTGTTTCCCACAGAAAAGAAAACACCAGGAGCCACAAAACCCTTCCCGTGCCTGACTCTTTCTTGAGCAGTCACAAAACTAGTATACCGTATATACTCGAATATAAGCTGAGTTTTTCAGCACGTTTTTCAGGCTGAAAAAGCCCCCTCGGCTTATATTCGAGTCACGAAAAAAAAAAGCCTTTTTCCTAAGGTGACCAGACGTCCAATTTTTAAAATGTCCCAATTTTTGGAAAGAATGCAGGACAAGCTAGGGAACGGCGGGAGAACGGGGTTTGCTTACCCCACCTACTCCCAATCTATTGCTGCCTCCCGAGTCCCAGCTGATGGCTAGAGGGAAAAAAAACTGTTTAAATTCTTGCCGGGGGGCTTCAAAGGGCCGCCCTACAGCTGATCAGTATTAAAAGAAAACAAATGAGTAGACCCGTGTCTGCAAAAATAGAAAAAACAGCCCCTTTCAGCTTCAGTATAGGATAATTACCATAAGTTGATTTGAACAGCCTCGCGACTCTCAGCTGATTTGCTCTCAGCTGTTTTGGGCAGGAGTCTTTTGCTAGCTGCAAAGAGTGCTGCTGGAGCACTTTTTTTTTTCTCCTTGTGCAATTCAAGCTGAAAACGAAACCAAAACTGAAGCAGGTTGTTGGCTTTGCTGTTTGCTTATAACCTTGGAAAGGCAGATTTCTTTTCTTTTTCCTCATCAAAAAAGGTAGGTGCAAACAATGGGAAATTTATGGCAAATGGCAAAAGAGGAGAGTTCAAGATTTTAAAACACAAAAGAAAAAAAGCTCTATTTGACTAGGGAATTGTAATAATTGAGATACTATTAATTGTATATTGTGTTGAAAGCAGAAATGGTTAAGTTGTGGTTTGGAAGAATATATGGGGGAAATTATTTGGTTTATTATTATTGGTAAATATAATTAATTGATTTGTAAGAAATTGGATTGCATGGAAATAATTGGAATATTCATGTTCATATTGATTAATATACAAAAAAGATAGTTATATAACTAATTGATTTATATTAAAATGTTGAATTTGTATTGAACAACTGTAATATTACATAATTAACCAATGTGAGGATGGATATAAAAATAGATGACAATGGGAAGGGGTATAATATAGAATAGAAGGGAAAAATTGAATTTGATTAAGATTAGAGATGAGGATGAAGGGTAATATTGGTTTTTTTAAAAAATAGATGAGGAATAAATATGGCAAAAAGGAAATATA
>WNWU01013585.1:1605854-1616214 GCA_012654045.1 Ptyas mucosa
GGGTTGGTTTTCTTCCCTTTCATCTTTTTTATTGTACAGCAATCTTTCTCCTCAAACCTACCACCTCTCTCTTCTTTCCTTCTTACTTTCTCTTCCCCCCCTCTTCTTCTCCTCCCTACTTCCTCTTCCTTTCTTCTTCTCCTCCTCTCTTCCTCCCTCTCTTAACCTCACTCCTACTCTAATTTCCCTTCCCTTCCTTCATCCCTCTCTATTGCTGTATCCTTTTATGCACATGGATTACTCAGAGGGCTGAAAAAGTTATTTTTGACTGGTCCTCGCACTTTTGACCAGTCCTCGAACTTACGACTGTCCTCACATTTTATGTTTTTGCCCTATCTTGTCACCATGGTGAAGAGAAGCAGTTGTGAAATGAGTGACACCGTTTTTAAGAATGCTACAATGGGCATCAATGATGACCAGTCATAAGTGCGAAGACCGTTCAGAAGTGCGAGGACCTGTCAGAAATCATTTTTTTCAGCTCTCTGGGTAGTCCTTTTGTGCACATGGACTACTCAGAGGGCCGAAAAAGTTATTTTTGACTGGTCCTCGCACTTTTGACCGGTTTTTGCACTTATGACTGGTCATCATTTATGCCCATTGTAGTATTCTTAACAACCGTGTCACTCATTTCACAACTGCTTCTCTTCACCATAGTGACAAGATAGGGCAAAAACGTAAAATGTGAGGACAGTCGTAAGTTCGAGGACTGGTCACAAGTGTGAGGACCAGTCAAAAATTACTTTTTCAGCCCTCTGAGTAGTCTATATGCAAAAAGGACTACCCAGAGGGCTGAAAAAAGTGATTTCTGAGGTCCTCGCACTTTTGACCAGTCTTTTTTTATTTTGAAATTTACCAGTAGCCACTGCATTTCCCACCCCCGGCTTATACTCGAGTCAATAAGTTTTCCCAGTTTTTTGTGGTAAAATTGGGGACCTCGGCTTATATTCGGGTCGGCTTATACTCGAGTATATACGGTATGTAGTTGAATTAAATGTTCTGTTTTCTTCTGAAACTTTTCTTTTCTTGGATTTATCCATGGTTGGCCTACCGGGGGTTGAAAAGCTCAATAAATCGCGTGCTGGCGGTTGTCTCACATTGACGGTTGTAGCGCATATTTTGAGTGACAGGGAGCCGCAGCAGGAGGTAAAAGAGATAATATCGCTCCAGAGCCACAGGTTGCCGACCCTTTATCTAAGAGATCAATAAATGTCTGAGGGGTCAATAGGAACAAACTGAACCTGAAAAGTGGAGCTAAAATTCAATAATCTCAAAAAAAACTACAGATGGTCCTCGACTTACAACTATACGTTTAATGCCCTTTTGAAGTTACCATGGCATCGAAAAAGTGACTTATGGATGTTTTTCACCCTTATGACCCTTGCACTATCCCCAGGGTTAATGTAATAAAAATCCAGACACTTGGCAACTGACTCACATTTATGACCGTAGCTGTGTTCTCTGTATGTGTGTGTGTGATATGAATCACTGCAGTTGTTGATTTAGTAACAAGGTTGTAAAGTGAATCTGCCTTCCCCATGGACTTTGTTTGTCAAAAGGTCACAAGTCACATGACCTTGGGACACAGCGATGGTCATAAATATGAACCATATGCCAAATATCTGAACATGGACCATGTGACCGTGGGAATGCTAAGTGTGAAAACAGTCATAAGTCTTTTTTTTTCCAGTGCCGTTGTAACTTTTGAACAGTTACTAATTGGGAACTGCCTGCACTTATAATAAAGGCAGGATAAAAATGTCTAATAGTACCGTATTTTTCGGAGTATAAGATGCACCTTTTCCCCCCTAAAAGGGGTTGAAAATTTAGGTGCGTCTTATACACCGAATGTAGCCCCGCCCACCCACTGGCCCCTATCCTTTGGCCTCTGCCTCGCAGCAGTTACCTCCTTGCAAGCAAACAGCAAGAAAAAACAGCTCCTTTCAGCTTCAGCACAGCCTAATTAACACAAGTTGATTCCATCGCCTCCCGACTCTCAGCTGATTTCTCTCAGCTGTTTTGTGCAGGGCTCTGCTGCTTGTTCGAAAGAGGTAAATTGGTTGAGCAGATTTTTTTTCCCCCTTGTGTTAATCAAGCTATGCTGAAAGCGAAAGTGAAAGTAAAGCAGGCTGTTTGCTGCAAGGAGGCAAAATTGCTCAGAGGCAGAGGGAGATTTCTTTTTCTTCTTTTCCTCACCAAAAAAGGTAGGTCCGTCTTATACTCCGGTGCGTCTTATACTCCGAAAAATACAGTAAGTAAATAATTCAGTTGACGTTATTGGGTGAGCCGAAGCTGTATGCAGCAAAACACTGTGTTCAACAGGGGTGTTAAACTTGATTTCACTGAGCACCTCATCAAGCTTGTGTTTAACCTCAGGGGACTGGGGTGGGTATGGCCAGGGTGGGGGATGGTCAGCTTGCTGCCACTCATATTGGGGGGCACCTGTGGTGGTCCGAGCGCTCTGCCAGCAAAAACGGGCTCCTGAACTCCGTTTTCAACTGCTACAGCTTCCTGCAACCCTCTTCCAGAGAAAATGGAGTTGGGAGTGCCACCTGCAGCCCTCATGAGCTCCATTTTTGCTGGCACAGACACTGCGGGACACTCCTTTGCTGTGGGCCGGATCTAAGGACCCCGTGTGCCAGATGCAGCCCCCAGGCCTTGAGTTTGACAACCCTGGTGTTGAAGATCTGTCTAATAAATCAACGACCTGAATAGAGTAGGGTAGGGCAGGGCAGGGCAGGGCAGGACAGGACAGGACAGGACAGGACAGGACAGGACAGGACAGGACAGGACAGAACAGAACAGAACAGAACAGAACAGAACAGAATAGAATAGAATAGAATAGAATAACAGAGTTGGAAGGGACCTTGGCGGTCTTCTAGTCCAACCCCCTGCCCAGGCAGGAAACCCTACACCACTTCAGACAAATGGTTATCCAACATCTTAAAAGCTTCAGTGTTGGAGCATTCACAACTTCTGCAGGCAAGTTGTTCCACTTATTAATTATTCTAACTAATAATTATTAATAATAACTAATAACTAACTAATAATAATTGATCTAACGAATAAATGTGGTCCTTGAAGGCAGATTTCCAGGGGTTTTTTGTGCAGTTTTTCAACCTTACCTGGGGTTGAACCAATTCTTAAACAGCTTTGGCTGCATGGTGAGTGTTGTCAAACTTTTGAGTGAGTCCTTTTCAAAACCCCTCGACCCTGGAGTGTTGAATGTTGTCTTTAGCTAGACAGTCCTTAAATTAGAAATGTTTCCAAAAGTTATCTCGGTTTGAAAGGTACTCACAATTTCATTTGTTTGGGGGGTTGGATTTTGGGTTTTTTTTTTGGCTTTTTAGGCTTGGTAAATATCAAACGTGGAATATTCCCTGAGTGTTTTAGAGTTCAGCTCTTGGGAAACAGATGCGTTTAGAACCAAATATTTGTCGGAAATCTTATCTTTGATTAAAGCTCCGGTTTTTCTCTGTTTAGAATGACCTTTTATTGCGGTTTATTAGTTGTTAATTTTAAGAGGTGGCATACATCGCATGAGCTGGCTTTTTTTCTGAGTTTTTAAAAGCAGTATTTATTCCTACCCATCTTTTGAATTGGGTAAATAAAATCGAATGTCTAAAGACAGAAATAAAGCATTTCTGGATTGTTTTGATGGGAGGAATATTCTGTTAACATTCCAACTCTCTGTAACAAAAACATCCAGAGATATGATATGCAAATAGATTGTTACTATTATTATCCAACTGCAGGCAGATATTCATTTTCCTGGTGTAAATTGTGCTTTGTAGCGTATTAGGATCAAAAGCAGAAAGAAGCTTCAAAGGATACAGAGGCACAGATGCAGCTTTGGTCTACTGCAATTTTAAAATAGCCATGCCAAATTCAGTGATTATAAACAGAGGGATAGAATCAAGATCACGTGAAGAGTTAATACCACTTTATAATGCCTTGGTAAGACCACACTTGGAATATTGCATTCAATTTTGGTTGCCATGATGTAAAAAAAGATTTTGAGACTCTAGAAAGAGTGCAGAGAAGAGCAACAAAGATGATTAGGGGACTGGAGGCTAAAACATATAAAGAACGGTTGCAGGAACTGGGTATGTCTAGTTTAATAAAAAGAAGGACTAAGGGAGATATGATAGCAGTGTTCTAATATCTCAGAGGCTGCCACAAAGAAGAGGGAGTCAAACTATTCTCCAAAACAGCAGAAGGCAAGACAAGGAATAATGGATGGAAACACATCAAGCAGAGAAGCAATCTAGAACTAAGGAGAAATTTCCTGACAGAACAATTAATCAGTGGAACAACTTACCTCCAGAAGTTGTGAATGCTCCAACACTGGAAGTTTTTAAGAAGATGTTGGATAACCATTTGTCTGAAGTGGTATAGGGTTTCCTGCTTGGGCAGGGGGTTGGACTAGAAGACCTCCAAGGTTCCTTCCAACTCTGTTATTCTATTTCTGTTTCTATATTGTAACTCCTGAGGAACAATTCTGGTTGATGTGTCCAATGAATCATTAATCAAGGGTCTTCCCTTGAGGCACATATGGCCAGCCTCAAATTATCCTACTTTAGACACATGATGTGAAGACCCAACTCTCTGGAGAAGACCCTGATGCTAGGATAGATGGAAAGAAAGAAAGAGAAGAAGAGGGCAACCAGTAGCAGAGTAGATGGACTCAATTATGGTTGTGATGATGGTGGCACCCATGGAAGATCAGAAGAGCCAGGTAGGCCAAATTGTCATGGGTCTATCCGTGTGTTCGCTAAAAGTCATCGCCAATTTGGTGGCACATATTCATTCAATGTAAAGACTTAGTACACTGAGGAGGATCACAATGGTGGAAAAGATGGAAGGGAAGAGAAGAAAAGGACAACCAGCAGCATAGTGGATGGACTCTGTTATAGAAGTGATGGAAGGACCACTGGAAAACATGAAGAGCTAATTAAGAAAAATTCTCGCGGAAAAGATCTATCCATGTGGTCACTAAAAGTCAACATTGACCAGAAGGTCAATCAATCAATCAATTAATCTATCAATCAATCAATTGCCCAGTTCCCTTAAAAATCCATAATGGTGGAAAATGTGGAAGGAACAAGGAGCAAAGCAGATGGCCTCAGCTATAGTGGTGATGGGGACACCATTGGAAGACCTGAAGGACTAGGTCAGGGAAAGATCTTTCTGAAGAAGGTCGTATCTATCTGGACACAAAGATCTGACACCAAGTTGATAGCAGATAATCAATCAATGGAAGCATGAAGCTGCTCCTTTGAGAAGTGCACAGTGTGAGAAAGGTGGAAGGAAAGAGAAGTGGACAACCAGCAGCAGAGTGGACAGTTATGGTGGTGCTTGGTGGACCATTGGAAAACCTGATGGATCAGGTTGGGGACAGGTCATTCTGGAGAAGGTCTACCCATGTGGTTGCTGAGAGTCATCACCAACTTGATGGCACATAGCCATTCCGCGTGAAGACTTAACTCTCTGAAGAAGATCATGATGCTGGAAGGAAAGAGAAGGTGACAACCAGGAACAAGATGGAGTGACTCAGTTGCAGTGGTGATGAAAACAGTGTTGGAAGAGCTGAAAGACTCAATTAGGTACATCAATTGTCTTGGAGAAGGTTTTACCTCCAAAACTGAGGAATTGCAAATTCTGAATGAAAAACTCTTGGTTTGAACACAGGCTCAAAAAGATGAAAATAAAAACCCATTCAAACGTGAAATTAAGTGAATGTAATCATCTGGTTCTTTCACTCAAGACACAAATGACTAAACTCATTTGGATGCATGATCCAGCTCTCTAGACAGGGCTCTGATGCTGGGAAAGATGGAAGGAAAGCAAAGAAGAGAATGACTAGTGGCAAGATGGATTGACTCGGGTACAGTGGCAATGGGGACACTGTCAGAAGAACTGAAGGATGCAATTAGGTGCAGATCATCATAGAAAAGTTCTGCCTATGTGGTTGGCAAAGGTCAACATTGATTTCACAAAATATAATTAGCCAACCCAACAGAAAGAACCAAGTTCCTTGAAAAATTCATTACAGGTAGTCTTTGATTTACAATTAAGTGAGGCATTTGTTAAGAGAGTTTTGCCCCGTTTTACGACCTTTCTTGCCACAGTTGTTAAGTGAATCACTAAAGTTGCTAAGTAAGTAACACGGTTGTTAAGTGAATCTGGCTTCCCCACTGACTTTGCTTGTCAGACGGTCACAAAAGCAGATCACATGATCCCAGAACGCTGCAACCGTCATAAATATGAAACAGTTCCCAGGCGTCCGAGAATTTTGATCACGTGACCATGGGGACGCTGTAATGGTCGTAACTGTGAAAAACGGTCCTAAGTCACTTTTTTCAGTGCTGTTGTTAACTTCAAACTGTTCAAATGAATGAGCTTTTCTAAGTCAAGAACTATGTGTATGCTTGGAAATATGGACTAGAACAGTGTTTCTCAACCTTGGTAGCTTGAAGATGGGTGGACTTCAACTCCCAGAATCCCCCAGCCAGTGCTGCTGGCTGGGGGATTCTGGGAGTTGAAGTCCACCCATCCTCAAGCTACCAAGGTTGAGAAACACTGGACTAGAAGGAGGAGGATGGACTCATTTACATGGTGATGGGGACATCTTTGGAAAAGCTGTAGGACCAGACTGGAGACAGATCATTACGGAGAAAAAATTATCTATGAAGTCGCCAAAGAGTCAAAAACAATTTGATAGCACATGTGAAAGAGCCTTGGTGGCCCAGCAGATTAAAGTACTGTTAAGTAACACCAGCTGCCTGCAATTATTGCAAGTTCAAATCTCACCAGGCTCAAGGTTAACTCAGCCTTCCATCCTTCCGAGGTAGGTAAAATGAGGACCCGGATTGTGGGGTCAATAAGATGACTTTGTATAAAAAAGAACACCGCTTGGGGGGGCCGAAAGCCCTACTAAGCAGGTATATACAAAAGTATGAAGGCTATTGCTTTACGCATTGTAAGCCGCCCTGAGTCTCCGGAGAAGGGCGGCATATAAATCAAACCAATAGATAGATAGATAGATAGATAGATAGATAGATAGATAGATGATAGATAGATAGATGATAGATAGATAGATGATAGATAGATAGATAGACAGATAGATAGATAGATAGATGATAGATAGATAGATAGATCAATCATGGTGACCTTGTACAGATGACCCTTGACCTACAACCATTTATTTAGCAACTGTTTGAAGTTACAAACAGCGCATTGGAAAAAAGTGACTGAGAACTGATACTCACACTTACGACGATCACAGCATTCGCACATGATCAAAATTCGGCCAATGTTGCAGCATCCCAGAATGACATGATCGCCATGTGCAACCAGCATCCAATTACAGGGGAAACCAGATTCCCCTGTAATTCGACTGTGGCCAAAAAAATTCAAAATTGGGGATAATTCAATCAACAACTGCCCTGCGATGGGAATTCTGGTTCCAATTGTGGTTGGATGTCGAGGACTACCTGGGTAGCTGCAGCCCAATCCTAAGAAGAGACACACTTGGTGTGAGAAGAGCAGGCAATTGCTACGTGCTTGCCTCAAATATTCCAAAGTACCTCTTTGCCTTTGAACTGAAATGTTACCCAGCTCTAATAAATATCCAGTAATGGGGTAATAATTCATCAGCTGAACATCTGCTTGTTGACTGGTTTGGAAGGCGCCAGAGTCACCATTAAAACCTGGTTTGGGGGGGGGGGGTGTCTTCTACGCAGATGGCTCGTTTCACAATATGCATTAATGGACTGGAGTCACATGTCCTGCTTAAATCGCTCATGGGCAGGATTAGCATCTGGTGCAGAGATGAAAACCCCATTCAGCAGTGGGAGTGGAGGGACTACCAGGTGGCTTGGGGATTTGTGGGAGGTGGGGCGGTATCAGCCTGCTCCCTTCCAGGTAGTAATGTCAGAGCCTGGCTAGGTGGCTCAGTGGCTAAGACACTGAGCTTATCGGTCAGAAAGGTATCCCTAGTATAGGTCTTCTGCGTGAGGAGTGGTTTGGACTAGATGACATCCAAGGTATCACCTGAAGGTGGAAGAAAGAGAGATCCTGGCTATAGAGATAAGTGTCTAGAGCAGCCCCATGAAAACAGGCTTCTCTAGGCCGTGATCGGAGATAAAGAAGTGGGGTGTAATATAATTAGGAATATGAGTGACTTGGCCTGCCTTCTCCCCATCTATAATGGCTCCTAACCAGTGGTGGGTTGCCCCCAGTTCAGGCCCGTTCGCAAGAACCGGTAGTAAAACCGGTGGGAGGCCCCGCCCACCACCCTGGATGTCGTCATAGGCGATCTGCACATGTGCAGAAGCTTGGCGCACGTGTGCGTGTGCGCGATCCCGTTGTGAACCCGTAGTAAAGATAAGTAGAACCCACCCCTGCAGTGGTGGGTTGCCCCCGGTTCAGGCCCATTCGCAAGAACCGGTAGTAAAACCGGTGGGAGGCTCCGCCCACTGCCCTGGATGTTGTTGTAGGCGATCTGCACATGCGCAGAAGCTCGGTGTGCGTGCAATCCCGTTGCGAACCGGTAGTAAAGGTAAGTAGAACCCACTCCTGCTCCCAACCCCAATGGGGTCATAGCACAGATGCCCTTCTTTTTTTTTTTTTTACATTCCAGAAGGAAAACTAGGAATGCCCAGAAGAAAAACTTTGGAATTGTCATGGAGGAGAAAGGCCGGATAGCAGCCAATAGGAATCCTCCTTGTTGGATATGGAAAGTCCTGCTTTCTCTCCATCACTTCCAGACAGATCATCAGAGTGTTACTCAGGATCAGGGCAAACCAGGATCAGGGTCAAAATCCATGAAGAACGGTTGCAGGAACTGGGTATGAAAAGAAGAAGTAGAGTTGACATGAGAGCAGTCTTCCAGTATCTCAGGGGCTGCTCCAAAGAAGAGGGAGTCAAGCTATTCTCCAAAACACTTGAAGGCAGGACAAGAAGCAATGGATGGAAACTAATCAAGGAGAGAAGCAACCTGGAACTAAGGAGAAATTTCCTGACAGGGAGAATAATTAACCAGCGGAACGACTTGCCTCCAGAAGTTGTAAATGCGCCAACACTGCAAGTTTTTAAGAAGACATTGGACAACCATTTGTCTGAAATGGTATAGTTTCCTGCCCGAGCAAGGGGTTGGACTAGAAGACCTTCAAGGTCCCTTCCAATTCTGTTATTCTGTTATTCTAGCTATCAGGTTAGACAAATGATTAGATTTTGAGGGGTTGATGGACCTTTATGAATTTTCTTGCCCTGCTGTTTGCTAATTTTCTCACTTTTTTGCTTCACTTTAGCCACATAGCGATATCCAGTATAATGAAAAGAAGAGCTAGGGGTAACATGATAGCAATCTCTCAGTATTTGAGGGACTGCCACAAAGAAGAGATGGGTCAACCTATTCTCCAAAGCACCTGAAGGCAGGACAAGAAGCAATGGGTGGAAACTAATCAAGGAGAGAAGCAACCTGGAACTAAGGAGAAATTTCCTGACAGGGAGAACAATGAATCAGTAGAACGATTGGCCTCCACCAGTTATAGATGCTCCATCAATGGAGGTTTTTAAGAAAAGATTGGACAGCCATTTGTCTGAAATGGTACAGGGTTTCCTGCTTGAGCAGAGGGTTGGACTAGAAGACCTCCAAGGCCCCATCCAACTCTGTTATTCTGTTCTGTTACTTTGTTTCATGGTATGTATGTAAGACCTTGGGAATCTGGGCAAAGAGACACAGGTGAGGGAATGGCCAGATGTAGGAGAAAGCATAATCCATGTTTCAGCCGTGGGAAGACACCCTCCCTAGTTTCTTCGGTGGGAGATGTGGAGGGGAGGAGAGAATTATACTTTCTGTCTTGCAAGATTAATGTCAGCCCTACAAGGTAGACCAGACAGACGAACTAGTTCTACTTTATTGTAAAGCAACATTAGCAGAGTCTTGCAAGTCTGGAAGTACAATTCCGTCATCACCTTGTAGCCTCTCTGAGAAACTAGGGAAGGTCTTTTCTAAGCCTCTTCCCCACCCATTGTGCAGTTGCGGATTATGCCGTCTTTTATCACACTGTTCCTCTGGCGGTGTCTCTATTTCCAGATCTTTCTCGCCTGTCGTTGCATCTTGATCTGCTGTTCTATGTTGACTTGTTCCATAAATATTACATTACATCTCTGTGGATAATCGCTGTTATCTTATTTTATCTCATACTTATTTTAATGCAGCATAGATATCTGCGTTACCCCAAGATAGAATCTTGCTGAGTGGGTTGCATTTGCACTCCTAAATGATTCATAGCCTCGGGAACTTCAGAAACCGTTCAGGGGACTGAGGAATAACAGGGACTCAAAAGAAGTAAGA
>WNWU01013585.1:1642040-1656245 GCA_012654045.1 Ptyas mucosa
GAAGATAGGGAAGAGGAGGGAGAAGAGAAAAGGAAGAGGAGGAGAAAAGATAGGGAGGAAGATGAAAAGGACGAGAAGAGAAAAGATGAAGAGAGGAAGAAGATGGAGAAGATAGGGAGGAAGAGGAAAAGGAAGAGGAAGAGAACAGATAAGGAGGAAGAAGAGAAAAAGAAGATGGAGAAAATAGGGAGGAGAAGGAGAAGAAGGAACAGAAGGAGGGGGAGGGAAAGAGAAGGAAGAAAGGAGAAAGAAAGAAAGAAAAAAGAAAGAAAGAAAGAGAAAGAAAGCTAGCTCACAATTAGGCTCAAAATGAGGCTTTTTCCACACAAGCTACAACGAAAGTGAAGTCTCCTTCATACGATGTGCCGTAGTCACTTGACAATGCTCTGAGCTTGATGGAAAGAAGGCAGGTAGGAAGCCGAACGTGGTACATAAACACTCCATCCTGCCTCTTCAGAGTTTGCTGAGGATCAGGATGAAAAAAATAATTGGCAGGGTGCCTTGGATTCTGCGAGGTGCTAATGAAGCAACAGTGGAGGTAGGAACAGAAGTGAAGTACCTGGCAACAGGATCTGCTAAAAGAGCCCATCCATCAGTCTCATTTGCATAGTTAAGCTGAAAAGCAAAACAAATCCCCAGCATTGCAAAGGCATAACTGAGAACCATTCCCACAACGTTCTTAGCTTTTATTTGATATATGGGGTTTATACAGGTAGTAGACCTCGACTTACGGCCACAACTGAGCCCAACATTTCTGTTGCTGAATCCATATACAGGTAAGTCCTTAAGATTTGTTAAGTGAGTTGGCCCCATTGTATGACCTTTCTTGCCACCGTTGTTAAGTGAATCACTGCAGCTGTTAACTTAGTCAAACTGCTGTGAAATGAATCTGGCTTCCCCACATGACGTTGCTTGTCAGAAGGTTGCCAAAGAGCCTGGTGGCGCAGCAAACTAAAGCACTGTTATTAACGTCAGCAGCTTGCAGTTACTGCAAGTTCAAATCCCACCAGGCTCAAGGTTGACTCAGCCTTCCATCCTTTCTAAGATAGGTAAAATGAGGACCCAGATTGTGGGGGCAATAAACTGACTTTGTATAAATATACAAAAGTATGAAGGCTATTGCTTAACTCATTGTAAGCCGCCCTGAGTCTCCGGAGAAGGGTGGCATATAAATCAAATCAATTTAAAAAAAAAAAAAAAAAGGATGTCACATGACCCCAGAATGCTGCGACCGTCGTAAATACGAGTCAGTTGCCAAGCCTCTGAATTTTGATCACGTGACCACAAGGATGCTGCAACAGTCATAAGTATGAAAAATGGTCCTAGGTCCCTATTTTTCAGTGCCATTGTAAGGGTTTGAATGGTCGCTAAATGAATGGTTGTAAGTCGAGGACTGGCTGTACTAGCTCATACATCCATAAAGGTAGTCCTTGACATTTTGGGCACTCAAGAACTAGCCCACATTTACCGCCATTTGCAGAGTTCTGCGGTCACATGAATATATAGGAGCCTGAGTGGCGTAGGAGGCTAATGCCTCCTACAAGGCAGCATTTAACATCCAGCTGCCTGCAATTACTGTAAGTTCGAATCTCACCAGGCTCAAGGTTGACTCAGCCTTCCATCCTTTCTAAGGTAGGTAAAATGAGGACCCGGTTTGTGGGGGCAATAAGCTGACTTTGTATAAAATATACAAAAGTATGAAGGCTATTGCTTAGCGCATTGTAAGCTGCCCTGAGTCTCCAGAGAAGGGCGGCATATAAATAAGAATAAATATATATATATATATATGATTTGTGATTTTGCCTGAAAAGCCATTTACTGCGGAAAATGGGAAAACTTAACAATCCTGGCTTTAGTTTGACGACCAACACAAAAAAATGTTGTACAATTGGGTCAGTCACAGGATGACCTGTTTAATAGCCAGCTTAACTTACATTGTAATTTCACATTCAATTACGGTCATAAATTAAGGACTACCCATACCCATATACAGTGATGGGTTTCAGCCAGTTCGCACCTATTCGGGAGAACCGGTTGTTAACTTTCTAAGCAGCTCGGAGAACCAGTTGTTGGAAGAAATCTTATTTTGTTTTTTCCCCACTTTACAGGGCTAATCCTGTAAGGAAGGCAGGAAGGAAACATTCTGGTGTCGTTTCTAGCCTAATCTTTATTGCTCTGTTTACAGAAACTGCCTCTCTGGTTAACCCTTAGTACATTGTAACAGCTAAGGCAAAGCCCCCATCAACGTAAATGACGCTGAGTTGGCTACGCCCATAATGCAGCTTTAATGCCGAGGATAATAAAAGAAGAAAGAAATAGCAAGTCAAATAAATTTGAAGCAGGGAATAAGAGGGGAGAAAAGACAAATGAACTAAATAGAATTTAAATTACAGCCTTCAATATGTTTCCCCTGTGCTCCTTTCTGTGCAATCGCGGTGCTTATTCATCGCTTCCTGTATTTTTCTCTTTTTCACCATTTCATCAACCCCATCCAACCACAACCCTCTCAAGCTGCCGTTCCATCTCCTCTCTTCCACTCTTCTTTCGCCAATTTGTTTTTCCCTTTTGCTGTTTTTCATTCCCCCTACATTACCTTAATACATGGTATCTATTTGCAGATGCTGGTTTGGAAAAGAACCAGGGAAATATATAGATTACATCTATCAAGGACCAGTGATTCTTGTTCTGCTGGTAAGATCTGAGATTTTTATAAAGCTATGCAGAATTTACCCCATCTCAATTTCTTACTTGAAAGTAAGATTATTTGATTTATTGAGTGGCAGGGAACACAGTTTTTCTCAACCTTGGCCATTTGAAGATGGGCGGACTTCAGCTCCCAGAATTCCCCAGACAGCATGCTGACTGGGAATTCTGGGAGTTGAAGTCCACGCAGGTTAGCTGGGGGATTTCTGAGAGTTGAAGTGCATTTTCTAATTTTGGTAATCGCTGAGACCTTCTCAGCTGATCTCTGGGCTTCATCTTTATAAAGCAATCATCTCTCCGTCAAGCCAGCGAGTAAATAGGAAATGGAAGCTTCCAGATGTTGGTGTGATTTAAGGAGCATCTTTTCCTGTCCTTTGGAAATGGGAAACACACAGAAATACATTTTAATTGTTTTCTATTTACCTTTTTACAGTTTGTGAGCCTCCTGGAGACACCTTATCGGGGAGATCAGTGACATATAAATTAAATAAATATATAGAAATTATATATTTCTATATATTTATTTATAGATAGACTCAGAGAGGGTCTCCTCAGGGTGCTGTCAACCAAACAATGTCGGTTGGCGACCCCCAGGGGCAGAGCCTTCTCTGTGGGGGCACCTACCCTCTGGAATGAGCTCCCCCCAGAGATACGAAGGATCCCGGACCTACGCACCTTCCGCCGCGCTCTTAAGACCTTTTTATTTAATCAGGCTGGCCTGGCCTAATTTCTCCTTTTAATAATTATGTAATTTTGTAATTTTAACTTGTTTTAAATTATTAGGGTTTTAAATATTAAGGCCAAACTATTTAATCGGATTTTAATTGTTTTAAATTTTGTATGCATATTGTTTTACTATATGGCTGTTCACCGCCCTGAGTCTCTCGGGAGATAGGGCGGTATACAAATCAAATAAACCTCTAAACCTCTTAACAGAATAACAGAGTTGGAAGGGACCTTGGAGGTCTTCTAGTCCAACACCCTGCTCAAGTAGGAAAACCATTCCAGAGAGATGGCTCTCCAATCTCTTCTTAAAAATCTTCAGTGATGGAGCACTACAACTCCTGAAAGCAAGTCATTCCAATGGTTAGGGTTGTTCTCACTGTCAGGAAATTCCTCCTTAGTTTTAGGTTGTTTCTCTCCTTGATTGGTTTCCATCCATTACTGCTTGTCTTTCTTTCATGTGCTTTGGAGAATAGCTTGACTCCCTCTTCTCTGTGGCAGCCCCTGAGATATTGGAAGACTGCTATCATATCTCTCCTGGTCCTTCTCTTCATCAAACTAGACATACTCAGTTCCTGCAACTGTTCTTCGTATGTTTTAGCTTCCAGTCCCCTAATCATCTTTGTTGCTCTTCTCTTTCTAGAATCTACATCTCTTTTTATAATATGGCAACAAAAACTGGATGCAATATTCCAAGTGTGGTCTTACCAAGGCATTGAAATGGCATTAATACTTCACGTCATCTTGATTATATCTCTGTCTTAATGCAGCTCAAGTTTGCATTGGCTTTTTTTTTTTTTTGCTTTTCCTCTCCTGACCCAAAAAATTCCAATGTCTCTTTGTCTCCCAAAGTTTCTTCAAGCTTCCTTCTTCGTGCAATATGCTGATTGAGGTTCCTTTCCCCACTCCCCCACCCCCCTATCTTTTCCTTGCTTATACTTCATTTTTATTGCAAATGCTCTGTTATTATGCCACCTTTTTTATAGTCTGGGTTTTCTAAGCTAAATCAAATCACAAAGCCTTTTTTCTCTGCTTTTGAAAGAAGATTAGCATTTCCTTGTGACCTATCGAGGTCTGGATTGAGGATCTTTAATTAGCACGATAGATTGAAATCAAGTGATGCCCCGGTCTTAAACAAAGGGCTGGCAAGCAAGCACAAGAAAAATTAGATGACTTTTCAAACCGATTCTGTGAGATATTTTTCTCAAGGAAGAATATTTGAGCAGAATGCCTCTCCTGCCTGTTAGCTGATCTCAAATAACCCTGTTAAAAGGTGTAAAACAATCCATCTGTCTTTGCACTGTTTTCCTGGGGTTTTTTGTCTTTTCTTTTTTTTAATTTGGCTATACATTAAAACTGGCTGTCTGGGAGATTGGCTGAGAGCATAGGTCACTGCTTCCATGGACTGAGAATATTTAATTGGCATGTTAGTGAAATTTGGCAGGCCTAGTTAGAGGAGGAATAAGAAAGAAAACTCAAAGCAGCAGGGAGGGGAAAAAATCCCTTTGGAATGAAAGATCAGATCCAATTCCCTTTTATCTCCTTTCCTTGTAAGAATCATTTGTAAATCAGCCTGCGGACAAAATATTAGAGGAAGCTGTTTGCAAATGAGGTAGCATCTGCCTGGCCCAGAGGTTGTGATGCTTCACAGCTGGATGGGGGTGACTGTTTTGAAAATAGGGGGAACGGATTTTTTCCCGATAAATCCCAGAATGCTCAGCTAGCAGATGAACGGTGGCGCATGAGCCGAGGTGGTGCAGTGGTTAGAGTGCAGTACTGCAGCTACTTCAGCTGACTGCTAGTTCAGCAGATCAGCAGATCAAATCTCACCGGCTCAAGGTTGACTCAGCCTTCCATCCTTCCGAGGTGGGTAAAATGAGGACCCAGATTGTTAGGGGCCAATATGCTATTTAGTATACTGTCTTTGGTGTAAACCGCCCAGAATCCTCGGAGAGTGGGCGGCATAGAAATATGAATAATAAAATAATAAATAATAAAATAAATAAATGGTGGGAAAGGGAGAGCAAAAGAAGGATGACAGATGAAAAGAAAGAATAAGGAGTCACATGATAGCATTATTCCAGTGTGAGAATGGAGGCTCGTTCTCTGAGCTTGTGGGTTGGTTTCCAAACATTTCGTTACCTGGCTAGGTACCATCTTCAGTGGAGTTTAGGGGATGTCAGTGTTGGTGTTATAAGGGCTTCATGTGGTCAGCAGGTCTTGTGATGAGAAGGCCATGTCAGGTGATGGGTCAGGCGTGGGTCACATCAGGTAAAGGACTACCCTCAAGACCCCTCACCTGACATGACCCTCCCATCACAAGACCTACTGACCACACAAAACCAACCCACAAACTTGGAGAACACTCCACTCTCATCCTACACCCAAGCTACAGTATTCCAGTATTTGAGGAACCTGCCATAGAGAAGACCGGGTCAACTTATTTTCCAAAGCACCAGAAGGCAAAGGAAGAAGCAACGGATGGAAACCAATCAAGGAGAGAAGCAACCTGGAATTAAGGAGAAACTTCCTAACAGTGAGATCAATTCATCAGTGGAACAGCTTGCCTTTAGAAGTTGTGGGTGCTCCATCACTGGAGGCTTTTAAGAAGAGACTGGACTTCTCTGAAATGGTATAGGATCTCCTGCTTGAGCAGCAGGTTGGACTTTGAAGACCTCCAAGGTCTCTTCCAGCTCTATTCTGAATTGAACTGAAATCCTTGAGATAAGCGACATGCTGGCGCTCCCCAAACTCTACTCTTCTGTGATGTGAAGATCGCATTACGCAGAGTTGACTCCCTTTGTCTTCCTTGCTCTTCTTAATTTCCCCCACCCCGTTTAATTACCCCATTTTACCACATTACGAATTAAACGCAAGCGAAGGTGCAGAGAATCCTTGACTTGCAAACACAGTTCGGTCCCGAATTACCGTCGGTAAACAAGGCAGTTGTTAAATGAGCTGCATCCAATTTTGCAAACTTTTCTGCCATATTATTCAGTGAATCATGCAGTTGTTAAGCACATCTGGATTCCCCCATTGACTTTGCTTGTCAGAGGTCGGCTGGGAAAGTTGCAAATCACAACCTGGAAGGCTGCCGTCATCTTAAATACGTGCCAGATGCCAAGTGTCCAACTTTTGATGGAACGACCATGGGGATGTTGCGATGGTGGTAAGCACATCTGCCTGGGGAATTCTGGAAGTTGAAGTCCACACATCTTAAAGTTGTAGAGATTGAGAAACACAGCTCAGGTGTCTTCTCCAGCCTCAAAGTTCAAAGGAATCAATCTACTTCTTCAAAAGTCCATCTTTCGCTTAAATTGGGTGTCATAGGCCAAACCATGAATTGTTTTACAGGTATCCCTGAAGGTCTGTAGAGATTCTCAGTCACCCAGGTCTTGGTTGTCCCAATGGTGCTTTTTCAGGAGGCAACTGGACTTTCTTGGGTTTTTTTTTCCTTTGAAGATGTTTTGCTTCTCATCCAAGAAGCTTCTTCAGCTTGATGGAAGGATTTATATTCCTTGCAAATAGCTGGTCATTTGCATCCTTTTAGAGAGTCGTTGAAGCACTTGGAGGTTTATCTGTGTCCTCAGGGTAAATCTCCAAGGGGCCTCAATGACCCTCTAAAAGAATGCAAATGACCAGCTGTCTGCAAGGAATATAAATCCTTCCGTTCCCCACTATCGTGTCAGAGCTGAAGAAGCTTCTTGGATGAGAAGCAAAATGTCTTCAAAGAAAAAACAAGTCCAGTTGCCTCCTGAAAAAAATGCACCTTTGGGACAGGTAGACCCGAAATTACAACAATTCCTTTAGTAACTGTTCAAAATTAGAATGGTATTGGGGAAAAAATTACTTAGGACCATTTTCCACACTTAGGACCATGGCAGCATCTCCATGGACATGTGATAATGTCCATTCGTATGCTTGGACAACTGACTCATATTTATGACGGTCACAGTGTCCCAGTGCCATATGATCAACTTTTGCAACCTTCCAACACGCAAAGTCAATTGGGAAGATGGATTCTCATTAACAACTGTAACTGAACTGCAGTGATTTCACTGAACAACTGTGCCAAGAAAGGTTGTAAAATGGGGGAAAACTCACGTAAGAACTGTCTCACTTAGCAACATAAACTTTCGGCTCACTTGTGGCTGTAAATTGAGGACTACCTGTGTTCTGACCTTTGTAGGTATAGAAAATTAAGAATATTTAACCTGGAAAATTAAGAATATTTAAACTAAACAAAAGGAGGCCTTCATTTATCTAGGCATATATTTGCAGTCCAATACCTTTGGATATTTCAGCCTTCACATCTCAAAACAATGGCACAGAAAGTTGCTAATGGAATAGCCAGATATGGTAGCCGTAAGGGGAATAATTTTCTTCTGACAGCACGTAAATTATTCAAAGCCAAGGAATCAAATCTTCTGCTGAGTGGTGCACACAGCTGCTCATACAAGGATATCTCTGCACTAAAAGGAATCAGTTTAATTTTCTGAAATCTTTGCTACTAGTCTCTCAACTGCAGATGTGTTCCTTTGGTTAGAACTCGGACGGTTCTCTTGAGACCAAGTGACAGCTGGGCTCGACTGGCTTAAGGAAATACGTGGGAGTGGACTTTTGACCTAGTTAGTACTGATGGACCCAGGTACTCTGGAAGAATCTAAGATGCCACCCTCAATGAAATTGAGTTTGACACCCCTGGCTTAGACAAACTCTAGTACCGTGTTGGCGAACCTATGGCACGCGTGCCACCTGTGGCACGCGTAGCCATATCGGTGGGCATGCGAGTATTGCCATAGTTCAGTTCCGGCACGCGCAAGCTGATTTTCAGGCCTTTCGTGCCCGCCGGAAGTCAGGAAACAAGCTGTTTCCGGCCTCCGGAAGGCCTCCAGGGGGTTGGGGAAGGCCTGTTTTTCACTCTCACCAGGCTCCTAGAAAGGCTCTGGAGCCTGGGGAGGGCAAAAAACGGGCCCACCGTGCCATTGTGTGCCAAAAACAGGGGGAGCATGGGTGTGCTTGCACGCGCATGCATGGGAATTACACATGAATGCCTGGGGGGTGGCGCACATTGAATTATGGGTGTGGTTACGCACGCGCTGCCCCCCCATTCCCCCCCACTTTTGGCACACGATGGCAAAAAGGTTCGCCATCACTGCTCTAGTATCTACCGAAGAGCTTGAGATCTTGATGTCTGTGGAGGTTCTACCAAAGTGATGTTTGTCCCAAAAATGCATTTTCCAATAAGCAACTGGACTTTCTTTGAAAATGTTGCGCTTCTCATCCATTAACTTTTTTGGATGATAATCTTGAGATCTTGATATGGAAATGAATAGAGCTAATGACTTACACCTCTGCTTGTGTATCTATCCTGTTGAAACCAAGTACTCCATTCTCACACCTGCAGTGTCTAAATAGCATCCTTCAATCTGCTGATAGTGAGATTTGAAAATATTCTTTATTAGGACCATGTATGTATTGAAACTGAACCATTTGGACACGGATCTTTCAATTACCCCAAACGTTGGAGCTAATGTCTAACATCAGCAGGCTAGAAACCAGGAGACAGTGAATTCTAGTTCCACCTTAAACAGGAAAGCTGGCTGGGTGATTTTGGGCCGTTCACCAGGAGAGTGTGAGTTCTAGTCCCGCCTTAGGCATGAAATCTGACTGGGTGACTTTGGGCCAATTACCAGGAGAGTGTGAGTTCTAGTCCCGCCGTAGACATGAAAGCTGGCTGGGTGACTTTGGGCCAATCACCAGGAGAGTGTGAGTTCTAGTCCCGCCTTAGACATGAAAGCTGGCTGGGTGACTTTGGGCCATTCACCAGGAGACTGGGAGTTCTACTCCTGCCTAAGGCATGAAAAACCAATTGGGTGATCTTGGGCAAGTCCCTCTCTCTCTCAGCCCAACCCACCTCACAGGGTTGTTCTGAGGAAAATAGAAGAAAGAAGGCTCAAAGTGTACAATTTGTTGCCTTGATTCTTTATAAAAAGTAATAAAGGAGGGATAATTTTTTTTGTATATGTGTATACACACACACACGTGTCACATGATCTCATTTCATTGCAGCATTCCCTGGTCATGTGACATGATTTATGCCATTTCCCCACTCCCCCTCAAAAGCCGCCCTTTATACAGTCAGTCTCTACCAAAACAAGCCCTTAGAAATGTATTGACTTGCTTAACGGCAACTATAACTTCCATAATCCAGAGAGGGTGGCAGAGATTGCGAGAGATATAAGGGGGCAATTTATCTGTCCTTGCCATAGTAATTCTTGAATAGCTTATAATTCTCCCACCCAAAAAAAAAGCTTCTCATCCTTTTTAGTCTTTGTAATGTGATTCAGGCGGTTTGAAAGAGAGAGTAACCCCAAAAGTTACTCTCCCATTGGTGAACTTCATTCCAAGTGGAGAATCAGGCCTATTTTGTGGTCCGTGCGAAATGATATTTTTCTGTTTACTGCTCTCATCTTTCACTCTAGCAATTCCCTCGCTGGCTCTGAAAAGACGGGGGTTAATAACGGTTCTTCAGCTCCGTCAGTTCATAAAGGGGACTTTCGTAGCTGCCAGGTGCCTCTGTCTAGGAAGCCCTAAAGCATCGTTCAAAAAGGACTTCTAAAATAGCTCCTTGATTGCAAAGAGTGAGCTCGGATATGTTGGCGGTCTTGATTTCCCCATCGACTCTCCTCTTGAGCTGGAGGACACGGCAAGGGCATCAGGAAATAAGCTTTTACTCAAAACTCATAATTTGCAACGTTTTCCGCTTATTCTTCCCCTAAATCAGCAGCCCACAAGTTTTCTGGCATGCACAGAAGCATTCTGATGACATCATGGTCGGTGGGCGGAGCTTCCCAACAGTTTTACTTACCGGTTCAATAGAACCGGTCCGAACCAGGGGCAACCCACCACTACTGTTGTACGCTAACGTACATCCTGTATATGTGCAAATGAAGCTTTGCTCACTCACTTCTGTGGCCAAATTCGTATCAGGCCACTGGTACTAGTCCACAGACCGGGGTGGAGGAGCCCTGCCCTAAATTTTATTTCTGTACTGTGAAGAGCAAGAGGACAACGATAGTCAAAACCGAACAGACGATCCTAGCTGTCTTTTGAAGCTGGTGTCTAGTCTTCTAGCCTTCTAGTTTTGAGGAGAACCTCAACCTGGTGTCACCTACAAGCCTTCATTCAAAACCTGTTTCACTCACCCACAGTCCCACCAGTGTCATCCAGAAGTCAGGGGTGGGCTTCAAAAATTTTAGCAAGGGGTTCTTTGCCCGGTTGCTGGGTAGGTGTGACCATGGTCGGCGTGGCCTAGTCGGCCTCCTGTACGATGGTGGGGCGGGAGGCTTTTTGCCCATCCTGGGCTCCAGACACTTTCCTTGAGCCTCTGGGAGGGTGAAAATGTCCTCCCCAGGCTCTGGAGGTCCTCCGGAGGCCAGAAATGCGCCCATTTCCAGCCTTCCCAAACTTCCTGTAAGCCTCTTTTTTGCCCTCCCCGAGCCTTCGCGCACTCCCTGCACTTGCCTGCATCCAAAACAGGCCGTGTGGGGACTCCTGGGAGGTGAGGGGACGGATGGGCAGGGCCAGCCAGGAGTGCGATTTGGGGGTTCTCCGAACTATACAGAATCTTACCTAGAGGTTCTCCCGAACCAGTGGTGGGTTGCCCCCGGTTCAGATCGGTTCGCAAGAACTGGTAGTAAAACCGGCGGGAGACTCCACCCACCGCCCCGGATGTCGTCATCAGCAATCTGCACATCAGCAGAAGCAAGGCGCTCGCCCGAGCAAAGCTATCGCGCGTGCGATCACGTTGCGAACCGGTAGTAAAGGTAAGTAGAACCCTCCCCTATCCTGAACCCCTGCGAACCCCCAGCAGACCACCCCTGCCAGTAGTGATGCCAAAACATCACTACTGGATGACACCCCCTTAGAAGCATTATTCAGAAAATGAGGATGAGGCTTCCTGGTTCTTTTTTTTTTTATTGAAAAGTTTTAAAATATTTTTACAAACAAATTCCCCCCCCTTTCTCCCCCCGCCCAATCCCTCCCCCCCCGACTTCCCAGAGCAAAATACAGGGCATAGCATTTAACAAACATAATCAAACATAAACAAACTAACTATAAGCTCTTAGCTCCCTTTCGCCCTTTAACTCCCCTATACACAAAATATAAGAATATAAAAATTCACCTAAATATTTCATTCATAAGCTATTTGCAACATTCTAGTCCCATATTTATTTTAAATATAGTCAATCCATTTTCTCCATTCCAGTATATATCTTTCATTCGAACGATCCTTCAAATATGCAGAGATTTTAGCCATCTCCGCCAAATTAGCTACTTTTAATGTCCATTCTTCAATAGTAAGTAGGTCTTCCTTTTTCCAGTACTGCGCCACCAAAAGTCTGGCTGCAGTTATTAAGTTCCCTGGTTCTTAACTAATCAGAATTATATAGTATGATGTGATTGCAAGTAGTCCCTGACTTATGAACGCAGTTGAGGCCAAAATTTCCGTTGCTAAGCCTGACAGCTGTCAAGTGAGTATTGACCCATTTTATGACCTTTCTAGCCATTGTTGTTAAGTGAATTACTGCAGGTGTTAAGTTAGTAACATGGTTGTTAAGTGAATCTGGCTTCCCCATTGACTTTGCTTGTCAGAAGGTCACAAAAGGGCGTCGCATGACCCTCGGGCACTGCGACCATCATTAATATGAACCAATTTCCAAGCATGCAAAGTGGTCATAAGAGTGAAAAGCAGTCATTTTTTTACAGAGCTGTCGTAACTCTGAACACTAAACAAACAGTTGTAAGTTAAGGTATTCTTGCAAAGAATCCATGTTCTTTCGGTTGATCCTCACAGAGTAGGCCTCAAATCCCAATACAAGTAGTCCTCAACTTAACAACCATTCATTTAGTGACTGTTCAAAGTTATGACATCACTGAAAAAAGTGACTTACACTTATGGTCCTCACGCTTATGACCTTAATAATGACCCTGAAGTCATTTATGACGTCCCACATTTGTAATCTTCCCAGTCTGCTTCTGACAAGCAAAGTCAATGGGGATGTTGACAAGGAAGATCAAAAATTACAGTACAGGCAGTCCTCAATTTATGACTGCAACTGACCCCAAAATTTATGTTGGTAAATGAGATGTTTAAGCATAATTGTTAAGTGAATTTGTCTTCCCCATTGATTGTCAGAAGGTCGCCGAAGGTGATCAGGTGAGCCTGGGATCTTGCAACCGTCATAAATATGAGCCGGTTGCCAAATATGACTATGGGGATGTTGCACTGGTCATAAATATGAAAAATGATCATAAGTCACTTTTTTCAGTGATGTGGTATCTTTGAATGGCCACTAAATGAACTGTTGTAAGTCAAAGACAACATGTAGTTTTTTACTTAACAACCATGGTGACTCATTTTATGACTGCAGCAAAAAAAGGTTGTAAAATCAGGTGCAATCATGCAGTGCTTCATTTAATGACCCTACCGCTTACAATGAATTGTCTAGTCCCTATTGTGGTTGTAAATTGAGGACTATCTCTGTTTTTTCTTTGCCATCCTGCTCTAACCCTTTTTACTTCTCTATAATCCCTTAATCGGGGTAGAGTAGGGGTGATTAGATGCAGTCAAGCATTTACTGGCCAGATGCCTGATGCCTACACAGGGTTCACAGCAGATATTTTTGCTTTGTGCTCTGAGAGAGAAAAATATGCTGCTACCTAGGATTGAACTCTAAACCTTCCGAGTAGAAGGCGAGAGTCTTCATCACTAGACCTCCCACAATGCTCATCTAAGCTTTCTCTAAGCTGCCCAGAGTCATACACAGCACATCAGGGGCAGCCCAGAAGTGAAAGAGGGGCTCTGCTGCGAGACTAAGACCCTGGATTTGCTCCTGGAGGCCTACTAATGATCACAGAGGCCTACTTGTCACTGATTTATCTGCCTAGAGAAGGCCTAGATAGCCCGTGACCGAAAGAAGGGCCATCCTGAGATCTATATCAGATCTTGAAAGTCAGTAACTGTAGATCTACAGCAGGGGCAGGCAAGTATGACCCCCTTTAAGACATGGGGACTTCAACTCCCAGAATTCCTAAGCTAGCTATGCTGAGCCAGCTATCTTGGCTCTGGAATTCTGGGAGTTGAAGTCCCCAGGTCTTAAAGGGGCCATAGTTGCCTGCCCCTGATCTATAGTCATATCTCATCTCTAAAACCAAGGGTATATTTATTACGCTAGGGTCGGACAGAGACAAGGACTGCTTCTGGACATCTGCAGCTGATAGAGTCTGCATTGTATTACGTTGATAAATTGTGTGTCATCCAGAAATGGCCTCCTCTTATCCTCAGAGTAGATATTTCCAATTACGTAAAAAATAGAGGCTTTGTAGCTATCCCAAAAGCAGAAAATGCAGAAAGAATAGTGTTGGCATTGACTGAATCAAGTATATTCCCTTTTTCAGATTATATAACCATGAGGATATCTAGTACCACTTTAGGCATAAAAGTCAGGTTGGTGACTTTGAGTGAGTCACCAGGAGACTGTGAGTTCTAGACCCACCTCTGGCATAAGAGCTGGCTGGGTGACTTTGGGCCAGTCACCAGGAGACTGTGAGTTCTAGTCCTGCCTCAACCATGAAAGCTGACTTGGTGACCTTGAGCTGGTCATCAGGAGACTGTGAGTTCTAGTCCTGCCTCAACCATGAAAGTTGACTTGGTGACCTTGAGCTGGTCACCAGGAGACTGTGAGTTCTAGTCCTGCCTCAACCATGAAAGCT